>JADMNF010000023.1:0-261207 GCA_016097085.2 Sporothrix curviconia
GCCGGAGCGCAGTCACGGGCCGCGGCAGCTTGCTCGCACGGCCCATTCGACCAGCGGCGACACGGGATATGAGACGGGCCATGAGCACCGCCCACCGCGCCGCGGGCTGTCGTCTATGCGAATCGATTTGACGATCCGGGCTATGGCTCGTTGTACGATATTCCGGGGTCTCTGGCTATGGCGGCTATGGCGGCCATGGCGCTATGGAGGTACGGCGAATGCCCTGGCTATGCGGACTATGCCCAAACAACGAGTTTTGCCATGTCGGCGTGGGCGGTGTCTCGTCGTCATCGACAACCTGCTGCGGTCGAGCTCGCGTCGCCGCAGCAGTCGCAGCAAAGGGGCAACTTGGATGAAAAGGAGAAGAGCCGGAAGGGAGCGGAGCAAGGACGCAAAAAGGACAGAGACAAGAAGGAGAAGGAGCACGGTGGCAAGAAAGACGGGAAAAAACAGGAAAGGAAAGAAGCATCGGGAAAGGAGAGCAAAGGAAGGAGCGAGACAGAAGAAGCAACAAGCGGATGAAGATGAAGGAACGATTGCCGGCGTTGGTCACGTGCAAATCGACACATGCCGCAATGGATGTTGGGTAAAAAGGCTGGGCCGAGATGGCATTCTACAGAGAACCGATATTCAATGCATTTACTACTGTTATATTATCACTTTTGCTCTGGCTCACAGGATTGTTTACGTCTCCATTGAGGCCAAACTGCCCAAAACTCTAAGGCGCCCTCGCAGCGCCGGTTGAGTCACTGGCTGCAACTAAAGCGAGCAAAAACGTTGGCAGTGCCCACAGCACGCTGGACGCTGTTGTGACATGACGGCATAGAGGGGCTTATCGATAAAGACTGCCAGCCAACATCCTAAGAAGCTCTTGCCCAAAGCCTCCTTTTCCCAGCGGATAGATAATAGCAGCTCAAACAGAGTCCTCCGCCTAACGTCCACAAATATAAAACTCTTCTGGGACCTTTGCTTTCTTCTTTCTAGTTTCGGCCTCTTTAAACTTCCAGGTCTACCTCTCTCCTCGTCTCGATATCGTCGCTCGTTTCGTCTCTCTCAGGCCATTGAACCCTCCCCCCCCCACAACTCCATTTCTCGATACCACGTCTGTCGCATTGCATCGCTGCATCGGGACGGAGACACAGATGGCGGCCACCGACGATAATTCTGCAGTCCCGGCCGCTGTACCTGTTAATGGTCTTTGCCGGCCGAACGTTCTGGCCACCCTTGCCCCGTCTCCAAGGAGAACGCAACTGGAAAGCATACTGTCGTCCTCGGGAGACACCAGCCGCGGACGCGGACGCCAGAGATCGACCTCCCCTTTTTCTTGGCCGTCTCGGCGTCCAGCGAGGCTTTTGCCCTCTGCTGCCTCTCCTTTGACCCTCGCATGCCGATGCAAGACGGAACCAACTTCCAAGTCGGACCTGCACCTTACTTCAACCTCCAAGCAGAAGCTTGAGCCGGCAAGGCCACCCGGTTTCGTAGGACGACTTTGAGCGCTGCTTGCCAGACACGGGCTCGATGAGAGGCCTATCGGGCTCGGTTAATCGGTCCGAGTCCGACCTCGTTGAGTCCGGACGTGGACGAAAAAAGGACAGAGGACAAAGCGAACGGCGACGCCAGCCGAATGCAAGCCTCGGCTGCGATCCTACCAGCACGGCCGATTTGCTGCCTGCCAAATGCTTCAAGAACGCAGGCCGTGCTCGCCGAGAAGATGAAGAAGAAGAAGAAGCAAGAAGGCGGCCCGATAGTACCAAAAATGCTGGATAAACGGGTGGACGACGACGAAAACAGCGACAGCGACAGCGATGGGCACGGCGACGGAAGTTGACAACACCAACACCGTCAAACCGGCCCAAGAACCACAAGCAGCGCCAGCGCGAGGCAGGCAGCCAACGGCGTCCCTGCCAAGCCACTCCTGTGGTTCAGCTTGCCCCTGCTGCCTGCCAACACCTACTTTGTGGCGCCTACCGTGCCATGTTTTGCGCCCGGGGAGCTGTTGCCGCGAGAGCGACGACGCAGCAGCGCCGCACGAGAAGGAGGACGACCGCTTGCACGCGCTGCGCGCATCCTGGCGGCCATCCACTTCGCGCCCAGCTCGGCGCCCCAGAGTGCTCAGCCAACAACGCCGCAAACGCTGCGGCGACGTGCTGCTGCTGTAAGCGCCCGCGCGTGCCAGCGCACACTCTTCATGTGCATGATCGGCGGCGGCCACTTTTGCGGCACGGTATGCATTAAGCATCTCGGGCGGCCGCGCCGACAAGCGGCCTCGCCGGCCACTGCTGCCCATGTAACTCGCGAGGCAGGTGCTCGGCCCACAAACTATCCAACCGCTACACCACACGCCGTCAAAGCAGGGCGGCATCGCCAGTCCGCCAACGACACGCCAAGGGCATGCTGCGCACTCGGTCCGGCTCCCAGCTTTGCGTCGCTAAACAACGAGCAGGCCCTCGTCGACGGACATACCCGCAACCTGCTGCAGCGACTGCGAATCAGGTCCCAATGCTCCGGAGCACGGCTGAGGCTGCTCCTTTGTCTTGCGCGCCTCCAACCACACCCAACCCAGCGCACTCCATCTTTGGGCCGTATGGACGGCCAGGTCCTGCACCGCGACGATCCCCGTCTGCGCAGCTTCCCGTTCAACACCGCGGCGGCGACGCAAAAGGAGATTCTATGCGGTGCTTTATTTCGAGCGTGACTGCCGGCTCAAGGTTCAGCGGAAATCGCGCCCACGCCCCGCGGCGCCTACCGAGCAGGAAACAGCGACAGCCCTCGCGTCGCGGCCACGCTCACCGGCGAGGACGCCACTGCCGCGACACAGCAGCGCCAACAACGCCAGCAGGAGAGCGCCGGGGCTGCTGCCAAAGCGTTGCTGAGGAGGAGGAGAGATGGTCCCCTTGCTTGCACACGTCCCAAGCTCCAGGCCCTCGTTCGCCGCTTCCCATAGGTTTCCCCGCCCTGCTCGCGTACCTCGTCTCCAACCGACCTAACTGCCCGCACGTTCCGCTTTTTCCCACCGACGCTCCCCAGCACCACCACGCCCCTACTCTGCTGCACTACGCTGCGTCCCAGAACTCTCCCACTCGTCAATGCTTTGCTGCTGCGCGCCGATGCCGATCCCACGACCACCAATAGCGACGGCAAGACACCCCTTTTTGAGCTGGCGGGCGAACCGGCCGACAACGCGGATTGCTTTCCGGGTGGGCCCGCAGTGAGCTGAGTGCCCAGGCCTCAAAAGGACATTGACTGGGACGTAACACGCCCGCGTGCCAGCGCCCATGAACCCGCAACGAGGCCGAGCAGCGTGACGCCCGCGAAAAGGCCGAGGCCGCCCGCAAGGAGACGGAGCGCCGGCGGGCCGAAGAGGCACGGCTCAGGGAAGAGGCAAAGAGGGCGGAAAGCAGCAACAGCAGAAGTGCATCCCAGAGGCGTCTGGTTGGTGTCCTCAAGTCGGACAGGAGATACGCCAGGAAGAGGCCGCGGCCTGACGCCGGAGCAGAAGCAGCGTCTGGAGCGGGAGCGCCGTGCACGCGCAGCCGAGGCGCGGTTACGGCAGATGAGTGGCAATTTAGGGTGTCTGGATGACAGGCATGAGTGTACGAATTGTGCGTCGTGTCTGAGATGTTGGCTTGGTGCTTGATATTGCTTGATATTGCTTGGTTCTAGAAGCGTGTGCATTTTTGACATCCTATGGGTAGACTGGCGTTTGGCACATGAACATCTTTGACATTACAACAGACAAACCCACCAGCGGGAATGATATTATACTTGACATATGTACATCCCGTATTGGTATACGAGTAATGGATATTTATGTGTCTCAAGTATAGCCTCTGTTTACCTGGGAAAATAAAATGGCACGCACATTGATATTCTCATCTATATTCATACTGTAATTAGGTATTTATTTTTCGTATAAAACGCAACAAGACCACTGTGGTGTGGGAAATTCAAAAGAGCCCAAATAGCAGAGCTCGGAGCTGGCCCTTTCACCCGAAACCCGACATCACGACAAAAAGGCAGGCACAAGAACTGCCAGACAACCAGCAAACACATTTAAAGCCCGCCCGGGGTTACTGTAGCAGTGTCCTTTATACCATTTCTATCATGGGGCAACCTCCGGGATGATGCACATAAATTTCTTTTCAACCATCGACGCAATCGACGGTCCTGATGCATGTTTTGCATTCACGATGGGTACGCGAGACGAGCTGAGGAGAACGGACCACAGCCGGTGATGGAACAATGAGTGAGAGTTTGAGGAGTTACGGCCAGCTACTGTTTATTTTTTTTTTGTTGCGTCCGCTGTATAGACATGGCTTAGGAATGCGGCAGCTACAAAGAGACTTTGACATCAACAAACATCCATGTTGTGAGCCAAGATGTTGTGAACCAAGACTTGTCTCCTTGGTCCTCGTCGTACAATACCCAATGTGCGTGTACATGTACATTTAATACAGAGTACAGAGTACTCCGTACACCTTGTCAAATACGGTCACGTTTTTAGAACCCTTCTTTTCAACGAACATGGTTCAGGCCGTGCGAGTTAGGCAGACTGCGGAGCATGGAGGCTATCTTCCGCCTTCTGTCCACGCGCAGCAGGTTCTCCCCCAAAGGTCCATACAAACACACCACCCCTTCTTCTTCGAGCGAATACCCCTGTTTGAGGCCAGCCCAGCCAGAGCGAGGCTCAATAGGTAAGAAGTATTACTGAGTAGCTGGATGTATTGCTCCGTATTCCCTACTGCGGGCATCCTTGCCATCCTTCGCCTACCAAAACAGCCCAGCCCGCGGCCCGTGAAGACCATCCAAAATATCTTGAAATCAGGTGCAGAGTGGCATGGCCCTCCTTTTTTTTTATTTTAGGAAGGTCTCTCGCGAGAAGAAGATGGAAAAAGAAACCATTGATACAAATATTGCCGTTGTAAAAACTTCTCTTTCCACACCCCCTCGAGGCACACATTACATAAACCGGCTCAACAGCCACTTTGGATGTTTCTTTTCGCTCTATTGGCGCTATTGTATGTAATTTCCACCATGGTGTGTTGACTGGGGGGAGGACTCAAACCTCCCCCAAAAAGGTCGTCCCCGTCCCCGTCCCCGTCCCCATCCCCAACTGCTTCCATGGCCGTTCTTTCGAGATTCAGATGGCATTCCATTTCCTTTTTGCAATAGCTCCTCACGTCTTGTTTCTCTTTCAGTCGTGCCTCGCAGCTTAACAAAAAGACAAGCACAAGGATAGAGTCTTAACGTATACCAACTAAAGAAATGAGTATGGGGAATATGTAAAGACAAAAAGACCTTCTCAACGACACAAATCCCCCTCAACGCGACCATTCCGCACACGCGTACATAAACATGTATCTTACTTGCATGTCTTTGTTGTCATACAGAGTGCCATCTTCATACTCAACCCGCATGTGTGCACTGCGTCTTTCATCACCAAAAATGAAGGAATATATCTTGCCACCCCCTCGAAAAAGCCCCGGAGTACTTTTGCAAGATGGAATACTTTCAGACACTTATGAGGTACAAAGCAGAAATGCCATACATTTTCTACATTTTCAGGACGTTCCGTCTGGAACCCCATCAAAACGGTCTGGCAAAAAAAAAAAAAAAAAAAGAACAGTTGTCTGCCCTGATTTTGTTCAAGGCAACAATGACTTGGCTTCAGGGGCCGGGCATGAGTCTGTTGGTCTTGGCATCGGGGTTTCTGTCTAAAAAAAAGGGGGGTGGAAGCCCCCTGAGAGACACCTGTTGGCAAAAGCAAGGGAAGATTCTAAACGGTCTGGGGCCGCATTTCTTTCCCCATCTTCAGCTGGAGCAAAAACGTGAGCTCGTTCCGAGTCGAGAAATGATCAGCAGAATGCACTATTGGCTTTAGGGGCTCCTCTTTTACAACCAATTTTTTTTCTCATTATATTTTATTTATTTTGTCGACTAAAATAGGAGAAAAGCCTTTGATTTCTACTGGTGGGACCTGGATTGGGACCTGGATCCAGGCACCAGAAGCACCAACACGCGCGCGCAAACGTCTAGCCCCATCTCATTTTCCAGAGCAAGTTTTTGAGTTGACGGTTGCTGCCTTTTCCTGGCAGGAATAGAAGCCAGGCATGTTCGCACCACGAATTGTACATGTACAAGTAAGACACTGCTTAAAAGCCCTTTTGATAGACCAAAAAACGCCTTCATTTAAAGACGCATAGGCCGTTTCTCAGTGTACATGTACAATGTGTATATCCAACTTTGAAGGAGGCGTTATTTCACGATTCTATCCGCGTATGTGCCCGGGCACATCCTTGTTTGAGAAGGTGCATCTGTTTCGCGCGCGGCCCCGATCATATGTTCGTCCCCGGCCCTCTTTTTCCCGACGCCGGCGTGTCGACAAAGTCCCGAGAAGGAGAAAAGCCTTTGGGAAACGCCATGTTCGCTCGCCCAGTGCGTGAGACACTTTCCATCAGGAGGGTGAGACAGACGGCCCGGTCTCCTTGAGAAAGAAAAAAGTCTTTGTTGTAGCGTGTCAGGCGTACTTATCGTCAAAATGGAGAGTGGTGGTGGTTTGATTTTCTTCTCGCCTAATTGCGATGCAGAGCAGGCCGCAGTCTGGTTTGGCGCAGCAACAACATTATAAGGCGGAATCAAAACCGAAATAAGTACTCCGTAGACGCGGGCGATGCTGTCAGCCACTCTCTGACAGCAAAGGTGAGACCCGCATCTATCTCGATCGATTTTTGGCGATTTTCGATGCAGTCTCACAACTGGCAGATAGTGTTGTGCTATCAGATCCGGTTTAGCCACAGGATTCCAAGCTGTCGAAAAGACCTTTCACCGTACCTTTTTTCACCGCCAGAGAAACTTGGCTGAGATCGGCGTCGTTGATCTTGCAGATCGCCTGTAGGCCTGGCGTCTGCTAGCAAGCACACACGTCCCGATGGCTTTGGCCCACAGCCAGAAACGAGCTTTTACAACAAAGGGTGCCACGTTGCGCCAAAGTTGCGATGCAAAGCCTTTTCTTTTTTGTCCTGGGTCTCCGTGCTCCGCACTCCGCAAACACAGGATTCCCATATCGAGAAATGTCTAGAAGGTTTGTTCGGAAAGCCCGGGATAGTGGGGATTTGGAATGGACCCCAGCTTGACTCTTCTTGCTTGGGTTTGCAGCTTCCTTTTTGCCGCACTGTCCTGGGGCTGGTAAATGCGTTAATGCGTTTCAAAAAAGCACGTAAAATTGCAGCAGAACAAGGTTGGAAGTTAGTGAGCCCAAAGGAGCACAAGGCAGCGAAAGGAGACTAGAAAACAGACAGCCTTGACTTCTGCCAAAGAAGGCTAGACACTCGAAAAGAACACTCGTAGAAACGCCGATCGACAGGGAAAACTACCCAAAGAGGACATAAGGCGGACAGTGAGATGAGCATACACCAAGAAGTGACTCGCAACGGCTTTGGCAGTCGACCGTGGAGCGGGGCTTGAGGATTGATTGTCTGTTCAGTCTGGCAAATGGGCGAGCGCGAGTCGTACTTATACTCGTACGCTCGGTTTAATTGGCAAAGGCACGGGCTTGCGCTTTGTTGACCCAGCTCGACAAACTGCTCCAGTAAGTCCATTGTACATGTACATGTACCCGTCCAGACCTGTTTCTCTGTGTGTCAAAGTGCCATGTTGGCGTCAATTTGTACGGGTAGATCGGGACCTTTGCAAATTGGAATAATGACGACAGCATGCTGACAGAAAACGGGCTCAAACGAGCGTCTTGCTGGAGATAAAATGAACAATGCCGAATGGACCACTAAAAAGGGGGACGAGTGCCACTGAACGGCGTACCGGCACACATTTTGTGTTCGTAATATCGTAGGTCTTCTGGCGGAGATGCAATTCTGTGGCGAGAGCTGTCTGCATGGGAAATTGGCCTCGTACGTGGCGAGACTGCTCGGCCGGTGCCTTTCGAGGTCGCTGCCGACTGTGGGCCTGTCTTTTGGGGCAACACCGCAGTTGTATTCAACGCACGGCTGTGGAGTACAGAAATTGCACATTGTTGCCAACAGGAGTGAAAGCAAACAAAAAGAACGAATCAAGATGGCAGCAGCACGAACAGGGGCATAACCCACGCACAAGACAACGTGGGTAAGGGGAGGATAGTGCCAGATAGCGAGGAAGGCTGCGTATGCCAATGTTGAATTCCACAACCGAAATCACTGGACACTCGCTGCTACCGTTGCATTCTGGCAGGAGCCGAGCACAAAGCACAACAGCAACAGGCGTGACAAAGCCATCACAAACGGTGTAGCCAAAAGAGCGAAACGCAGGCGACGCTATCACCCAAATGCCCAAACGGGTGCTGACACTGTTTGAGGTAGCCGTTTCTGTCCAGTCACGGCGCATTCGCGTCTGCAAAGGACGCCCACTGTGGACTGGCGGAGACCGAGATGGCCGGGTGTGGCCGTCACGGTATATGTGACCCTGGGCCTTGCGTGATATAGGTTGCATGAGAAAGACAGAGTCCGAGTTGCTCGGTCCAAAGCAGAATAAGATTGATGGTCCCTCAAGGAACGTCGCCGGAATATTATGTCCGCCGTACAAGTAGAAAAGTCACTGAGCTTTTATCCTTCATACGGTGACATTCGTTTGACGGCTCTTTGTATGGCACGGCCACGTAATATGTAAGATACGTTGCGGACGACTTTCGTGAAAGGAATAGTCAGTTATCCGTTTTGGTAGAAAGGAGGATTGACCAAAGAAGAGAAGGTGCAAAAAGAGATGAGCGAGGGGCTGGCCAAACGACAGAACGAAAAGAGACGAAACACAAAACTCGCGCGATGGAAAGCCAAAATCCAAAAATAACAGAAACGAGCTATTTTGGCTTTGGAGATGTGAATGCTATATCATGACGAGCATCAAGCGGATGAGGGAAACATACACGAAGAGACTTTCGAGCAGAAAACAGTCTGGGCCTGTCCCTGACATTGCGCCCACTGGTCGTAAAACTTTCGAGTCTGCTTGTTGCACACGCTCGACTCAAAATAGAAGCAAGACAGGGATCTATTCCGGCCCCATACGAGTACGGCTGGCCTGTGTTGTTGGTATCTCGAGATATCTCGGCCGCCTCTGTCCCACCCGCATGCATGCTATTGTCTGCTGACAAAGGTATTCTCTTCCAGACTCTTTTTTCTTCTCTCTCTCTCTCTCTCGGAAGGATGCCGTCGTGTATGCAGCATCCAATCCTCCGTTTCACAACACGAGAGCTGGGAAAGGGTAGGAAAATACCACGGCCACGGAGTCTCTCGTGCAGTAAGGTTCGGCATTACATGCTACATGTAGCCACGAGAGGTCCGCGTATTCAGCTGTGAGGCTCGTCATCCAGACTGCCTGACTCGTCCGGGATGCGGGACGCCATCTTTTGTTCTCCTCCAATCTTTTGATTGCACTCCACTCGCCATCAGTGGATTTGCCCGCAAGTCAGCCCACACCGATATGGTGAGGTGATACCGGCCAAAAAAAATCTCCATAAACAGACCCTTTTGATCCTTCTTTCAGCTAACAGCCATGGTGAGTCTGTCTGACTGACGGACTCCGCGATGTTTGTGCTCTGGCTCTTCTCGTTGACAACAAAGTCTGTCTCTGGAAGGCCATCGGCCCAGCGCACAGACGGCCGTGGAAATTAGGTGCTCAGGGCATCTCTGGCGCACCATGGCGCAAAAAGGGGAGAGAAACGAAGTGGGATATGAGGCGGCCAAAGACGCAAAGACGGGATGTTCCCTGTGTTGGTCACCCACATACAGTCTATTGGCAAAATAGTGGTGTTGCTGGCCGACGGTGTCGGCTAGCGCGCTTGTAGCTTGGGAAAAGTTCCGTAGAGGAGTTGTTGTTGGAGAAGTCGAGCGAGATGATGACGGGTGGCCGATGGGGTAGCTGGGAGGAGAATATGAAGAGGTCAAAACAGAAGACTGCCAACAAATCCAAGTTTCCTCCCACCAAATGCGTAGGTCGACAGGAAAGGAAGGCACACCACACGGGCAAGAGCGCGGCCGAATGACAAAACGGAAGGTGCAGAGTCGCGCCTGCCAACTACTACGGCCAAGACTGGTTCTTTCCCCTTTGCCCATCATCGATCCTTCCTATTGTAGTGCATCTTATCTACTCCGTGCATGTACTCCCCACCCTCACGATCTCTGCAAGCACTTTGGCAGGTGCACAGTTGCTGTCTCCCTTGTCATCTCTTCTCGCCAGACAGCCTTCTCTTTTGATGACTGGCCGTGTTTCATAGGGTTTCTTTTTGTTTATTTTTAACTTTGCGTTTTCTCCAGAGCGCGCGCGACGACACCAGACGAAAGGGAACATGGGCAGCCAAGAGAGGGGAAACTGTTGATTCCAGCTGTTTTTGTTTCTATTTTCGTGAACAGTTTAATAACCAAGGAACTGCGAAACGACTGAGTGGACGACGGCTCTCGAAACATGAAACATCCTATCCCCCAAACGGCATCCCTCTTCTGAATCGGCGGCTTTTATGGGGTCAGGAGGATTTGGGTGGGTGGTAGCGGGAGGAAATCTCGTGGTGGTCAGACCCAGCGTCAGCAAACCCAGTATTTTCGGCGAATCGGAGCGAGCTTTGACACTGCCAAAGCAGGCCGGAGGCTGGTGATCGAGCGTCACGCCGGGAGTCCTTTTGAATACGCCGAAAGAAGAAAAGAAAGAAGGCGGGTGGAAGACAGTACGAGTAGTGTGGACTGGTCTCCGTACCAATAGGCGCCATGTGTTTCGAGAAACGACAAGCAGCAGTTTTGTGCCCACACCCCCAACGCCGGCATTTTCTCCCTCTTTTTACCAGCAGTTGTTTAAAACGGCAAAGATTGGCCATCAACAGGCGGCTTATTCCGGGGCAAAGGCCAGCTGAGAGGGTATGCAGTAGCTTCATGCACCTGGAAAAGCTTTTTTCCCTCTTAAACAGGCTACTGCGCCATAGGTGATACATGAACATGCACTGTCCTTTGTTGCCGCTGTGTCGTAGCTTTCTTTTTCTTTTCTTTTCTTTTAAAAAAAAGAATAAGCCATTTTAAGGCACTGCTAAGTGGCGTTTGTAGGAACCTCCTTGACGGTCAGGATCAGCGTCCCTCGCGTGCACACTTGCATTGCATTGCAGTAGAGCATGCATTATTGTTTTCAGTTCAGCTGTGCGCTCGTCTTCTTCTAAAATCATGTCGAAAAGGGAAGAGTTTTGCGCCGTGCTGGTGGAAGAGAGAAAATAAAGGGAAAAAGCAGCTACAGCCGGTTAGAACGGGCATACGAGCCATATCTGCATGAGGTATATACTGTAAATCGTGCGGAGTGTTCCTCGCCAAAGATTGTTCAGAAACGGTATACGAGTATGTCCGCTGAGGCTTCTCTAATAATTATTCATTTCAAGTAACCCCCTGAGCGTCCTCCAAAAGAGGAGCAACAAGCCTATGGGCACTACATGAACATGGCCAGGCCACGGGGAACGGAGCAAAAAGGTTCTGACCCATGTTGGAGGTGACTCCTGGTCGAGCGGCTTTGGCCCTGGGCCACTGGGAGAGAAAAATATCGTAAGAAAGAAAAAGGTGCAATCTTGCGGAGAGCGAGATCCGACCAGAGATGAACGCAGCTGCACACAGAGTTGCAATGCCGCCTCCCTACCTGTTGACGTTGTGTCCAGAGCCCACAGTGGACTGAGGGCTTTCTTTGCTCCCTGAATAATGCCTTTTATTTTCTCTTTCTGTCACTACGAGTATTGGACTTCGGCTTTGTGACCACAACCCTGCTTTGCCCTGGCAACCTAGCAGGGGGTTGTGAATTTTGCGCGCGAGAAGACGTCTCTTTCTTCTCGGAACCTTGTAGGTGATTTCTCGCACCCCCTCTGCCTGAAGCTGAACGGAGGAAATGGAGCAAACAACCTGGGAACGAATCGTATGGAGCACCAGGATGTGCCGGGCCAGTGCAAAGTAACGGTGTAACATCGTGTCGATTGTTATGGTCTGGTTTGGTGGGAAAAGGCGGGCTCTCTTTTTTCCCGTCAGCATTTATTTATTTTTTCCGTCTTTTAGACAAGGATGAATAGCATGGGTCTATTTTCTTTTCCTTTTTTATTTATTTTTCTTTTCCTTTCCCCCTCCCCTTCCTGCATAATGCCTGCTAGTGTGTGGAGTGTGTTGTGTTTTTTGCTCTGGGCTTCTTTTGGCCCCTTTGAGGCCCGACTAGCACAGCAATTCTTAGCCAAATTACGGGGGGCCCATCCGCGGCAGCCCTCTTTTTGCAAACTCACTCTCCTCCCTAATACGGAGAATTGTCCTCCTTTTCCTCCCTGCTATTAGGGCACTTGGATTGGCGATTTTGTCGTGCTTTGGACTACCTTGCATTAGAAACGTGCCCAGCCGGGCTTGATTTATTTTAAGATACGTCCACACAACCTACGTGACTTTTTCATGTCCCTCTGAGCACACGCCTCGTCGCATACTCGTAAATGATGTGTTGTCAGAAGAGGAGCCGGGACCGGTACCTTGAGGGAGAGACGGTGACAGACCTTTCTGGGAGAGTTCTATGTAAGTAGTACATGTTATATTTTTTCCACGCGTGTATATCTCCTCCGTATATGTACATGTATTTATCTTACTGCGTACGGAGTAGACCGTGCTTGGTTCAAGCTGAAAGTTAGTTTTGTTGAGTGCAAATCACTTCTCTTTCTAGGGGAAAAAACTCACGAGTCACTTGTATTCTATTATATAGGACATGGAAGGTCGACCGTGCCCCATAACGATGAGTCTATTTGATGTGATGGGGTCCAGAGCAGCTTTATCTTTATTATGCTGATCTTTTCCTTGTGCTGTTCGCTATGGATTTTATGGTAAGACATCCATAAGACACTGCGTCTGTCAATCCGAGACAAGTTAGCCTTGTGTTTTTCCTTGTCACTTGTCACCTCCAAGACTCCAAAATACGGTGAATGTAAGACAGGTGATCTTTTCGAATGACCGCATTCACTCACAGAACGCACATGCTATTTTTTAGTTTTTAGTTTTTAGTTTTTCTTTTTTTTTTTTCAGCTGAGATGCATTAATGCAGTCCACGTTGTCTCGTATGTGGCATCGTGGCAGCCTATCGTGTTCCGAATCTCCGCGTACTGTACTTGTAAGTAAGATACTTCGTACTGTTGGCCTTTTTCCGCTTCGATTTACTCGTAGGCCCGGGCTCTGAATGTTGATGTCAAGATTGGTGCACAGTACTACTTCGTAGGTGTTCGAAGTTCCGCCAAAGCAAGAAACCTAGTCGACAACTCACGCTCCTTTTTTTTAGTTGCATACCGACCCCTGTCCGTCGACATGGGTTAGCCACTATTTACCTCTTCTCTCGCCTATGTTATTCGGAAGCCGGGGGCCTTTAAAACCCGCATCTTGCAGGGCTTCCTTCGAATACGAACCTTGGCATCCAAGAGACACCCAGTTGCCCGTTGAGCCGTCTACTTTCTTCCGTGGAGGGCGTTCTCCTAGCCTGGCTCGAAATCCGACCGTGTGAGAGTGCGAGAGTGCGAGAGTGCCTAAGCTCTGTGCCTGCACCTTCTTTTTGGGCTCGTTCTTTTTCATTTTCTCCCACGTCCTTCTGTTCTTGTTTTAGGTATGTTCTCGTTTAGGCATGCTCCCGAAACCATTACGCGGTCTTTTGCTGGGTCGCGTTAGTCATTTCTGTCTCCAGTGAGAGCTCAATGGCGGTGACTACTCCGTACTTTGTACATGTACATGTATCTTACATTTTATACAGTTTTGACGGGCATCTAACATTCTGAGATTCGTCATATGGATTTAACCTCTGATGCAAGTCACTTTGCAAGAGCCGGCTACTTATGTTTTTTTATCTTCCAGTGAGGATCTTCCATCTATTTGACCCAGAAATTCTTTTCCGTAACTTTCTTGGTCCATATTGTCTCGTTATTATGCCCTTATCACTGGCTTTTGCTCCTCCCGCCTCATCCGCTTTTTGAGGCTTCCGGCTATGGTTATGGCGAATGACTGTGACCTCGGAACTGAATGGCCTGCTTTTTTTAGAACGTATCTTACATGTATCTTATCCGGCGAAGCACATGTACATGTACATAAATATTTATTCGGACAAGTTACTCGATGGCATTTTCAATGGCTTTTTTTGTGTCACATAATACACCAAAAAGGGAGAAAACAGAAGCTTTTTTCGTCTCTGAACAAGGATCTTTCGGCTTCTGCCTCAGGAAATAACAAGCCTTGGCCCAAAAACGCGTCTTTATTTCATGGGAAGTTGAGCACGATGTACCTCTCGCATACATTTTGTGTGGCAGCGCGACCTGGACTCCCAGTTCCTGCATTAGCGTCTTTTGTGCAAATACTCGTATGGCAGACAAGAGAAAAGCCTCTGTTGTGATATTGGTGATTATTGGTGGCGGTAACATGCAGACCCACAAGATGCGTGGCTGAGTTCAGAGGAGAAACACTGGCTCTTGATATTCTGTGGTTCTCATCCGGCACCGTTTTCTGGCACCATGTTTCAGAGGGTTACTTTCCGAAAGATCTTATCGCCCGCCATGAACATCAGCACCAGCATAAAATGTTTCCGTCTGTTCTCTTTTTTCTTACTCGTATTTTAACGTGCTGACATGACTCTTTTCCCACTTTCTGACGGTTGGCTCTTAAGCCGACCACTCTGCTTTGTTGTCGTGCAGTTTTGTCGTGCACCGTTTACTATTCCGAGCACAAAGATGCGTATGTACCTTGATACATATACATAAATTGGTATCCTATCCGCTTGTAAGATACACTACATCATAGACAATAAGTAGAATTATCATGGTTTTAAATAATACGAAGCCCACAGGTGCAATGAAATAAGGCCCCAGACTCGCCTCCTCGTGTCGTGCCCTGTAGAAAATTGGCCCTGTTATGCGTTTTCTCTTGTAATCTGTTACACAGCATCAAGCTTATCGTTCCGTTTTCTTTGAATAACCCAGGCTGTACATGTACATGTGTTCCGTAGACGACAGGCCTTGGCCTGTCATCTCGTATTCCTGTTTTTTCTCCTGCGTTCTGTGCCGCCCCTTGTATTTCGTCCCTCGACCAATCCCGGGATATTTTGTTTTCCCCTCGTCTTCCCGGCCGGAGCTTGAATTTATTTTTAACATCCCTGGTAAAAGTCAAATGAAGTCTCCCACCCTATTTGTCCCGCCGACCAGGTCACCCCGTTACAATTTACTTGTGGCTACTTGCTTGAAAAGACCCGGTAGTGTCGAGTTGAAAAACAAAAGAAATGAACAGGCAGTCTAAAAAGAAAGCAAAGACTGAATAGCCTCTTCCCAGCCGCTCCTGTTGCTAAAGTGACATGATGTTTTTGGGGTTTTTTTTTTAAAAAAAAAAAAAAAAAAAAAAAAAAAAAAAAAAAAGGCCTCCATAGGGCAAATGAGTACCGAGAGTATGGAGAATACCTAACACGTAAAAGACAAATGATAGGCAAAAGCGCTGGTGTCCGTGTGTGTTTTCTGTGTTTTTTTAGCATATCTCATAAATGGAATCTAGTTTGAAAACATTCTACAGAAAAAACCCTTTTTAGGGGGAAATATAAAATAATAAAAAGGCCAATGAAAATATGAATAATTAAAATATATAATTTAGATTGTACATATGTACCACACAAAATTGTATAAATAAAAACAACACAAAAAACACGAACACAAAAAACACGAACACAAAAAACAGGAAACTACAGTACATAAACAAATATGCATTGAAAACAATAATATAAATTAAGATGCATAAAAACACAAGCCTGACAAAGATACCGCCCTCTTTACCCAACTTGCGGCCTGGCCTGGCCTGGCCTGGCCTGGCCACCCAGCCAGGTCTCCGCCATGTTCAATTAAACCGTGTTTTCGGCGAAGTATCTCCTGCCCCTGTCGTTTGCTCACAAGCAGCCGCCCGACGTGGCGTACGCAGCTACAAATGATAGGCTGGGATTTGCCCAGCGAGAATTAAACATGATAGACTCCCAACCACCTGCAGCCCATCACAGTCCTTTTCGTGTCTTGCTTACCCCGGCGCATAAAAGAAGAACTTGCAAGCTGAATGTGTGCCGTCTTGTCGATCGTTCTCACTGACATGGGGGGATGATGTTTCCTGGGTTGCGAGCTACGGTAAACAGCAAACAGGGCTCGGACATAGCGAAAATAGGAGGGAGAAAGAAGCAGAAAGGGGAAGACGGTCAGAGCTCACTCCATACTCGTAGCTAGAGCTTCACAAAGAGCGCAGAAAGCAAAAGAAGGTAGGATCTGTCCTAAAAGACAGGTGAAAAGAGAGGGAGGCAGGTGCACGGCAACAAGATTTGTGCGCGTGGTGGTGCGTAATTGGCCGGTCGGGTGGGTTGTTGTGAGCTCCAAACCCTGCAATAAACCGAAGGTAGGGCACGGATTCGCTCTATTGCACAAGTATTGGGAGGCAGAAGAGGCAAGAGCAAAGGAGAGCCAATACATGACAAAGGGTACGGCGAAGCTTGCAAGGCAGACGAAAAGTACATACCTGCTCCACATTAACCGGCAGGAGCTTCGCTGGAGGCCAGGAAGGACCACCGAGTGTGTCGAACGTGCCTTCCCAACGTTTTTTTTCTTTCATAGCAGTGGCAGCGTCTACGTTGGAGGAAAAGCCGAAGATGGCAGGACCGTATGAAGATACATGCACAAAATGGAAAGTGCAGTGCCGATTTCCTTCCCAAAGCAGAAATCCAACAGAGGAGAATTAGCGAAACCAACAAAGCAAGAAAGAAGAGGGCAATTTCAGAAGGATAGAACGGTCCGTTTTTATGGAATAGGGGAAAGAGCAAAGGGCCCGTGAGCCGCGCGCCTTTCAGGAGAAAACCCACTAACACCGAATAGGAGGCAAGAAGCACCGCCTTATCGTTTTTCGGCTTCCCTGGCGCTGTTGTTTGGTTCCTGGCGCCAAGTGACTGTTCGGCTTTGTTTTCCATCTTCTTTGACCACTGATTGCGCCCTCTTCTCCCCTTTCTCTCCCCAAACCGAGCCAATTCCAGAACGGGCGCTAACACCGTTTACGGCGGCCAACCGTTTTCGTTGGACACTACAATTCTGCGCCCATCCAAAGTTTCCAGTTCTTCTCGTTCGAAGAGGGTCCAAGACATTTCTAGGCAAGTCCCGAAATAAACTGTTGGCGGCATTCCACCCTGAAAGCGCTGAGAGACTAAGACGGTGGAGCGCGGACGAGGCAAACGCGCGCGACAGGAAACGTTCAAACAGTCGACCCAAAAGAAAGGAGGCAGAAAAGGAGAGCTGGCCAAAAGTGCCAGGCCAGGTTACGAAAAAGACAGACTGCACAAACGAGGCGAGGCGGCCGCCCGACACGGGAAAAAGAAAAAAACAGGAAAAAAATAAGAAAGCAGAGACGGCGAAGACTCCTGCAAGCACGCCGGTCTGGTTTCACGTCAGCTGGAGAGAAACTTTCACCGAAAAGCACCAAAAAACGCCAAAACGCCCTGCACTCCGCTGACCGTTATGCACGTTATGCGCTGGCAGGCAGGCCCAACGACATGTTGTCTTACTTTTGGGGCGCTTTTTTCCAGCTCCGTTGTCTCAGCCGTGCATATGGACAGCAGCAGCAACGACAGCAACATCGCATATGCATGGTCCGTTTGTTGAGAGCCTGCAGCATCAATACATGCACCAGGCCAGGCCACAAGACAATCAACTGAAAGAGACTCACCGCCATCTTGTCGATCGAACCGGATGTCAATGCCCACGATGCGTCGTGGTTGTCCAACAGTCGCCAAAAAGGAACCAACGGCCGTCTGTCCTGCTCTTTGTCCCGCGGCCAGCTGAGCTGCGCGCAGACGGAGTAAGATATTGTGCATTGGCCTGTTTCCTAGCCAATGTTTCTTTTGTTTCTTTTTATATCATCGCCTCGTCTACTTTTCGTCCTGCTTCTTTGTGGCCAGTGCCAGAGGCAGGGCCTTCCGAGATACACGTGAGATACAGAGCCAACACGAGAACGGCACTGCTGTCGACATCTATCAAAGAAATACGGCGGTGACACAACGGGATAAAAATCGAGCCAGGTGACGCCCTTGCCGGATCCCGTTAACGACTGCCACAAAGAAAACGGACACACGGACAGGGTGTGGTTGTCTGCCGAGGCGGTCGCCGGCGTGGGCGAACAGAACAGAGGCTCCAGACTGCCTCTTTGATTTTCTCTCCAATTTTATTTATTTATTTATTTATCCAAAATCCATCTGCACGCCCCAGCTCCGTGGATCCAGCTCATTCATACAACACCCCCGTCGTCCAGCCAGTTCGATGGAGGTCTATGGCCCAAGAGAGCCCACAGGCCCCCTGGTTCATCTTCTCGTCGGTGGACCACGCCCTCTTCTGCTCTTCTGCCCACACCCCCTTTCCTGCCGCACCCCACACCATCCACTCACTGCCCACGACTTACACAGACTTTTGCTGTGTGCACCAACTCAACATTGGCCCTCCTGGTGTGGCCTCTGTGTGGGGCTTCCATGATGCCTTTCTCTCCTAGCCTGGCTGCTACCTGCCACCCCATCCTCGTCTCTGCCGTCTGCCTTCCCTACCCTCCTTCCCAGCCCGTCGATCGAGTATATGAATGGCCTCTTCCCCCGTCTCTCATGGCCTGTCTTTTTTTCTCTTCTTTCCTCCTCATCCCCTCGTGCAACCACCAGTCAACATTGGTGTACGGTCCTGGTCTTGTTTTCTTTCTGTCTTCTTCTATTCTCGGTCGTCAAAGTCATTCGCTTCTTTGCTTCCACCTCTCGTTTATATCTGCATTTTCCGGTTCCTGATCTCGATCAGTCCACCCACACTCGCTTCTCAGGAAACACCTGAATTTATTTCTAATTAACAATCACCTTTTCGAAAACACTTCACCGTCCTCGACCATCACTATGAAGTCTTGCCATTGTTTCTTTCGCTGGCTGCCAGCGCCGCTGCGAGCTCCGTATGTTACCTCTGCTGTTTTTCGACTCTTGAACGGCCACTATCGTCGTCCCTTGAAAACTATGTGCTTGGCCATATCATTCTAACAAGCCCCAGAGCCTCTACTCCTTCAACCCCAAGAACTGCAACGAGAAGTGCACGTCCAACCAGCGCTCGGGTTTCCACTTCAGCGACCTCGGCCACGGTGCCTTCTCCAGCTACAATGACTTCAACTGGAGCGGTTTCACCTGCGGCCCGGCCGGCTCGAAGCGCTCGCGTATCGACCAGCGCTCCTCCTCTTCTAACGCCATTAGCGGTGTCTGCCACAGCACCCCGTCGCAGTGCCCGTCGTTCGACTGTGACAACAGCAAGTCCGTTTCTTCCTTCTCCGTGACCGAGGTCCACATCTCCACCGAGTTCGACTTGCGACCTTGAGTTTTCACTACCGCATGCCCGACGGCTCGACCTGCAAGCAGACCAGCGCCTGCTCAGCAAGGGCTCCGTGATTACCAACGACAAGTGCGGCGGCGCCAAGGCCTGCACCATCGTCTACCCGTCGCAGACCACGAAGCGCCCTAAGACGACCTGCAGCATCAGCGTTTCGACCGTTTCTTTCGGCTGCACGTCAACTGGTTCTTCTTCTGCCCCCACCAGCTCGGCTCACTCGTCCGCTCAGTCGTCCGCTCAGTCGTCCGTCCCCTCTAAGCCCTCGTCGTCGGCCTCCCCCGTTGTCAGCAGCTCGGCTAGCTCACTCCCTGCGATGAGTCCAGCACATCGGCTTCGCCTTCTTCGTCGTCCGCTTCGGTCACTCCTGCTAGCTCGCCTGCCAGCTCCCCGCTCTTCCGCCTCGAGCTCTGTTCCCTGCGAGTCGGAGAGCGTCCCCGCCTCTAGCTCGCCTGCCTCGTCGGCCCCCGTTAGCTCGTCGTCGGTGAGCGCCTCCGCTTCCGTCTCGAGCTCCGCCCCGCGTCCGCCTCGAGCTCTGTTCCCTGCGAGTCGGAGAGCGTCCCCGCCTCTAGCTCGCCTGCTCGTCGGCCCCCGTTAGCTCGTCGTCGGTGAGCGCCTCCGCTTCCGTCCCTGCTTCCGTCTCGAGCTCCGCCCCGCGTCCGCTCGAGCTCCGTCCCTGCGAGTCCGGAGAGCGCTTCGGCCCCGGGCTCGTCTTCGGCCTCTGCCTCGCCTTCTTCCTCGGCCTCCATCTCGGCGTCTGCTTCCCAGCGGCTCTGCTTCCGCCTCGAGCTCTACTCCTTGCGAGTCTGGCAGCTCGTCGGTCCCGGCTTCCGTTTCCTCTGCCCGTCGTCGCCCAGCGCTTCCGCTTCTGCCTCGGCCCCTAGCTCGGCCCCCTCTGGCTCGGCTTCGTCTGCCAGCTCTACCCCTGCGAGTCGAGCAGCAATCTCCCAGCGGTTCTGCCTTGCTTCTGTCCCGTGGTCTGCCTCTGCCTCGCTTCTGTCCCAGCGGGTTCTTGCTCTGCCTCGGCTTCTGCCCCAGCGGCTCGCCCCGCCTCGAGCTCTGCTCCTTGCGAGTCTGGCAGCTCGTCGGTCCGGCTTCCGTTTCCTCTGCCCCGTCGTCGCCAGGCGTCTCCGCTTCTGCCTCGGCCACTAGCTCGGCCCCCTCTGGCTCTGCCTCGGCCAGCTCTACTCCCTGCGAGTCTAACAGCGCCCCCAGCGGCCGTCTGGCTCCTCTGGCCTCGGCTCTTTCCCCTAGTCGGCCCCGCTCTGGCTCTTCCTGCTCGGCCTCTGGCTCGGGCTTCCGTGTCGGCCCCCAGCTCTGCTCCTTCTGGCTCGGCCTCTGTGTCGGCGCCCAGCTCTTGCTCCCTCTGGCTCGGCTTCGACTGGCCCCAGCGGCTCGCCGTCTGTCTCCAGCGGCCCTAGCGGCTCCGCGTCTGTCTCCACCGGCCCGTCCGGCTCGGCTTCGACTGGCCCAGCGGCTCTGCTCCCTCTGGCTCGGCTTCGACTGGCCCCAGCGGCTCCGCGTCTGCTCTCCCGGCTTCGGACTGGCCCAGCGGCTCCCGCGTCTGCTCCACCGGCCCGTCCGGCTCGGCCTCTTGTGTCGGCCCCCCAGCTCTGCTCCTCTGCTCGGCTTCGTGGCCCAGCCGGCTCCAGCGTCTGCCTCCTCCTGGCTCCGTCGGCTCGCTCCTGTGTCGGCCCCCCTCTGCTCTCCCTCTGGCTCGGCTTCGATCTGGCTCGCGTCTGTCCGCCCTCCACCTGGCCCTCCCGGGCTCGGGCTTCCCGGCCCCTCCGGCTCGGCTTCGGTTCCGTCACTGTCCGAGCGGCTCGGCTTCGGTCTTCTGCCCCAGCGGCCCGTCTGGTGTCGTTTTCCTCGAGCGCTGGTCCCGTCTCTTCCACTGCTTCTGGCCAGTTCACCACGTCGACTATCTTCTCTACCACGACGTCGACTATCAACTGACTGCGCTGCTACTGTGACTGACTGCCCGGCTCACTCTACTCGTGTTACGACTGTTGTCATTGCCAGTCTCCACTACCATCTGCCCCGTCAGCCGAGACTGAGGGCACCAAGACTGCCACCCCCAGCAGCTTCTGCCACGGCCCTCTGCCACGCCATCTACTGGCGGCACGGGGGGAACGGCGGCAATGTCTACACCACTGTCTACCAGACGTACACGACTGTTGTCCCTTGCACTGACTCCAACGGTGCTACCATTCCCGGCTCGTCTACTACGACTGTCATCACCACCACTGTTCCCCAGGCACTTCCCCCACCGGCAGCTCTGGCTCTGGTTCGGGCTCTGGCAGCGGTCCAGCTCGGGTTCTGGGCTCGAGCTCTGGCTTCCGGGCTCGGCTCTGGCAAGCGGTTCTGGCTCGAGCTCTGGCTCCGGCTCGAGCTCTGGCTCCGGCTCGGCTCCGGATCGAACACAAGCGTCAATGTCGTCGTCCCGTCACGACCGTCACTGTCTCGTCGGCCGCTTCTGGCAACACCTCTCCCCCGTATAACCTCCACCAACGGTGGCTCGAGTGGCTGTGGCTTCTGGTTCCGCTTTCGGGCACTGGTGCTCACCCAGCCCACTTCTTCGGGCATCGTCACCGTCAACGCTGGCGGCCGTGTCAGGCCTTCGGCATGGCCGGCTTTGCGTCCAATGGCCTTATGGCTCTTCTGTAAATAACAGAAGTTGCCTGACTTTTATTTCTTAAACTAACTTCCACTCCCTCAACTTTTATTTCTTTCTCTTTTTCTTTAATGCAATATGGTACTAGACATTTCATGTACAATTAATACCACCTTTGCTTCATTTGACATAAAGCTTCATTTCTCTGGAATCATTCCTGCTCCTTTTCCTGTTCCTGCGCTTTATCTTTGCAGCTTTTCTGCTTTTCATTGCAATGGTGACCAATGTGCCCCTTTAGGAAGTTTTCGAAGGGCCTTGTGAGCCAGAGCGTGTCTAGAAAGAAACTCACCAAAATTTCCTTTCTTACGATCTTTACGAATGGCATTTACATAACAAGGTGGTCTTGGGCTCTTATATTTTCTCTTATTACATTTTCCGCTTCTCCTATTTACTACTCTTCATATCTGTCTTGTCTCTTTACTTTTGTTGTTGTTCGATCTTGTATGACTTCTTTCTCTCTCTCTTTCTCAATGCCTCGTTCTTTTCGTCTTGGTTCTGGATCTCAAGCAGTTTTATGTATTAGGGGCATTGAGCCGGAGAAAAGGGAGGGGTGAAAGTGGTACACGAACTGGTCTTGAAAACAAACATCAACACACCCTTAAACCGCGTTGATGCGGTTTTTTGACAACATTTTGGATGGATATTTCCCAAACCTCAGACACCTCCCTGGTGGCGGCTTTCGCTTCCAACAATGAATAGTTAATATATAGTCAGGGCCACCCTTTTTAAGAAAGGAATACAAAAAACTTAAAAAAACACTAGGTCTGTCTACTTGGGATTCAACGCGTGCTTGGCTGATTGCATATTTAAATGTAGAATGTAATACGAACATACAGGCTTCGTGTAAGCCGTCAGTGGTGTTTTTGCTCAGATAGCCTAAAATATGGGCGACACGTGACTACTAATTCACCCATTTTTTTTAGCGTGCTAATGGGCTGTTATAGCTGCTGTAAACACTAACCTCACTGCAAACTCATCTCATGCAAACATACCAAGCGTCGACAGCATTTCCACAAAACAGTCTCCGGCTGTTGGGGCGGTTCGGACAACAAGGGCCTGACTCTTGTGAGAAGAGATCAAAGGTGACAGATATCGGCGCTTTACACACAACAAACGCTGCCCACGATGGCCGGGCCATTGCCGAATAGCTGTGTCTACCGGCTGTGCAGCTTTGCCGACAGTCATTCAATGAGCAGCGGATGGGACCAGAGCGGCCTGCAGGGCCTCGCCAAAGCAGCCTCACAACCGTGGCGCCGGAACTTCACAGCCTCTGCCAGGCCACGGCGATCCGGGGATGCATCCTCCTCGGCCGGAGAGGCAGCGGCTCCAAAGCCCGCGGCCTTCCCAGACTTCACACCACGGACCGTCTATGAGCCCTCGACAGGCGTGCCGCGCTCGTACTTTATTGGCCACCACCGCGCTGCCATAGACCAACATGCGACGTGTGCTGGCGACGGTTGGCCTCGTCATCGAGTGCCGCGACATGCGCGTGCCTCTGACGGCCTGGAACCCGCTGTTGGAGTCGTCGCTGATGGGCACGGGTGTGGCCACCGAGACCGAGGCGGGCAGCGGCAGTGGCGGCGGCAAGGGAGTCAACAGCACCAGTCTGCCCGGCCTCTCCGGCCCTGTGCGCGCTGCCGGCCACGCTCCCCTGCCCTCTGCCACAACAGAACGCTCGCGCATTGTTGTGTACACGAAGCGGGACCTGGTCGTCGACGGCGGGAGGCAGTTCCCGGCCTGGCGCGTCTTCGCTCTCGCCCTCGCAGTCCGATCTGCGCCGTCTGGCGTCGTTCCACGGCAAAGACGCCGATGCTGTGCTGTTTGTTGGCTCTGACTCGAAAGACGCCAAAGACTCGGCTGCAAGCAAAGCGCGAAGCCTCCAAGCTGCTGGCAGCCGTGCGCGAGGCTGCCCGTCGCCATGGCGAGCAGTCCTTGATGGGCCTGCGCGCGCTCATTGTGGGCATGCCCAACGCTGGCAAGTCCACACTGCTCCAACCGCCTGCGGGCCCGCGGCATGGTGGACGCCAGCCGCCGCAAAAAGGCAGCCGCCACAGGCGCCCAGCCGGGCGTCACGCGCAAGCTCGGCACGCCGTGCGCATCCTCGACGATGCCGCCGAGCCCGACCCGGAGCTGCGCGGCAACGGAGGCGGTGTGCTCGTCATGGACACCCCCGGTGTGTTTGTGCCGTATGTGGCCGACCCCCGAGGCTATGCTCAAGCTCGCCCTTGTCGGCTGTGTACGCGAGGGCCTCGTGCGGCCTGTCGCGCTCGCCGACTACCTCTTGTTTCAGCTCAACAAGCGCGACCCGGCGCTGTACACGACGCTCTTTAAGATGGACGCGCCCGTCGAGGACGTCCACGTACTGCTCGACATCATCGGCCGGCGCATTGGCAAGCTGGGCCGCGGCGGCGTGCCCTCGCACGAGGCGGCTGCGCAGCACTTTATCACGGCATGGCGCGCGGCAAGCTGGGCTTGTTTTGCCTCGACAACCTGGACGCCGAGTCGCTGGCAGCCGCGCACGAGTCAGCCAGGCAGGGCCCACCGCTGTCGATGAACCAGGCGCGCAAGCAGGAAAAGGAGCGGCGCAAGGCACGGCAGGTGGCCAAGCACACGGGCGGCGAGGACACGAGCATTGCAAGCGCTGGCAGTCCTGGGGCTGCATAGGATGGACTGTCCTGTAAAGTCACAGAATGACCACGCCCCAAATCACATGTAAAATACGCATACACATAAGCCACCTTTTCACGATACCATATATACACACACACACGCCTTTTTTATGACACAGCATATATTGCTCATCTATTCTTTGTAGCTGGAGGGTTATGGGAATACATTGTATTTTAATTTGCAGTCTGTACTCTGGGGTGCAGACGAAAAGAAAAGACTCGAAATCGATAAAAACAGAAACATACGGTTGACCCGTCCCATGTATCCAACGCCGACTTTCCTGGAGAGCTGCTTCGTAAGGAGGCAAATATAAGCCAAACGAGACAAGAGAAACAAAACAGAAGAACGCCTGATAACCATCGCCTGTCCCTGAACGCAGGAGTAAAGATAGAAAGGCTCAAGACAGCACAAAGAAGAAAGACGAAGAAAAAAGAAGAAATAGAAAAAAAAGAGAAAAGGCTCATGTACGCCCCTGTACTTGTTCTTGCACGAACAAGGTTAGCAACAACAACAGAGCAACAACAACAGAAGAGAAAGTACGGACAGAAAAGACAGACACAAGAAAAAAGAAGAAAAAGAACAGTGGCCTCTCCGCCCGGGGTATTCTCCAAAAGAAGGCCACTCGTGAAAATGAGTGAGTCAACGCCGCCCAAGAGCCAGTACATGTACACGAAAAGAAAAGAAAAAGAGGAAAGTAAAGAGACAAAAAGCGCCAGCCGTGAAAAGTCGACAGATCAGTTTCCGTACTGGTTTTGCCACTTGATAATGTTTCGTGTCAGCGTGTCCATCATTTCCATCAGCCCGAGCCTCTTGAAGTCCTTCTCCGTCGCCAGATCGGACGAGTCGCCATTGGCTCCGCCGAGTTGTGGTGCCGAGGTCGATGACGGCGTCGTGGCGGTGCTGCTGGAGTTTGTCGTCGCGCCGTTCCCGCTGCCGGCCGCCTTGGCGCCATCGGGTGTGGCCACGGTGATGCCAGGTACTCGCCGCTGGCAATGTCAATCTGGTCTTGCCTATAAAGTCGGACATGGCTGACACGCGCCTCCGCATCTCTGTAAGGCTGATGCGGCTGTTGGCGCTGCCCTTGGCCCGCGACCCGGACTTGCTGTGGCCGCTGTCCTTGCCGTGCGCGCCACTCCCGTTACCCGAGCCAGACTTGCTCTGCCCGTTCTCTGGCACGTCCCTCGACCGTGACCGGTCATGTTAAGTTCCTCCCGCGCATCCCGCTCCTTGGTGTATTGGTTGCGGCCCTTTTTCTTGTGTGTGGGCCGGCCACCCTTGGACTTGGAGAGGGCCATGGCTGGCGCGGATGTCGGTGGAGGGGTCTCGGGCGAAGGCTGGGACGGCCGAGGAGGAGCCGATCGTGGACGGCAGTGCAGGCACTGGTGTTGCGGATGAGGAGGGGCATTGGTCGGCGTGGCGGATGTGTTTCCGCTTGTCGTCGCTGTCGAGGGCCTGGCTGTGGCTAGGCTTGGCGCAGATGTTGTGCGCGTCGCGACGGCGGCGCGGGTGGTCGACAGAGGCACTTCATCAGACGGATCGGATTCGTCTACCCGGCGGCGCTCTGCGCGCCCGTTGCGCTTGGTAGCTGCCTCGGCGCGCTGGCGCTCCTTTTCTTCCTTTTCTGCCCGCTCGCGCTGTGCCTGTGAGCGTGCCAGTGCTGCGCTCCGTGATGCCTTCTTGGAGGTTCCGTTGCGCGTTGCCATCGCGTCGTCCGAGTCGTCGGCCATGTTCGCCTTATCAGGTGGTGGTGACACGGACCGAGAACTCGTGCGCTGGCGCTTCGTACTATCTGCTTTCCTGTCCGGTGCACGCCTGTCAGCTTCAAAAATTCCCACCAAGTTGCCAGTTTCTTTCTTTCTTTCTCCCTTTTTTCTTGTGCAAGGGCTCCTCCCCCCTCGCGCTCCAAAGATCATGTTCGGGGTTGTTTTGCTTACTCTTCACTGTCGCTTCGGCTGCGCTTTGGCCGCCTGAGGGTGGAGTCGTCGTGGGAATCCTCCTTGCTGGCCGCAATGGCAATGAGCAGCTGCTCCTCGTCATAGGCCGCGTCCCGGCTATTCATCGTCGAGCGACGCTTGCCCGACTGGGACACGGCCGACGCCCGCGAGCCCTTGCCATCGGGCCCAATGTCTCTGCCCTCATCCTTGCTGTCCTTGCTGCTATCACGGATCTGGGCGTGCGTTCGCGGTTTCTGTTGAAGGAGCCTGTGCGCGAGCGTCTGCGGTTGAGGGCGAGGTAGATTGAGCACCGGTGACTGGGAGTTGAGAGCAAATGGTCAGAATGACGGTCCAGGCGAAACTAGATCAGGTCGCAGGGAAGCTATTTGGGCTCGACCCGAAAGACACGAGACGATGAAAGACTTACCTGTTGGTTCCGGGGAAGATTTTGTGAAAGTCCTTCCTACACTCCTCGCAGTAGTACTCTTCCGGCAGGGTGGCGTCATTGACGAGGCCGACGCAAGCGCCATGCTGCCAGACCTTACAAATGTCGCACTGGACAAAAAAGCCAGCGAGGTCGTCCGTCACGACGGCCGGGAAGATGGCCTCGACATCGTAGCCCTCCTTGGCGGCCCCTCAATGTCTTCGGCCGCAGGCGGGCCGGGGTAGTCCTCGAAGCCGCAGATACAGCGGACTGCCTCGTCGTCCTCCTGGATGTCGTCGCCGTCGTTGGTCATTTCAATTTCGCTGACAACAACAGAGGACTGGTCTTGGTCGTCGTCCCTGATGACGTTGGCGTGCGTAGCGCGTCGACTGCGCGTGGGAGGTGGAGGGGTGTTGTCGTCGATGCCCGCAGCGTCGTCGGGCGGCTCAGAAGCTAGTGACGCGGTGGACGTGGATTTCTGGGGCGAGCCTGTCTTCACAAAGTGCTTGGAGTGGCGCTCAATGCGGCCAGAGATGCTGGATGTGGTCGAGGACGGTCGAGACTGTGGTTGATTTGTGCGGGCGCGAGAAGAACGTCGGGGATCGGGTCCAGCCATTACTCGCGACCGCGGGCGACACTGAGAGGAGAAGAAACTAAGAGGCGAGAGGAGGTCGAGATAAGCGCACGAGGCAGGGGAGGGGATGGGCGCGTATCAATAAAACACAAGACAAGGCGATTTCTCCGATCGCTTGGTCGAGACGGGCGAGCGTCGCTGTGACTGGAAGCAGCGAGACTCGCGGCAAAAGGGCAAGGTTCGGGCGGTTCTTTGAGACCCAATGCGGGCTGGGAAGACGCGGTCGCGGTAGAATAGAGATGGGACAAGGTTTAATTTCCAGGCAAAAGAGGATGGCAGCTTCAAGGAGGCCGGCAGAGCTGAAAGAGAAAAAAAAGCAGACACTGGAGGGGAGCCTGGATCACAGTCGCGAGGAGAGAGACGAGCCGAGAGAGACGGAGCGACAGCGAAACATGACTCGCGGGGGTGTTGAACCTGCACAGGAATGCTAGAGGGACGAGAAGTCGGGTGCACGATCGAATTGGGAGTGTGAGCAGGTGAAGAAGCAAAGCAGGGGAGGAGAGCGAGCAGGAAGGCAAGCGGGAGAAGGAAAGAGCAGATGGAAGGAGGAGAGGGAAACAACGAGGAAAGAGCGAGTGCGAGAGGCAGGAGCGACGGCGGCGAGGAGCACACCAGCGAGTGGGCGGGAAAAAAAAGGCTGCCACAGGTAATTTTCTTGGAGCGCCAGAGCCTAGCAAGTCGCAACAGCAGCAGGAACACCCCAGCCAGCGGCGCTTCGGGGCAGGGGCGAGCGATGGAAAAGTGGGTATTCAAAGAGTCGCGCCAGGACGAGACCAGCCCGTCAGCTAATAGATACCTGCTGCAAGTAGCGTTGTACTTTCTGGCGTGGAGGCCGGCAAAGAGGTACATGCATGTTTCCGCTTTGCCTTTCGCAGCCGGCACTCTCCAACTCGGCCGTCTCCTCTCCGCACCAAACCTTGAAGAGGTCATCTGCTGTGCCCTTTGCATCGAGCGGCCTTGCTCTTGCTTTGTTGCATTGCATTGGCTGCGTGCGTCTGCCGGGGGTGCCCTTTGCGTGCCCTCGGCACCTTGCCTGTCGAGAAGCTTCGGCGTTGCTGCTTCCATTGCTCTGTGGCTGGGGCCCTCCAATTACGGCCCGGGGCTTACGGCGCCTTCCTTCCTGCTATTTTGCGATTTCGTACAGCGCGGCGGGGAAAGGGTAAGCGGCCAGTTCGTGTCCTCGACCACCGCCATTCGTTCCTTCCGTCGTGCGATGCGTTGGTGCCCTGTCCTCTGGTTGTGCCTTCCCGAGCGGTCCCGTCGTGTCCTCTGGCCCTTTGATGCTCATTGGAGAAGGAGCACAGTACCGGGCGTGTACGAAAAGGTCAAACAGTTCCGGTGTTCTCGCGAGCTTAGGCCCATTAAACATGACCAATCACCACCCATGATTTTCGCAAGCCACTGGGCAGTATCCGTTTGTGTGCATTACGAGTATTATGTGCTGTCCTCGAGTGGTCCCTCTGAAGCCCTTGGTCCGCTTAGGTAATTTTCGGCCCTGAATGCCTGCCACTGTGCAATCGTCGGTCCTTCTATCGAAATGCATTTGTGGCAGGCAATTAGCAATCAGACAGCAGCAAGTCCTTGCCACATCTCAGATTTGGAAACTGCCACCTCTCCCCGCCAGGAAACCTCGACGTTTGCTCATTTTGCTGTGTTTGTTTGCTTTTCTGGGCCTGGCCTCTTTTCCAGTCTGCATATCTTTGGACTCCTCTTCTTGGCCACGGTCCTCCTTGCTGCACCGACTGCGTTGATTTCGGATTTGGCTGCCCCCCGTGTGGTTTCAGCAACCTCTCGAGACGAGGTAGGTGACGAAACCGAGATTTCGACGACTCATTTGCCTGCTGCACCGACTTTCTCTGCATGCTCTATCTCTCTGGCTCCCCTACCACTGCTCTCTTTGCCCATTTCTCGTTCTCGGTGGTCCGGGTATTACCCCTTCCAGACCTGGACTCGAGTGGTGATCCGATCCTCCTCACAAAAAGCCACCTTGGCCCCGACCTGCTTCACCCCTTTCCTTCTCGTCCTTGCCTTCCGAAGCATCCCGTATATCAATGCCCTCCTTTTCCGGACTCTTGCTGCACCGGCACGGACTGTCTTTTCGCTCGTGGGCTCGTGGCATAGAAACTAATTCAAAGTCTCGTTGGGCAGGAATTCTGGGTCTCGTTGACGTTCCATTTTACCGCTCTATACCGCTCCGACCGAACGCTCGACATCCCACTTCACGACAGAGCAGACTGCCCGCTTTCTTCCGGCACCGTCCCAACAGTACATCCCTCGAAAGTAACTCGGAGCACCGGCACTGTCGACGTGCTGGGTACATGGAATGTACATGTGGTAGTTGCGGAGAGAGAGCATGAGGCTATGTGATGGGTATGCCTTCTCCTTTGCGCCCTTAACCGCGTGCGCACCATCTTTCATGCCTGTCGTTCGGCTGCCCTGTTGCTGAATGCCGTGCTGCTTACTATGCAAGCACTTCGACGCTGCTGGCGGCTTGATATAGGCGTCACGAGGAGCTTGTGTTGTATCGTGGTATCCTGGCACCGTCACACATCCTTCCTCCGCATTCTACAGACTCCCTGTACCTCTGTGGCTGACTGGAGTGTCCCGTACTCTAGAATCCGGCCACACAATGTCTCCCGAAGCTGCTTCGCCTGTCTTCCCTGACCGGCTAATCCATCCGCTGCCGAAACGACGCCTCCGTGAACGCCTCTCTACGGACGCAGCCGACAACATCCAGTACCCGCCAGACCAGACGCCGGGAGCCCCTCTATTTTATTACCCGTACAGTTTGAAGCAGGATGCTGCGCAAGTCGAGCGTACGACATTCACGGGCAGGCAACTCCTGCAGTCTTTACGGCGAAACCAGCGGCTGCAGCACCGGCACCAGCTGCGCTGACGACTGAACAGGGCTGGCCACAAACCACACGACACAACTGCCTGCTCGGGCTCGACAAAGCAGTGGTGAAGCGGAATCGGCCAACGCAGCCCGCACGACGCGGAATGTGGCTCGGCCTGTGCGGCTTGCACAGTCTTTACACATACCTCCGGCGAAGGGCTATTGGCATGCACCTTCGACGGCACTGGCTGCAGATGGGTTCGATTCGTTTGAGTACACGAGTAATACTAAGAAAAGAAAGATACCATCCGCTGGCGACACATCACACACAGGAAGCTACTCTTCGACTAGCCTTCGTTCGACGGCGTCCGAGTCTTCCAACTCTAGCTTCGACAGCCTGGTGTGCAGCCCGCCATCACCCGTGGATGCCAAGCCGGCTGGTTTTGCTGCTGCGGCGGCTCCTGGGATCTCTGGCCCGGGGCGGGGACGCTATGGTCGTCCTCAACGCTATCCTGCAGCGGCTTCGGCAAGAAATATCTTTTTGACACCTGCGAGCAAGAATGTTCTTGACGCCCACAGAAAACAGCAACTTCCAAGACAAGGTCAATTCGGTATGTAGACGGTTGAAACGGCCAACCTCATTTGTTGCCGTTCTCGTAGTGATTAACAATGTCTTGCTTTAAATACAGACTCAATCAGCAATTCCGGTATCATTTCCAGCGCCATAGCGAACGCGGAAAGACGGGAATCTGATGGGCAAGAGAGCATCGGTTCTATTTCTATTGATCAACTCCCAGGATCGGACGCATACCCCCTTGGCTCCTTAAAGTTCACATTCACATGCTCTTCGAAGGTGCCTGGCAATCTTCTATGGGCAAGTTCGGACCCGAGGACTTCACCAGGCTCTGCTTACTGGCAGCATGGCCAGCAGCAGGGCAGAAGCCGTGGTGGCAAAAATATGCCGCACCCGTTCATATCTGACACTTCAAATGGGTCTTCCGCAGGCGGAAAGTCGTCCAAGAGTGCGGGTAGTGGCCGGACGAAGCAGCAGTTGGAGAAGGAAAAAGAAGCCATGAAGCTACGCCAGGAGCTTCGCAAGCAAGTACGCGACCGGAGACGCAACCAGCAAGAGCTCAATGCCGCGCGGCCGACCCCGAGGCAGACATTTATATTTGCCCCTTTTGCGAGTATGAAAACATTACGGGCTACAAGCCGCGGTTGATCTACGAATTCGAAATGAAGGAGCGCAAGAAGCGTCTCGAGATGGAGAGACGGCAACGCGAGCAGCGAAACAAGGAAAAGGCAAGGAATCGGAACCGCAAGGGACGAAAAGCGACAAAGGCAGCAGCGGCCACGGCGGGCTCGAGCACCCAGCAAGATAGTCTTGGTCTTGCCGACAAGCAGCCGTACGATGCCAGTCATGATAATCACGACGACACTGGCCAGGGCACGATTGACGATGACGAGTACGAAGACGACGACGGAGCCGGGGAAGCTGATGATTATGTTGCTGAACTTCGACTTGGCATCGGCGACAGCCAAACTTCGCGTCTCAAAGTGCGCGACGAAGAAATCATGCAGCAGCCTATACCGGCCGGAAGCTAGATTGGGCTGGTGAGAGCCGGATCCTGGACACGACTGATACGGGCCATTCGTGCCGTAGCTTAGCCAACAGCACAATTCCCCTGAGGCCGTTCTAGTTACGCACCTTATTATCCTTTCTCTTCATCTGCCACCCCATAGTCTGTTTTCCAGTATCTGTAAGGCATTAGCATAAACCACCATACCGCCGCATGTCTGCACTTCCTCGAGTCATTATGATGATAAATCCATTTCAAGCTGTCTTCAGAAGAGAGAGATTGGTGTCTTCCATAGTCAGGCTCTGGTTAGATAACGGTGGTCTATTGGTACCTGATATTAGCACTATCTTTTGCGGCCAATGAGGTCGCTCCATGCATCAGACTGGTGAAGTCATTTTGTTATTGTGTAGTTCGGCTGGTGCTACAGAGCGAAGTCTGAGGTGGGCATCGAGGCGTTCTCTTCGGAGCAAAAGTCTCGAGCATCGACGAGCATATGGACCCTTTCATCCAGATACAGACCTCTCTTTTTTTCTTTCTTCTATTCTTTTGGATCTGGGCTGGTCCATGACAAAAGGTAAACATACTACTAGAATACATTATGAAAGTCAAATAAATAAAAAGCTAGTGTACGTACAATTTACGAGTATGTTATTTCCCTTTTTTCGCTCGTTGACAACGAAGCAATGCCGTTGTCAGGCGGAGCTGAAACGGTGCCCAATAACAATGACGACGGCCATTATGACGTAGTCGGTTTCGCTCTGGGCTCCAGAAATAAGTGGAACCTATATCTTTTGGGGACAAAAGGCCACTAAGCCAAAACAAGAGGAGACGCATTCTGAGGGAGGGAGGACGTGACGAATAGGAAAGCAAGGGAAGCGACGATGAGTATCTACGAGACGTTGTTTTCTCAACGCCGATTGTGGTCTATGAGTTGTTGAGAGCGCGGGGACGGAGGACCACTGCTTTGGAGGGTGAAGCACAAACTGCCGAGACAAAACTATGACAGTTTTGCAGAGACGTGACAAGCATCTCAAAGGTATCGAAGAAAGCAAGCCGTCAGACAACAAACAAATGCATCAAAAGTGTGCGCGAGAAAGAAGGCTTAGCCGTCAAACACCAGGACCCTCTAGTAATGGCAAGCCTGCACAAATGAAGTATCGCAAGGCTGACGTAGTCCTTTACTCGTATTTTATGTTGCGGTCAGTTCGGCACGCGCCTTGTGTGGTCTGGCCTGAAGGAGCCTATCAGGAATATGGCCTGCATGAGAAGAAACGACCTCGATGGACACGCACACACAGGAGGCCAGAACGATGTGGCAGAGGCGGTCGTTAAGGGCCAGCTGACATCTGACACTGTCACCGCTAGGTGGTTGACAGCAGATGCAGACGCAGGGGCAGAACTGCTTTTGAAGGCCTGAGACATTTGTTGATAAACTCGAGAAGAGTTACGCACAACTTGTCAGCGCCGGCTGTGATGGAAGTCACTCACACAGCGCTGACCAGCGGCAGGCGGTAAATAAGATAAGTCTTGAGCCTGTGCCTGAAGAAATGCACTAATGGTTAGGTGGAGCATACGTAAGTACTCCCGCCGCATTGAGTTAAGGATGCCATAGTGAGCTGGACAGGCTAGAAATAGCAGCGAATTGGCACCATGCTCCACTGGCCTACAGTCAGAACACCCGCGCCAGCGCGAGCTGGGCCCTGGGCAGACGACGCCTGAGGGAAATGCAATTCTCAGGGCTTGATGCTTTGTTTACATTCAGCGATATCTGACCGGGGTATCGTCGTCCAGGAAAACCCGCCTGGCCCATCGCTTCGCCAGATTGTCCTCGAACGAGGCGCAGCTGCTGGAGCTTTTCTTCTCTTTTTTTCCCTGGGGCCTGGTTCTGGGCCGTGTTTCCAGCACATCTCCACACCTACAGATACGAATAAACTTGTTAGCGGCATCTCCACTCGCCCCTAATTTCTTGTTTTCCTTGGTTCTGGAGAGCCTTTTCGCCCTGCCCGTCCTGTCTGGGTGGCCTCAGATAGCTTTGCGTATTTCGACAGCTGGAACAGCTGTCGCTGGCACTTTAGGCGTGCTGCGTTTACCCACTCCCGAGGCCTGCCCTTTACTTTCCCTTTACGGCGTTCCGTTCTTTCCTTTCCTCTGGTGGCCGCCCGTGTCTTGGAACGCAGGCACTTGTTCGCACCTGCCCAGCTTTCTTGTGGTCTGGCCAAGCATGCACGAGCTGCATGTGTCTGGTTTCTTGGCCGCCCCAGTGTCGTCACCTTTTTTCTCCCCGAACGCTCCTGCTGCGTATTTTGTACGGAGCAGTCCTTGCCGTTTCTGTCTCTCGCTCTCTTTATCGCGCGCGTCGCTCTTTCCCGCTCTACAACTGCCCACTCGGGCGCCCCCCCGTCGCATATCGCAAAAGCAGAAACTCTCACGCTCCTTGCTTCCTTCCCATTTCAATCCCGTGCAATTCTCTCCTTCACTCACGCATCTTACCATTTCCCCCCTTTTCCCAACCTTTTCGTCGCGTCGATACATCACGGCCTCGATTGCTGCACCACCTGATCCTTTTGCGCGCCTTCCCGACCATTGTCGACAATGTACCGACGGACACGGCCAGCAGGCTCGGTTTGACAGGCAGCAAAAAGAAACTAGAGGGCAGGCTGCACAGTAAGACCACACCCCCTCAACAACCACGAGCGACACACAACACAAACGAAGACGGAGAAGCCGGAAATCGCTAGGAACAGCGCGCGCACGAAAAGACATTCAGAAAAAGGAAAATAATCGACACGTTGAGACAAGCCGGAGCGAGACCGCGAGAAGACATTCGCAAACACTAAACGAAGAGGACGGGGACGAGAGAGTCCCGAAGAAGGAGAGGACGACAATAAAGAAAAAAGAAGAAGGAAAAAGAAAGACGGGGGGCCAGAGGGGTGGCATAGAGAAGAGCTACGTAACGTGGCTTTTCGAATGTTGCTGTTGAAGAGCCAAGCAGCGTCACCAATTGACCAACAGCACAAGACGGCCCAGGCCGCATCGCATCACAATGTTTGGTGCCCGTAAGAAGGGCAAGAAGCAGCCATACACGGTATGTCACCATATTCTTTTTCCTCTTCTGTCTGTCTGTCTGTCTGTCTGTCTGCGTTCACTGCACCCACATGCACATGGCTCTCCCCTTCTATATACATCTGGACTCTGTACGTCTCGTCTTTTCTCCGATCTGTCCTCGGATGGGAGATCGTCAAGGAACGGCAACAGTAGCTTCCATTCTTCGCACCGCCTCTGGATAGGCCGAGCCCGAGACGCTTCAGCTACTCTTATTTCTATTTCCATCTCGTTTCCTCCCCAAGCCGGTTTCTAGCTTGACTACGGTGTACACGTCCCACGCCGTCTGCGAAACATGGCGCCTTTTCCCCCTTTGCCCTCCTTGAATCTTTGTCTGCGTTGTCTCTGGCTCTGTTGTCATTCAAAAGTCCCGCCACCAACATTTACTGGCGCTGGTGCTGTTCTAGAGTGCCGAAGATCGTTGCAGCTGAGTCGGCTGTCTGCTAAGTACCGAGCCCCAAAAAAAGGACGGGAGGGGCATTTGGACAAAAAAGAACTACTGAGTACGCACATCGCTAGGGATCCTGACTGATCGCCTCGTCACTCATTTGCGCCAGACGGCCCTACCAAAACCTGGCCAGCCGAGACACTGCTGTTTTCCACTGCCCATTCATTCTGTCTCTTTTGTTTCTTTACCTGTCCTATTTTCTCAGCCCAAGCCCGATTTTGATTTGTCTTATTGTTGTTTGATCCTATTTTCTTGTTTCCTATTGTGTGGCAGTCTTTCTTTCTCTATCGAGGCGCCTTGCATCGTTGCATCGTCGCATCGCGAAGCATCTGATTGTTTTATTTATTTATCCTTTCTTTCTTTTTTTATTTCACCCAATGGCCTGTTGCTAACTATGCGCCGTTCCCACTCCCAGCCGCCCACTGCGGCGTCAGTCAACCCAGGCGCAGCTACTGCTGCCGTCTCGGCGTACAACCTCTCTTCTGCCGCTGCCGCTGCCGCCCTCAAGGCCCTGCCTACCCCCCGACAAATGTCGCCGCCGTCCAGACAAGCGCACGATGCGCCGCAGCTCCTCCGTCTCGTCCGAAGGCTCGCGCCGTGCCCTCAGTCCCGCTCCGAGCATAAAACGAGTCATGGGACTCGGTGGCGGCAAGGATACAAGAGAAGGCGTGGTCGTGTCGCCGACTGGTGCTCCAACCCTCCGTCGCCGTGGCAGCTCGTCGTCGATAAAATCGATGTCGTCGATGACAGGGCGCACCTTCCGGTCGCCGAGCCCACACGGTTCACGAACAGCTGCCTTGGCTGCTGCTGCCGTGTCGCCCAACGGCAGTATCAACAGCAAGCACAGCTTATCCATGAACGCGGCCGGCACAGCCGCAGCACTGGCGGCAGGCCGGTCGACCGCAACCGCCGGCGGAAGCAGCGGTGGCGGACTCAGCAGTCGGAGCCGGTCACAGCCACCACCGCCACCTGTTCCCATCATCCCCAAGCATGTGATTGAGAGCCAGCCGAAGCAGCAAACGTCAAAACAGAACAAGCGGGCTTCAACACTCGGCTTCGTCCAGCAGCCACTGCGACTGGCCTCCCAAAAACAAAAAGAGGGCCGTTCCTCTTGGTTTGGCTCAGGAACTGTCGGCGACATTGACACTGTTCGGACATCGGATGTGCCAATGGACATCAACGGATACGCACAGCAACCGGAGCGTCCTGGCAGTCGCAGCTCGCTGCAAAAACTTCTCATACCCGAGCCGACAACGTCTGGGCTCCCCGCCGCCAGCCCTACGCTCACCCGGGCCAATGTAGCCGCCGCACCAGCTGCGACGGCGGCCGTTTCCCACCCCCGTCAAGAGCCTCGCCCGGTCAGCTTCGACAGAAAGAGTTCCCACACAGCTACCGGCGTCGCAGCCAAGGGCAACTGCTGCAGCAACACGTCGGTCAGCATCTACTAGCCGTGTCATTGGCCGCTCAAGTGCTGCCCCCGATATGACTCTGGTCTACGATCCCAACTCGCGTCGCATGGTCCCACGCGCCGAGTTGCTGATGATGGAACAGTCTATCCTCGATGCATCAGAGAGGCCCCAGAAAGCAGCAGCGCAAGAAGAAACTGCAGCAAGGCACGGCAGCCGTATCGCTGGCTGGCTCGCACCTGGCTCAAGGCACACTGACGCATGCGCATGGCTCGGCTGCGCCGTTAAACCGTTCTGAAGTGGAACGCGCTGCAAAGGAGCCGCAGCCCCAACCCCGGTCCCGGCATCAGCTCCAGCAAAGTGCACCGAAAGCTGTCCAGGTACAAGCGCCCGAGACATCTCGATCGCCGCCGGAGGAACGACAGCTTCCAAAGATTTCGACGGCCATCGTCAAGCCCCAAGATCCGGTACAGCTGGTTGCCGAGGACAGAGGCCTTGAAGAGCTCGCCCAGCCACTACCGGCATTGTCAACATCTACCTCTACGCCATCGTCGTCCGTGTCTTCTCTGACTGCCCTCGCTGCGTCGCAATTGGCAATGAGCCCCGTTGCGATCCAGAACGCGTCGTCTCCGGACGACAGTGGCTTTGAGAGCGCTATTTTGACAGAAGATAGCCGGCCTGTTCTCGTAAAGCGGCCTTCCATCGTTCATGAGGAACCAGACCTCGAGGAAGAGGAGGAACAGCAGCAGCAGCAGCAGCACGGTCGGACGCAAACTACGCCACCGAAATCAAAGACGGAGCTCTCCACTGCGGCAGCCGTTGTCGCTGCAGCCGGCTCACGCGCTGCCCGCGATGACCTCGACGGCGTCTCTACCAAACACGCGCCCCATCACGATGAACATGCTGCACCACAACAGGAGCAGCAAGCGCCTGCTGCTGCACCTCCCAAGGAACAGGAGCGCACACGGTCAAACAGCCCTGTACGTGCTACTCGCTTCTCAACCATTGTTGGCAGTAACCTGACCGTCCGTCGCCACTCCCCGCCACCGCGGTCTATCTCACCACGCAAGTCCGCGCTCAAGCACCCTGGGCCCCGTGACGCGTCGCCCTCGGACTCTGCGTCGGAAGCCAACCCGTCGAGCTTGGCAGGTGAAGTAGCTCTCAGCAACCGGAAAAAGGCTCAGCGTGTAAGCTTCGACGATAAGGCTGTCGTCGTGACACAATCGCCCCTGCCGCCATCGCCGCCGCACTCACCGGGTCTGTCTTCGTTGCCCGGTGCATCCGATGCGCCTCAGAGCAGTCACGCTGCTCAACAGCCTCCTACTCGTAGCCGGTCCTGGTTCAGCAACATTGGCCGGAGCAAGAAGAAGGGCGATCAGAGTACAGCCAGTGGTGACGACGACGATCTAGTTATGAAGCCGCGGCCGGCCTTGCCATCGTTTGGAAGTGTCCGTGACAAGTCTCACCCGGCTCAGCAAGAGGAGCGCCCTCTGGTGCGGCCCGTCGGCGAGGCTCAGTCGGCCGCCCGCCAGCCTCGCCAGCCACTTGAGTCGCACAAGCACTTCCAGTGACCACGCCATTGGCTTCATTGTTGGTGCGGAGCGCCAAACTTCACCGCAGGGTGCCCGGAATACTGCCAACACGTCTCGGTACCGTGAGCCTCTGCCACCTGTCGTTACGTCCGTCGACGGTAATGGCTACGTTTCCGACATTACGGACAGCAGCAACGGTGACGACGAGGCCGACCTCGACGATGTCGAGGAGCACTCGCCCGTTCTTCGCTTCGACGAGGTGCAAGACACCACGGTCCCGGCCACTCTTGACGAGCCCATCATGCCTTCTCCCCCGACACCAATCGCTGCGGATGACCTTATCATCATCCCTCCCGGGTCCTCGTCTCCGATGAAGTCGCCCAAGAAGACCGTGCCTGCTATTGCCATCACCCACCCGAGTCAGGAGAACTTGACTGCTGTCCGGGGTACAGGAGTTGACGAACGGGAGGACGAGAATGAGGAGCTTGATGAGCAACCAACTGCCGCGGCGTCACCCGTGGCGACGGTTGCTGCCGTGCCTGTCGTCAAGAGCAGTCCCGTCCGCTCTCTGTTTGACGTCCCAGGAATGTTCCCACTGGACTCTGAATCGGATGGCACAACCAAAAGCTCTCCTATACACGCATCATTTGCGGCAGAAGACCTTTCTAACCAGGCTGTCCCGACACGCCAGAACGCGTTCGAGCCGATTACCCAGGATGACGACCACTCGTACTCGCCCCAGATGCCGGCCACCGTGTTCGCTACCCACATGCCAACGCTGCACGAGGAGACGTCGCTTCGCAACGAGCCATGGATGACGATGATAGCGACAGCGAAGTCTTCAGTGACGCGTACGAAGACCTTTCCGACATTGAGGGTGACGGATTCCTGTCACTGGACGCTGTCGTGGATAGCCCCATTGTACCTGACCTGTCCAAGAGCCCATTTGCGGCCTCTCCCCTGACTGGTTCCCCGTCGCGCAAGGCTGAGACACTCCAGCTTACCCCCTCGCCTTTGGCCAAGGAAGTCGCACCCGCAGCTTTACGAAATGGCTCCTCGACAACAGCAGCAGATACCACTGTTCTCCCGGCTGTCGGTGCTGGTGGGGCGATGGGCGGTATGGCTGCGCTGGCGACCACCGCGATGAACAAACAGCTCAATGGCGCCCCTCCGGCCGACGCCGAGAATGAGGAAGACTGGGAAAAAATCAAGGCATTTTGGCGTGGTCTGACGACTGAGAAGCGTGCTCAGCTTGAAAAAGAGGCCAAGGAGGAGGCTGCGACCGAAGGTGACCTCGAGGATGAGCCGGCTGCCGCAGACAAGAAGCCCCGACGCAAGAAGTCGGTGGAGAAGCGTATAGCCGAAAAGAAGGCCATTCTAGAGCTGACGCCGGCCCGGCAAGTGGCTGCGGCACCTGCGGCACCTGCGGCGCCTTCAGCACCTGCAGCTGCCATTGCTCACCAGAGCCAGAAGCCTGCTGCAACGCGTATCCGCCAATCTATGCGTGACAACGCACCCGCTGCTAGCGGCGGCAGCGGTAGCCCTGGATCGCAGACACCGCCTCACCCTGCCGCTATCCAAAAGGAGCGTATCGCTTCTGCATTCCCTCCCAAGGCAGCAAAAGGCGCTGTGACGAGACCAGCGCCGCCTACAATGCACGCACGCACCGTGTCGGCCGACTCATCGGCAAGTCCTGTTCAGGGCAAGTCTGGGGTGACTGGTCTTTTGCCATCCGCACTACGCCGCCGCGGTTCGGACTCAAGCGACAGTAGTTTCAAGCGGTTCCGGTCCAACTCAAATGGCGCGGCCACCGGCGGCACGGCTGGCATTTCTATTTTCCGCACGTCCATGCGCAGCGATGCAAAGCCAACGGCTGCGCTGAGCAACGGCACTAGCAACGGTACGCTCAACAACCGAAGCAGCCGCTTCTCTCTTCGATCCCTGTCGCCGACTGGCTCCACGACCCTGCGTGGCTCGACCGAATCGTCTCCTGCGCACTTCCGGAGAAGCATGCGCGACGGTAACAGCAACTCTGGCTTCACGTCAATGGATACAAGGCGCATGTCCTCGCCAGGCGTGATGGCCTCGTCGACCCTGCGCAAGAGCGCTGCCGCCGACTCTGGTGGCGGTTTCTTCTCCCTAGGTAAAAAGCGCGGTAGCAAACTGCTTCAGCGTAGCAAGGACCAGGGAGGTGGTGGTGGTGGCAAGTCGGGTCGGGGACGCTTCGACTCGAGCGACGAGGATGATGACGATATTTTTGGACCCAGCCGGGCCTCCAACGGTGGTGCTGCCGCTGCCGCCTACCGGCGCAGCGCGAGCGCAGGCGGTGCCTTTCGCAGCCGCTTTGTTGACTCAAGCGACGAGGATGAGGCTGTCCCCAGCACTCGTACGGTGGATGCTCGGAAGAACGGCAAGGACCACGTTGTACCCAAGACACTGCGCTCCGGTAGCAGCATGCGCAGTGCCAGCGCGAGACCGGCCAGCTCGTCGTTGCCCCTGAGCCCGATGCTCTCCGAGGAACTCGAGGAAGACAAGGACGAGGAAGAGGCGAGCAATGCACGTCCCGCCGCCTTGGCTGTGAACAACAACATCGGTACGTCGACTCTTCGCCGATCGCGGTCGGCCGCGGGCAGATCGTGCCGGTTCGCCATGTACTCGCCTACCACGACTGGCGCCGTGGGCGTCAACACCTCGATGATGACACCGACGCGGCGCTCGAGCGGCATCATGTCTGTGCTCCGGCGCAAGAAGAACGATGGTCCTGTCTCGCCCATCAGCGTCAACAACGGCGCCAGTGGAAACAAGATTCAACGGGCCGGGCTGGTGGACAGTGCGGCTCGTCGCGACACGCAGCTTGAACGCAGTTCGCGCGAGCTGGCTGCCGTACGCAGCAACAGCCGGGGCAGCCAAGGCCGGCGGGTGACTGGTGCCGATGGTGACAGTGATGACGACCTCGACAGCGACGACGGCCGTGTGCAAGCCACAGACAGTTGGCCGCTGCCGGGGCCGAGCACGAACGGTGTGCGGACGCAAACTTCAGCCGGCGTTTTTGCCAGTATCTCGCCTGACAAGAAGAAGAAGAAGTTCCCTGGGCTGCGGCGAATGTTCCGCCTGGACGACTAGGTGTTGTCCCGGTCTAGTCTTTTTCGTTTTCAGAAAGAGGGAGTAATTTGGCGAAGGTAATGACCGGGGTAGTATTTTTGCGTGTTTATTTTTCTTCTTTTGCGTGTGATTTATCTACATATTTTCGCTCTTTGTTTCTACTTTCCTTTGTCACGGAATACTCTTGGCGGTCGAGCCAGTTCATTCTCTCTCCCTCTTTCTCCTGTCTGTTTTCATAAATTGGTTTGTTATTTATTTACTGTTCATTTATCAAGTCCACGGAAGGAACGAAAGGCTGGAAAGCACCAAACACACCCCTGGGGAAAAGGAGATACCAATTTCGAGATAACATATACACACATATACAACGGGAAACAGGGTCATAAGGGACTATCATATCAATTGGATCAAACGGGAGGCAGAGGCCTTGATCTAGGAGATTGCAACAGCCGCATAATGGAATTTTCTGCATTTGCGAGCGCAACAATTTAGTAATCATCTAGCCTAATTCCTGTGCATTTGTGACTGATGACTCGGTGAGTTTTCAAACGCCTTCTACGGTCTCTTGTTATTAAAAAAAGAGATGAAGCCGCCTACTACCAAGACTTGGATAATTTTTTTGGAAAAAAAAAGCACTGAAAACTTGTAAAATAAATTAGAAGAAATGGAGCCGCTCAAAACCAAAGTGACAAAAAATACAAACAAAAACTCAAAAAAGCAGTTTGAAAACACATGACGCTGTAAACATTTACTCGCAGACTCTCTAGATGATCGTGTAACCACCATCAACACGCAGGTCTGCACCGGTCACGTACTGCGCCGCATCAGACAGCAAGAACACAACGGGGCCGGCCAGATCCTGCGGCACACCCAGCCGGCCCTGCGGTACGCCGTTGGTCCACTGCTGACGGAGTGCGGGCTGCTTGGCTAGGATAGCCTGGGTCAGCGGGGTCTGCATGTAGCCGGGCGACAGACAGTTGACGCGGATGCCCGCGGGAGCCCATTCGACGGCGAGCGAAGCTGCCAGCTGGCGGACGGCAGCCTTGGAAGCATTGTATGGGCTGTGTTGAAAAGGTAATGTCAGATTAATGTCAAGACAAAACATATATTGACGAAAAAGAATAAAAGAATGCAGAACTAAAAGCGAGCGAAGCGAGGACCCTAAAAAAACTTACGCTTGGGGCTGGGGAACGTTGACGACAGCACCGCTCATGCTGCCGACCAGGACCATACTGGCGGGAGGTGTAATGGTGAGCTCGGCCGTGGCAGTTGCGGATGCAGAGGCAGCGGCAGCAAGGGTAGCAGCCGTGGCCTGCCGTTCCTGAAGGTGGCGGGCAACGGCAGCAGCAAAGAGATAGGTGCCGTCCACGTTGACAGCCCAGAGGGCACGCATGCGGGCGGGCGGGTAGTCGACAGCGGGGACGTTCTCGACGAAGCCGGCCGAAGTGACAAGGCCGTTGATGGTGATGTCGTCAGCAGTCACTGACTCGCCATTTACCGAAGCCTGCTCAGCCTGAGCTGCAAGGACCTCCTGGATGCAGGCATCAACAGACGACTCGTCGGCGACGTTGGCATAGTGAGCAGTCACACGAGGAACCCTGTAGCCGAGGGGAAGTTAGTTGAGATGGATAACACGAGCAAAGCGAGCTAATACAAAAAAAAGAAAAAGAAGAAGAAAAAAAGAAAAAAAAAAAAAAACGCACCGCTGATCAGGATACTTGGCCTGGAACGACTCGACCATGAGCTGCGCCTGTGTCTCGGCATCCTCCTCTGTAAAGGTTAGTGAGGATGCCCGGTGCGGTAAAGAGAGAGGAGACGGTAACACGGGCTGACGTACTGTTCAGATCCACCATGGCGAGGTCCGCACCGCTGGCGACAATGGCCTGGCCCATGACGAGGCCGAGACCGCGCGCGGCGCCCGTGAGAAGGACAAGCTTGCCGGCGAGGGAGAATGCCGGCGGTGCCATGGCGGGCGCGGGGATGATGGCGGCCTGGCCGGTTGTTGAGTAGGGACGGCGAACGGCGCTGGCCACTGCCCTCATGCCGGCCCTCGAGGCGAGGGCCGTAAAGCCTGTAATAAGCTTTGCTTCGGGCGCAGTGCAGCGGACGGCGCGGACAGCAGACTGCGCAGCCGCGCGCAAGCCGGTGCTGACGGCAAACATGCTGGCGACGAGGGGGGTGGAGATCGAAGACGAGAAGAAAACGAGTGACGATAACGAGAGACAGGCTGGAAAGGAAGAGAAGGAACGAGGTGAAGTGACGTGTGAGGCGACGATGCTAGTATAAATAAATAAGCTCGCAACGCTCCTTCCCCCCGCCTTTTTTTGTTTGGGAGGGTGCTCCGATACTCGGTACAGCTGGCGACGTGAGGGAGACACAAAGGTGCTGCCGAGCTGTCACACGCAGGGCCGCCTCTTTCCTCCTCCGTACGTTCTACCAGCCAAATCGGGCAAGAGCCGGGCGGGTGGGAGGAAAGGGCCGGTGAAAATGCACTTTTTAAAAAGGAAGGCACGACACGAGGCGTAAAGACGTGTTTCTACGATTTTCTATTGACCTGTCTATTTCCCCCCTCGTCTCGCTGCACACCATTGGCGAGACACAACCCTCATCCCCCATCTCACCATGTCACGCTCACGACAATCCAAGGGCTTTGCGGGGCCAGTGGGCCCCTGGTACTCAGCGAATGGGTCTAGAACGCCCCCGACACGCGGAGCCCGGAGAAAGCGCCGTGCTATTTTGGTGAGTCTGGGCCTCCTTGGTGCACTGTAGTTCTGAGTACGACAGTACTCAAAACGCCGTCCGAGCAGAGGCTACCCTTTAATTCCCAGGCGGCTGTTCTCGAGGATTTGTCCAGTCTTGATCACCCGCTTTAAGAGGCGAAGCGTCCATTGTCATCTGGAGCAGCGCGATACAATGAGAGAAGGAAAAAAAGACAACAAAGTCAAAAAGAAGAATAAAAGCAGAATGAGGAGCAGCCGTTACCTAATTACCTGACGATATAATCAGGCTCAAAGTAGGAAAAGGCAAAAAAGAAGTCGACCCCCTGGGACTCGAACCCAGAATCTTTGCCAGTAGTGTTGTGAAGACAACCGGAAAGCAACGCCTTACCATTAGGCCAAGGGGCCGGGATTGGTCGATGAGAAAATTCGGGCCCTCCTAGGACCTAAGTAGGAGCAGTCGCCTGGCGCCAAAGCCACAACGGCTGGGAGAGACGCGTAAGTCGGTGGAGGATGAAACATTGCATGGCGGTTTTGCCGAACTCTACGGAAGAGATGGGCCAAAAGATGCATCACGGTGCTTTGATACTAAAGAAGATGGCAAATAAAGTAGACATATAATAAAGTAGACGGAAAAGCAAACGTAAACGAATCATGACAAACACGTGCAGTTCACAGCGCATTGCTTCACACTCTCAGGTTCCTATCACGTCGTCCATTCTCCGCCCCGCCTAATCAAACTCAATCAGCACTTTGAGCGCCTTGTGCTTGGCCGCAGCGCCAAAGGTGGCGTAGGCCTTTTCCGCCTCCGAGAACTTGAATCTGTGCGTGATCAGCTTCGAGGGGTCGAGCCGCTTAGCGACCACGAGCTTCAGCAGCATGGGCAGCGTCACCGTGTCGACGAGCCGCGTGGTGATGCTGATGTTGTGGTGCCACAGGTCCTCGAGGTGCAGCGGCGCCGATGTGCCGTGCACGCCAATATTGGCCAGCGTGCCGCCGGGTGCGATGATCTTCTGGCACAGCTCAAAGCTGGCGGGCACGCCGACGGCCTCGAGCACCGAGTCGCAGCCGATGCCGTTGGTCAGCTCGAGCACGGCCTTGGCGGCGTCTGCGATGCCGACGAATTGTTGATCGTGTGGTGGGCGCCCAGGTCGCGCGAGACGGCCAGGCGGTTGTCGTCCATGTCGACAACAATGATCTGCGAGGGCGAGTAGAGCTGCGCCGTGATGAGGGCCGCCAGGCCCACGGGGCCTGCGCCCACAATCACGACGGAGCCGCCGGGCGAGACCTTGGCGTTGAGCACGCCGCACTCGAGGCCCGTGGGGAAAATGTCGCTGAGCATGACGAGCGCGCCCGTGTCGATGCCCTCGGGCAGCGGTACAGGCTCGAGTCCGCGTGCGCCACCTTGACATACTCGGCCTGCGTGCCGCCGAGCGTGTTGCCCAGCATCCAGCCGCCCGTGTGGCAGTGCGAGTTCATGCCGCGGCGGCAGTAGCTGCACGACGCGCACGACGACACGGCCGTAATGAGCACCTCGTCGCCCTTCTTGAACGTCTTGACAGACGGGCCGACCTCCTCAATGATGCCCACGCCCTCGTGGCCGATGATGCGGCCCATGGGCACCGACGGCACGTTGCCGTGGATGATGTGCAGGTCGCTGCCGCAGATGGTCGTCTTCTTCATGCGGATGATGGCGTCTGTCGACGCCTCGATCTTGGGCATGGGCTCCTCCTGCAGCTTGACCTCGTTCTTGCCAGTCCAGACGACGGCCTTCATGGTTGCGGCAATAAGGGGTAGGCGGAGTGAAAGATGGGGCAAGGGGCAGATAACGGCAAACTGGGAGGGAAGCAGTGCTGTTTGGGATGGCGAAATATTGTCTTGGTCTATCGATGCAGTCAGACTTGCTGTTTGAGAAATTGTTGTCCAGAAGCTGTGTCCAGAAGCTGTGTCCAGAAGCTGGGCGTGGGGGGCGTCTATATACGCGTCCGAGAGACGCAGACGACACAAAACACCGCACGAATGGATGTGCATCTCGACGCAAAGCATCGTCCGTTGAGACGACTTCGGCCGGTCCAAGGGGAGGTGAGCTGCAACCCCACGTTCATCAGCCGATGAGTGAGCAGGGTAGTGCGTAAATGAGGGAGATCGATGAGGGGAAGGCGTCCAGCACGCGGTGCAGAGGCAAAGAACGGGCTCGCCCTGGCATGGTGTAGCTGTGTCAGCCAAACACAACAGCCATGGGGGAGCTCAGGTCCCTGAAAGCAAGTGGTGGCGTGCACCGGCGCGAGCTGTTGCCTGATAGTGCCGTGATCGCTTCGAACGGTAATAGCTCAGGACGAAAGCTCGAGAGAATAAAGCGAAGGGGCCAGTTGGCAGAGACACCGGCTTCTTGCCGGTGCGCAATGGGGAGACGTTGTCGTTTCTTTGTTGGCGTACTGGCCAATCGGATTTGGGGGAAGGGTGGCTCGGGTATCAAAGAGGGAAACCGAGCAAGAAAAGACGACTACATCAAGATCTCCAGAAGGCAAGAGCTATCTAGACAACAGCTCTTTCAAGCAGGTGCACTCTCTAGGCGCCGTCGCGGGACGCTGCCGCCGCCGCTTGCGTCACATGCAGCAAAAACGGCAGTCACGACCGGTAGCACATACTCTACCTTGTAGACCATTTTTCCAAGAAAAAGGATAGAAAGATAATCTCTACAAAGAAACAGGGTCGCCGTGTCACGAAACGCGGCTCCACCCCCGTCCCCCCCGCAAAACCGCCAAGTCGTAGCAAGCTGTAGTGTGCTGCATTTCCCCGCAAACCGGCAAAGTTGATGATCCAACACAACGACAACAAACCCCAACTCGACGAATAAGACGAGCCTGACCAAGCGCCTAAAGGCGCCCATGTGTCGGGAGCGGACCCGCAAAACATGACGCTTGCCTGTTCTCCTCGTCTTTCAAAGTGTAAAATGTGTCTCGCGCTTTTGTGCCCTGCGTGGGGCAGTCGACCTCTACGAGGTATATCCTCCGCCCTTGGGAGGTGCAGTCCTCTCATTGATGGCTGATGACTGACTGGACTGCCGTAATGCTTTGTTATTTCCAAGGGCAACGCGCCTATATGACCTGCCCCCTCGCGCCGTACCTTTGCCGGCTGACTGCCGGTCCGTTATGCTCCTGGGCCCCGCGCCCGAAAGCCCGTAAAAACCCCGCGGTTCCCCCACACAGAAGCACCCGGTTTGCCGTGGTCTATGCCAGATGGGCGTACTCCTTGTTGAATGCACGGCCAAACACCATGCGCCGGACCTCGCTCGTGCCCGCGCCGATCTCGTACAGCTTGGCACTGTTGTGGGTTAGCAGTTATTTCAGGTACTTCTTTGTAGGTTGCGAGGAAAAAGGGGGGCGAAGAGACAAGAGTGGAATGGGTGGTTACAACTCACTCTCTGAGAATACGGCTGGCAGGCAACTCCTCCATGTAGCCCATGCCGCCCAGCAACTGGATGCTGTCCAGCGCGCACTCAGTCGCCCGCTCGGCCGCGTACAGGATGGCGCCCGCACAGTCCTGCGTCCGGATCTCGCCCGTCTCATCGACCTGCCGCGCCGTCGCGTACGTGTAGGATCGCGACGCCTGCATCTTGGTGTACATGTCTGCAAGCTTGCCCTGCACCAGCTGGAAGTGCGCCACCGGCTGGCCAAACTGCTTGCGCTGGTGCACAAACGGCAGCGTCACGTCCATGCTCGCCTGCATCAAGCCCAGCGGCCAGCGCTCAGCACGAGCCGCTCCAGGTCGAGGCCGGACATGAGGACACGCACAGCCTCGTGCAGACCGCCCAGCACACGGTCTTCCGGCACAAACACATTGTCAAACATGAGCTCTCCCGTCGGGCTGCCGCGCATCCCCATCTTGTCGAGCTTGCGTGCACACGAGAAGCCGGATGACGCCGTCTCGACCAAAAATGCTGTGATACCCTTGGACCCGGCATCTGGCTTTGTCTTGGCGTACACCACGACCACATCCGCGTACGGTCCGTTGGTGATCCACATCTTGCTGCCGTTGAGCACGTAGCCGCGGCGGCCCTGCTCGTCCGTTGCCTCTTTCGCCGTCGTCCGCATGCTGACCACGTCGCTGCCCGCGCCGGTCTCCGACATGGCCAGAGCGCCCACCCACTCGCCCGACGTCAGCTTCTGCAGGTACTTTGACTTTTGCTCGGGCGTGCCGTGCAGCTGGATCTGGTTGACGCACAGCTGCGAGTGTGCCGCATAGCTCAGCGCGATCGAGCCGCTCGCCCGCGACAACTCCTCCATGACAATGCAGTGTGCCTGGTAGCCCAGCCCGAGGCCACCCACGTCCTCGTCGGCAGTGATGCCCAGGAAGCCGGCCTCGCCCAGCTTGGGCCAGAGCTCGGCGGGGAAATCGTTGTTTTTGTCGGCCGCCGCCGCCACCTCCTCGGACAACTCGCGCCGCGCAAATTCCTGCACGCGCTCCCGCAGCTCCTCGAGGTCATCGGGCGTTGGCGGGACAAAGCCCTTGGGGTGCTTGGACGAGGCGAATCGCGACTGCTGGCGGACGGCCAGGGAGGACGCGGCGACTGCAATGGACGGCGGTGAAAATGTTCGTGGAGCGAGACGACGGCACGACGACGTGACGGCTGTCCGCGCCAACGGGCGAAAGAGTCTGGAAGCTGGCCATTGTGAATGCGTTGCTGTCTGTGTCGGGTCGATCGAGAGTGCTCGTGTAACTGGCCGTAGAATGCAAAAAGAAGAATCTCTTAATGACAGAAATACTGTTCAAAACCCCCGGAAGCCACAAATTCCTAAAAAGGAAACTGAAAAGGGTGCTGTGTGAAAAAAAAGCTGAACGCGATTGCCCTGGTGTGGATGTGAGGCCTCGGCTTAAGGAAGGTACGAAGGCATCGATCGGACCGTGAAAGAGCGAGGGGTGATAGGGAAGAAGAGGACCGACGGCGCGATTGGGCAGCTGACTGCAAAAGGAAGCTGGGGAACTTGAGGCGGGCCGACGAATTGGCAGCCTTTCGTCGCAGATTTGCGGCTTGGAACGGCTGGAACGCAAATGGTGCGTTTGGTGCTGTTGTACATGGGGAAGGGCCTCACTGCCCCAGATAAACTCTGGGGGGCAAGACGTCACTCGCTCCTCCCTAATACGTTCAGGCCAGCCCGCGCTAGCGAAGGGAGACTTGCCGCCCGTACCTGCCAGGAACGGCTGCTTTCTACGATATCTCCACGATACTCGTTTTCTGACCTCCTTTTTCTCGGTTCTTCTCCCCTATATTCTCTATTCTGCAGCCAGGTCCTACCCAACCACCAATTCGCCATGACGCTCTCCCGAAACGCGCGCGGCGCACTCCGGCTCACGCCGCAGCTCTGCAACACGTGCCGGCGGACAGCAACAGCAGCAGCAGCAGCGACAGCCTCGACAGCCGTACGGACATTTAGCACAAAGCTTGCTTCGAGACAGTCAGTAGCACAATGGCCACAGACGCAGTCCTCTCGTATCCATGTCTTTGCTCCTTCCCGCGGCATCGCCGCATTTGCAGCTGCGGGGCCGTCGGATGCCACCCTCTCCCGCATCCCCTCGACCGTCGACACGACGTCGGAAATCTACAAGAGAACCTGGGCCTTATGAACGAGGCCATGGAGCGTCTGGACCGATTGACGCGTGCTGCCCAGAAGGGCGGCTCGGAGAAGGCCCGCGCGAAGCACGTCGGTCGGGGCAAGATGCTGCCGCGCGATCGTGTAGCGGCGCTCGTTGACCCGGGCACGAGCTTCATGGAGCTGTCCCCGCTGGCTGGCGAGAGCCTGTACGAAGAGGACGGAGGCAGGCCCTTGGCGCTTCCCGCAGGCGGCATCATCACCGGCGTTGGTGTCATCGAGGGCGTCGCCTGCATGATCGTGGCCAACGACAGCACCGTCAAGGGCGGCACCTACTATCCCATCACCATCAAGAAGCACCTGCGTGCCAGGAGATTGCCGTGCAGAACCGCCTACCCTGTGTCTACCTGGTGGACTCGGCGGCGCCAATCTGCCGCACCAGGCCGACGTGTTCCCCGACCGTGACCACTTTGGCCGCATCTTCTACAACCAGGCGCGCATGTCTGCCCAGGGCATCCCGCAGCTAGCTGTCGTCATGGGCCCCTGCACAGCTGGTGGTGCCTACGTCCCGGCCATGTCCGACGAGAGCATCATTGTCCAGAACCAGGGCCACATTTTCCTGGCCGGCCCGCCGCTCGTCAAGGCGGCCACTGGCGAGGTCGTGACGCCCGAGGAGCTGGGTGGTGGCCTCATGCACTCGTCTGTGTCGGGTGTGACTGACTACCTGGCCGTGGACGATGCACATGCCCTGGCACTGGCCCGGCGCAGCGTGGCCAACCTTAACTACCCGCCGCAGCAGAAGACGGCAGCGAACCTCGCCACGTATGCCGAGCCCGTTTCTGATCCCGAAGAGCTGCTTGGTATTGCTTCCACCAACCTGCGCCGTCCCATCTCGGCTCATGAGGTTATTGCTCGCATTGTCGACGGCTCTGCCTTTGCCGAGTTTAAGCGCGACTACGGCACGACGCTTGTCACGGGCTTTGCCCGCATTTACGGCCAGCGCGTCGGCATTGTTGCCAAACAACGGGCGTCCTGTTGTCTACTGCCGCTGTCAAGGGTGCCCACTTCATCGAGCTGTGCGCCCAACGCGGCATCCCGCTTGTCTTCCTCCAGAACATCTCTGGCTTCATGGTCGGCAAGGACGCCGAGCGTGAGGGCATTGCCAAGCACGGCGCCAAGCTGGTGGCCGCTGTCGCTTGTGCCGACGTGCCCAAGCTGACCGTTGTTGTCGGTGGCAGCTACGGCGCCGGCAACTACGGAATGTGTGGCCGTGCCTACAGCCCACGCTTCATGTGGATGTGGCCCAATGCACGCATTGCCGTCATGGGCAGTGAGCAGCTGGCCACGGTCATGGAGACAGTTGGCCGGCCGGATCCCGAGCTGCGCGACCGCATTGAGCGCGAGAGCGACGCTGTCTACTCGAGTGCACGCCTCTGGGTAAGTTTTGATTTTCCATCTACATAATGATGCCATACGACCCATATTGTGCAGCTTGCTAACCTAACTGTATAGGATGACGGCATCATCCCACCACAGCACACGCGCCGGTACCTCGGCCTGGGCCTGCGCGCCGCCATGGGCGGCCGGAACGAGGTTGAGCCAAATGCAACCAAGTTTGGTGTCTTCCGGATGTAAAAAAAGGAGCCAAAATTAGAGGGCACAGGTGCACCAGAACTACAACATACTCTGGTCTTTTTATCTGCTTCTTTCAATGCGTTGCTTAGGCGTAGACATACATATAAAATACTGATCTTCACCTTCACTCGAGATCCATTCATTGTGGCATGTTGCGACTGCCACACTATGGCAGCACTCTTTCGTGGTCTGAAATAAACCTCTGGATTTCCTTTTTAAAGATATAACTAAGATATAAACATGTGAAAACAAGTACCATGTGCATGGGCCATATCATTTAACCTTGATCCTATGCTATTTCTCGCTGACCTTAACGCCTTGCAATGTGGAGAGGTGTTTTGTGTTTGGTTGAATGTTAGGGCTGAAGACTCTTAAAAAAAAGCAAACAAAAAATAATAGAAATCGCTTGAGCGGAAAAAGGGAAAGTGGAATAGAAGGAAGACGCAAGGAAAAGAAATAAACAAGAAAAGAAAAGTGGCGGCCTTTTATTTACGGCCCACGAGACCCCCGCTGCTCGCGCTCTCCGTGCTGATCGTGATGCTCTCTTGTGCCCCGAGACTCTTGCCAGGATGTGTAGCTACCCTCGCCGAGGCGCTCTTTCTCGCGGCCCAGGATGACATTGAGCTGGCTGCGCGTGCGTGCAAACGGAATGCGGGGCGTCTGCGTGGGCCGAGTAGGGGTGAAGAGGGGCCGCTGCGGAGCGGGATGCGAGTCGGTGAAGCTCGATGATGAATTCTGGAAGCTCGACGAGTTTTGGAAGCTGGAGGGGCTCTGGAAGGTGGCACTAAAGCTTCCGCTTTCCGGCACATATGGCGCCAGGACCTGGTCTTCGAGGTCTTCATCCATAGGATCATCCAGCCCTGTCTTTGCATACAGCTCAAAGGGATCAGGACCCTCGCCATCCAAGAAAACACCGCTTGCTGCAACCATGGAGGGCGCAGCAATGGTCGACGACCGCATGGGACCTAGAATCGGGACTGGTAGCCGAGCCGGGACGCACTCCATAGCTGTCTTGCGACATGGAACGGCCCATCTGGGGCGCAGAGATTGTTGCAGCTGATAGTCCTGGCGCTGCTCCAGAGGCAGGGCCCTGGTAGGCAGATGTGGGTGGTGCATGTCCAAGACCTCTGCTGGATGTCATAAGCTGTTGACGAGCCTGTCCGACTGATTTGTTGCCGATTTGTCTGCCCCATGTCATAAGGAAGAGTGGACTGGCGTATCAATCCGCCTCCAGGACGAGTGATTGGTGCAGGGGCACTGGCGAAGCTCAGCCGCTGACTGGCCTGTCTGTTGCGCATGGCCACGGGCATCTCCAGACCGGACGAGCCCCCGACGATTCCAAGCTCCCAGGAGCTCCAGATACACCCGTCACGTACTGTGCAAAGGACGAACGCGCCCCGCGTGTTGCAGTTTCTGGCACAGGAGCGGGTATAGCGACCCCTGTGGAAGCGGCAGTTGTCGAGCCCGACGCGGACAAAACAGCGGTAGACCCCGAGGCAGGTGGGATTTCCTGTTCCTTTTGGTCAGATGATGATGCCGAATTGGCCGCTTGCCGGCGACCTTTTCCGTTACCGCTGCTTGTTGTGGGGACTGTCGTTGCTTCAGGGTCGTAGTCTTGGAAAGGATGGGACCGGGACTAGCAGGTGATACCAATGTGGCAGACATAATATCATTTTCGGCTTCCTCCACGACATCCACAAGTGACTCTCCCGAATGCCGAGGCGAGAAATACGAAGGAGCTTCTCGAGACGCAGACCCCTCTGAAGCACCAGAGGACTGTGAGGCATGTGATCCCGTTCGCTTGGAAACAACTGTCCTCCGTTTTGATGCCGGTGAGTTGACGACGAATTTCTTCTTCGAGGCCCTGACTTTGCCATGCTTGCTCACGTCGCGCTTGCCGACTGGTGCTTTGGCCTTGGTGTTGGACATCGATGCTTTGGCTGGTTTGCTGTCGTTATGGTCGGATTTGCTAGTATCGCTGCCGGTGCCACTACCAACACTACCGGCGGGCGCATCTTCGTGTGTAGCGGCGCTGCCTTGTGCCTGTTCTTCGACATTGTCTTCTGCCTCTGACGGCTCACCCGAGGGTAAAGCAAATCGTGGAGTTGGGCGAGGGCCTGAAAAGGACGGCCTCGGCTTGCGCAAAATCGACTGAGCGGGGGCGGGTCTTGTAGATGATGACGATGGCAGCCGCATATGTGCCTCCTGTTGTGACTCGGACTCATTGTGGTCTGATAAATGGTTATCTGTACCCTCATCCTCAGTACTCAGATCCTGGTCGTCGCGCTCATGCTCCGTCTTGTCTGTAGATGGCGTGCTGGATGTAGGGTGGTCGTCGGATATCGACACCGCAGGATTCTTGATTAAAACGGAATCGTAGTCGTCGGTATCGTTTGCCGTGATGCTGGGCTCGTGCCGGGCTGCTTTTCCCGTTAGTTGTTTCAAAGTGGAAGGTGGCTGCATGAAATTGATCTGGTAATGGAAGAGGGGCTGTCAGCTAAAAGAGAAGCAGTCATAACAACACGATTCAATTGAGACGTGACACTTACCGTAGGCCCGTCATATCTACTTGAGGGAGTTCGCAGAGGAACAAATGTCGGGGCGGTGGAAATGTTTTCATATAATCTTGCAACAGTTTTGCCGCTGAGGTCACGCCGTTTGCTGCCCCAAATGTGCCACCAAAAGTTTTCTAAGCGGTTTGCCGTTGGATCATACAGCTTTCGGTGTGTTATCGTGTAGACTAAAATATAACATTTAGTAAAACGATCATGTCCCAAGGCACGCTTGAAAACGTACAGCTGCTCCTAAGTACAAGGAATTCGTGGGGATGACATACCGCGCCAGTATTCGCGGAGTTTCTCCGTGGGGATCACATCAAAGCTGGCCACCTCCGCGTATATTTCTGCTGTGTTTTCGACAAAGCCTCGAGGAAGTATGGGGAGTGCTGCCTCAATGGAGTCAAGCTCAGCATCTCGCAAAGATACTGCAGCAGCGCCAAGTGCAGCAGGCGCGGGAGAGGCAGTCTGTGGCACAGTGGTTTTGCTGTATAGTTCTGCTTTGCTTGAATTTTTGTTTTGCTTCGTCGCGGAGCTCGTCGCGGTTTTTTGTTGTCCATGAGAGGACGCCATCGTCGAGGAACAGAAGCGAGGGACTTCTATGGTCTTCTGCCACAGCGGTAATGCACTCGGTTATCCCAACAATGTTATCCCGGGATATCCTAGGGTCAACACCGAGGTTTCTTTCCAGTGTGTCTGGCTCCGGATACCGTTCAAACCGGTTCAGAAGAGATGCATAGTCAAGTTACAACAAGACTTGTGATGCGGTGAAGGAAGGTAGTGGTGTCATAATAGAAATGTAAAAGAAAAGACCCTTGACAAAGCTGCACACAAGCAAGGCGGAAAAAGAGCAAAAAGAGTTGCAATGTTTTAGCAGTCACTTGGGATATGTCGACAGAAACAAGAGGTGTTAGGTTGGAAAACGAGCTGGGGGGGGGGGGGGGGGGGTGGATGCGGTTTTAAAATGGCGGCTCTTCGACAGCAAACGACACTGACCAGGCGGTGTGGATAATGGGAAGGCCAAAGAGCGTGCCCCTGTCGAAGGCGTAAACAGAAATATCCGAGGGAAGCCTTAAGTGAGGCGTTACTTTATTGGCTCAGTTTAAGCAGCATCCCGTTAATGACCTTCGGGCCACTAGATTTGGCCAAACCGCAAACGAGAAGGGAAGGTGCATGGACAAGACGCAGTGCTCGATTCCAGCTCCCCTGGTCTGCCTCGCGGTATTGGATGGCACTCACGTCCAGGATGTATGGATGGGAGGTTCTGGCGTACTGTTTGGTCGCAGATTTAGTTCAAGTTCGGTAAAACAAGAGAAACAAACGACGATCCCGACCATCGTGTAAGATGTAAGTTTATGGAAGAAAAACAAGAGAACACAGGGGAAGGAAAAAAACCACGAGCAAGCAACGGTCAACCATGTGTTTGGGATAAAAAAAGGCCCACAAATCACAAACGGGGTCTGGGGAAGTCTAGGCAATGAGTGGAGAAATATGTGTTATGGGAGGTGAGGGGAAACGATAAAAATGCCTGTCATGTGGTCTGCATGAGACGATGAGAACTTATGAGGCAAGAAACAAGCACCGTAAAAAGCCCGAGCAAACTCAGGACCAAAGTGAGGAAGAGAGGGGCAAGTCCAGAACAGAATAAAAAAAAGCAGAATAAAAAAGGCATAAGTTCGGTGAGGGCCCAGAGACCCTACAAAGTGCCTGGGTACGTGAGGTGAGGCTTGACGCACGCACAAGCACGGGCATATTCTGTGTTGGGGGTGGGGGACACGAAAATAAAAGGGGGCTGAGATTGAAATGAGAAAACGGGACAGCTAGCAGTTGGGCTGTATCTTCCCTTTTCCCTGCTTGCATATGCGGCAACTTTGGAAGATTCTCTTGTAGCCTTCTGGAACTGGGCGTGGAAGCGTTGCTGTGAATGTGGACCTGTGATGCGTGGCTGGCCAGGGTGATATGAAGCCAGCAAACAGGCGGGTGCATCAGGTGCATCAGGTGCATGGAAAGACAGGCGCAAGATGATGTTGCAGGGGCACTAGGCATGTGTGGTACAGATAGGAAGGTGGAAGAGGGCAGGTTGGGGACGATAAAGAGAAACATGGGCAGAAGAAAACAAGGGACTGGGTAATACGGAGCACGGCATACATACTTTAGAGTTTGTGACCCCGGGCTGTGAGCTGTCGTTCAGTCTGGCGGTTGGGGTGGTAGTGGGCGCTGGTTTGATTGTGTAAAATGCTTGCTGCTGCCTGTCGTAAGAGGAACAAAACTGCAACGTTATGCTCGAGGGGTGCTTGTCCGGCAGTCCGAAGAGGATCGCGAGCACGTAGTGGTGGGTGAGTGTGGTGCTCTTTGAAATCCTCTTCTCGGCGTGACGTTCTCATTAACAGGCTCCGTATACGGAGTCTTATTCGTTTGTCCAGATTTGAGAACGGGCCAACAAAGGCAAATAAATGAAAGGAAGCTCTGCGGCAAGCGAATGGTGCGGACCCGGATCTGGCAGCTGTCGAAACCCGTGTAGGCGTGTTTGTTCAAACAACAAACGCGAGCGAGGCAAAAAGGGGGCCTTTGGTGGGCTCCATGAAGATGTGAGCGAGTCTCGTTGGCGAGAAAACAGGCGGAAAATGGCCGGAACCGTGCCGTCGCGCTGCGAACGATGCAAGTGCGTGTCAAGACAACTGTCAAAGTCTCGTCGAGTTGAGCAGCAACGGCAACGATGTAAATGAGGACGAGCGGATGCGATCGAGCTGGCTTTGGGCGGGATAAGTCAGGTGGACACGATTTGTCTAGTGGCGCAATACAAACAAGGGAGAACCAACGAGCGAGCGGCGTGGGAGAGGTGGGACGGTGCACGAGACGCACAGGCAAGAAAACGAGGGCGGTTGGCGACGAATCGCAAAAAATGCGAGAAAAATGCGAGAAGAAAGCTGAAGGAGACCGAAAGTGTTGGATTTGGCGAGGTAGAAAATGAGCGCGTAACGGGTGGAAAGCACACAAGAAGAAAAAAGAGGAAGGCGCGCGAGAAGAGCGGCGAGGGCAAGAGCTAGGTGGCTCGTGATCGCACAGCACAAAGACGGAAGGAGCAGATGGGCAAGGTGAGGAAGGTCCGCGGAACACAAAATGTGAGACCAAAGAGGAAAGAGAGACAAAAGACGTAGCTACAAATAAAAGGGATAGGAAAGGGGAAATACAATACGGAGTAAACGTATGGAAGAATGACATCGAAAAGTGGAGGATCTATGGGAGTGAAAAAGGACTACTATCTCACAGGCCCGCAAAACGCAACATTGGAGCTGCTCTTGTCTTGAAAAATAAGCTGTCGACCGTCCTTTACGTACTCGTAGCTATCGCACTCCCTATTGCACACTGTAAGAAATATAACAAGACAAAAAACAGCTAAAATACCGGAAGGGAAGTAGCGATGGTGGCAGACAGGCTATCATCTATGGAACTGCATGGGGAAGGCACAGGGGCAATCTCTCCTTCTTTCCCCTATCCCTCCGGGTAGCCCAAGTTCCAAAAAAGGAAAGAACGGGACATTTGACAAGCGAGCAAAAAGCAGTACCGAGAAAAAAAAATTGGACTCGCGCGAGCCTCTCCGCTTACAGGCAAGCTCAGAAGCAAGGTATTAGAAATATGTAGGAACGTGGCTCCGTGGGCGCTGCATGGGGAGGAAAGAGGCCCACCCCTATCTTTTTTTTAAAACCTGCGACTGGGCCAGGGAACCAACGGCAAGGGACAAGCCCGCAGCGGGCTGAACTGGCCGAGCGATTTCGATGTTGAGCAGATTTTTTTCTTTCAAGACGCTCCTAAAAGGCGCGAGTTGAGAACCGATGCGCTGTCCTAGCCCGTGCTCCTGATGTCACAACTGCTATGGCGTGACAAGAGGCGGTTCCAGTATCTCAGGGGATGTCCTATTGCTACATAGGATCCCTGGCCCCCTTGTGGTGCAGTTTTCGCCACTTGTTACGTTGTTGAGAGAGATAGGAGGTGGAGATGGAGCTTCAGGAGAAGGTGTAAGATATGAATAGAGTACTCTACTCCGTACTCGTAATGTGTTCTGAAGGGAGAGGTTGGAAGTTATGACGCGGGATCGGCCAGACCTTGCTTGACCTTGGACTTCCTGTTCCAGAGCGAGACAGGTCCCGCTTTTGTCTCGCCCCGTTAAGGCTCAGTGTTCCAGACAGGGCTCGACTGACGAGCTGGGCTGGAAATGAGAGACGCTCCAGAGCTCTTTGAAAGAATACGAGTAGAACATTTTGTTCAGCACCCGACTTTGCCTCTCAAAGATACACGAAAGAATACACTTACAAACTCTGAGCGAGGCTCAAAAATTGGATGCATATATATGTAAGATACTTTACTGAGGCAGATCTGTAGAAACTCGGGCTGGCAGTTTGCTGGAAGCTGGGGTAAATGAACATGGATCGGTTGATGCACGTTATGGCCTGGCTGCCTGGGCTGACCCAATCCCGTTGCCAGACGGGTAAGCGAACACACACACAAATACAAGACAGAGTTGTACCGTGGCACCGTGCAATTTGTAGCTCGTAATATCTGCCTCATCCTATTACGTACTTGTAAGTTAAGCTCACCAACTCTAAAGGGTAGAGTGAAGATGCGTGGGGAGAAGAGCCAACGTGGCAAAGCCTTGTCCCGCCATGTGCTCCATAATGTGGATATGTCAAGGTCACGCGGAAATACATGAAGAGCGGCTTCCTGCTTTTTTTTTAAAAAAAAAAACATTGAAAGAAAACAGGAGAGAGAGAATGAAGCTGTGCTATTGCTACCAAGCTGTCTTCGAGTAAACAGCAGCATGGGGACTGCTCTGGTCCTGAGCGGGTTTCTGAAATACTGGAAGTAAGACGTCTTGGCCTGACTCCGTCTCAAAAGGCATCTTTTGTTGTTTCAACAGCGGGGTGAGAGTGAAACGTCAGCGGGGGTTATTTCGCCCACAGTAGAACCCTCTACCTTAGACAATACTCGTTGGAGAATACGGGCTTGCCGTTCAAGCTCCTGCCTCATGTCAGGACGTCTGCCCAGTTCTTTCCTCGGTCTTGACATTTGGCAAGCCTCCTACCCTTTCCAGTCTCGTCCGTTGAAACGGTTGGCACCCAAAAGGGTGTGAGGATGGAAGTAGAAAGAGCAAAGGGTGCCATACGTTCCTTCCTTCTGCTCTTGGGTTTCCCGCTTTGGGCTATCAGGGAGTCAGGCCCGCTACCGAACGGTAAGTACGGGTGGGGGCGGCTCTTCAGAGGAAGCTCCCAGGCTGGGAAGGAGGGTGTGGGGTCCCGGCCCATTCTTTGGGATCGCGACGTGGCACGCGGGATGACAGTGGGGGCCAGTTCCTTCCCAAAACATGCCAGAGAACGACCTTTAATTTTCGGCTCAAAATCCGGGCGTCTTAATGCTCAGTGCTTTGTACATGTACGAGTATCTTAGTTGTTTCTTCATGAGTCCCCCAGGTGCCTCCCGCGCTTGGCAACGGATCATGGGTCCAAGGGAAATGCGCGGCCATTTTCTCGTCCCGGCCCTTCTGATTTGCGGAGTTCAGGAGCTGTATATGTACATACATGTATCTTACATACAGTTATCTTACATGCAGTTATCTTACATGCAGTTATCTTACAACGTAGCCACACCCGTGTCACTCTCTCATGCTTCGTCTTGTATTGCTGTCCGTGTGGCAGACTGTGAGGCTGCCATGGATACCTGCGTCGAGCATTTGTCATTCTTTTGCTCTTTGCTAGTTTAATACTGATGAGATACGCTTGCGTCTATTTCGTCGTCGTTAGCTTTCTATTTCAGAAGTTTTGCATATATTTCATATTCGACTACAGTCAAACGAGCACATAATACTTATTGTTTTTTTTTGTTTCATCAGCACGCACATAATAATCGTCTTCGGCTTCCTCTTTTGTTGTCCACCCGACAGTCTCACGCCAAGAAAGCCGCGTCTTCGGCAAACAACATATCCTTCTCTTTGCCTCATTGCGGGCATAGCTTCCCTTCAAGTCAGTGTGAAAAAGATCTCGGCCGTGTTGATAGCACAGTAGTTGAGGTTGTGGATTGACTGGTCCGGGTTGCCGGCCCAAATGGGAAACGGCCGCGCGGTACCGCTGCCGCCAAAGACGGCAAACGTGAGAATAAACACCATGACCTGGGTGCCGCCGCCAAGGGCAGCGGACGTGATATAGTTGTACTTGACAAAGAAGGAAGGGAACTTGCGGCGGAGGTACCATTGGGCGAAGAAGCCGAGGGCAAAGAACATGGTGATGGCCGAGTTAATACCGACAAAGAGGTAGCCCATCTGCCAGAGAATGATGGACGTGTTGAAGTAACGCCAAGCCTTGTGGGGGTAAATGCGGTTTCCAATCGCTGGACGTTTTGGCCGGACCAGATGTTGGAGCCAACAATGCCCGTGAGGATGGAGCCCTGGTTCTGGACGATGCTGCGAGGGTTGTTAGATGAAAGAATTCCTGGCATGAAGAAAAAAAGGATAGGAAGAACGTACGTCAGCATCATCACACAGTTGAGAATTGGCACCAATCAGACAGCCAATGACCTGGATGGTAAAAGGTGTGTCTCGGCGGCAGATGGACATATTGGGCCAGCTTCAGATCACGGGCCAGCAACTGGGCCTGCTGCATGGAGTTGTACGTGAAGCAAGTAAAGTACATGTCTGGAGGTGTTAGTAAACAAAGAACAATCCATGAGAAACTAAAATACGATTAATACAGAAAGCGACGGGCCAAAACTTACTCGCCAGAGGACGACCAGGGAAAAGGTAGCCGGCCAGGGTCTGGCAGATGGGCTGAATGTTGTACTGGAAGCCCGTAATGCCGTACTAAGCGCCAAAGAAGAGCAGGAAGATGGTCACCATGATGGTGCTGACGAGGAAGCCCCACCACGGCAGCGTCGACTTGAGAGCATACAGACTGCCGAGACCAATGGCCCAGCAGACAACGAGCACGGCACCCCACCACCACAGCGGAACCTCCTTGTACAGGTTGCTCATCATGAGCTTGTAGTGGGGATCGAGCTTGGGGTCGTTGGCCTTGCGTTCGAAGCGCTCTTCAGGCATTCTCTTGGGACTCCCAGAAGCGCCAAGCGCCGGGCCGTGCAAACTTCTTCAGGTTGCGGGGATGGGCCCAGGTCCAGCCGGACTTGATGTCGTCAAAGTTCCAGAGCAGCATGTGCACGAAAGTGGCGGTGAAGCCCATGTTGGAGGTGATGAGATAGCCGATGTAGGTGGCGTCAGGTAGGGCGTGCCCTGCTGGGCAAGCAGGTTGCTGTCAATCTCAAAGTTGCTGTTGAGGATGGCGCTCTGGTTGTAGACATTGTAGACAATCCCGTTGGACGAACCGTCGAAGAGCACCTGAGCCAGGAAGGGGAAGTCTTGTGCGTTGTAGGAATTGCTGTAGTACAGGCCCATGAAGAAGATGATGCAGCCGAGGTAGCCAATATACTCGTTGACGAGCGTGTAGAGTGGAAGCCAGAGAGGGCTGCCAAATGGGATATAGAGTGGTGAATAGAATAATATATATAAACTGGAAAAAAATTAAATAATCTGTCACTTTTTTTTTTGAAAAAATTCCCTAGCCGTTATAACGGCCACAGGCGCTACCGCCTCTAATAACACACTCCCACCCGCCGTTACCACTCTCTTCTTTATCAACGCACATCATTAGTACTAACTAATTACTCTAAGTTCATAATAACAAACTTTTAAAATGAAATCAACCATTCCATCCTTCGCGGAGAATCACCAACCCTCATACGAAAACCCGAGAAAGAACAGGAAAATAACCGAATACAAAACAAATACATTAGAAAGAATAACAGGTAACAAAAACAAAACAATCAAACATCGGCAACATCATGACAGGCTCGTTTACGCCGCTTACGAGTGCCTTCGGAGACTTATCGCGCATTCATATCCACTTCTGCCAGCGGTTGACGCGATCCGCGAACACCGCCTTGCTTTGCTTTCGCTCTGCCACTGTGGTCTTTAATAAGATTCCCAGACTCAACTATAATATCTAACCTTATAGTAGTATCCATATCTTCGGCGGTGTCTTCCTCGGAATCGTTATTTTTTTAGATGGCGGCTCTTTTCTTTTATGTCCCTCTCTCACGCCGTCATCAGGACCAATAACAAACGCCTTACCACATGGTCCATACCGTACACTCTACGCAAGTGTTCCGTCAATTGTGCTAAGTTCAAAATCGGCGCGTTGCCGTAGCGCCGGGACGTTGCTCCGCCGGTCGCTCCATCCACTTCTCGATGTCGATTCTTGACTCTCGGCGGACACACCTGACGAGGAGGACGACCTTCATAAGACGCTCCGACACAGCGAACCACCAGTTGGCTTTGGCACGGAGGGCGGCCATGGTGTGCGATAAACCCGCTTCAATCACCAAGGTGGGCCAGAAGCCAGACGTGTCCCGCGACGCTGGGTTTCCTGCTGCGTCTCCTTCGCCCGAGGAGCCGGACCCAGATGTCGATGGAATATCTCGCCGCGGCATTCCATTCCCATTCGTCGTCGAGATCCATGCCGACGAACTCGCGTTCGATGGCTCGCGTCAATTGCACGTGCATACGCTCGTGGCTTTGTGTGGGTATGGTCACAATAACCAGCTCGGCGTCCTTCATAAACAGGAAACGGACCTTGCGGCCGCGCCGATCTCGCTCTTCCTCCAGCGCTCGGAAAATCGGAGACGGCTGCATGGCCGACCGTGTACGCGTCGCAGTCGTGGGAGAGACGGCCTAGTCGGTTGAAGATGTGTTGAGCGCTGTCGAAAGTGCAATCCGGTGGGGGGAATCTATCCTCCGCCACCATCGTTGGGGCCATCGACGATGTCCGTGTGCTTGTCTATCGGCGTCGCCGGTAGTCTGCCATTGCGTTGCTTTAGCTGACGTATCGTGAGATCTAGGTCTGGAAGTAGAGGTCTGGAAGTAGCAGCAGATTGTAAAGGCGGCACGAAAGTGAGCAAGTCGACCAGGCTGGGTTGGCGGGCGTATTAGTCACTGGCACCTCTGATGGGCCCGCTCTGATAGATAACAACAACAACATTCTTTCCGTACGGCACACTCTGGTGGTTGAATCCTTTCCCGCCACTAGGCTCAAACTCTCCCGCCGCAAGGAGATCTCGGCCCTCCACACAATACGAACAGTCAATATATATGTCTCGAGGATCGACCACTCGCCATGATGTCGCCTACAGAGACGTCGCCGTTACAGCTGGCCAGCTCAGTGGATAGGCTGTTGTGCGCCTGAGAAATGTCGCGTGTCTCGTGGTCGTATGTGGCGTTGGTTGCCAACGGTTTTTCTGCAGGTAGCCACCGAGAATGACCTGGTTGTTGGACAGCGGCTGCGGATCACATACGTAATGTAGCCGTTGCCGTAAAGCATCATTTTGCGCGTGACGCCGGGGGCACGCACGAGCAGGACTTGGCCGCGTGTCGGGTAGCACTTGGCGTCCTGGACACCAGGAAAGGACATGGCCGCGTTGCCGATGCAGTTGGACAGGACCTTGGTGTCTGGGCCGACGGCGGACGGCAGGTCTGGCAAGCTGCGGCGAACAAAAGTGACGCCCGCTGCCTGGAGCGTTGCGTACAGCCACTGCAGGTGCTTGGGCACATGAAGGGTAATTGTTGTTAAAGGTGACGCCAAACGCGGCGCCCTCGGGCAGCTGTTCAGGCGTCATCACGGAGAACTGGCGGGAAAAGTCAGTAGCCAGCAGCAGTGTTTGAGCCAGGGATCCTGCATACGCACGTTCTCTCAAGTATTCCGACATGATCTTAATCTTGTCCTTGGGGACGACATCGTCCCAGATCTCCGTCGATGTTGGTGCGGGCGACAGACGACTCTGCCGAGCATTGTGTCGCGAGCTGCAAGTAGGTGGCGGTAGCCGACGCGGTCCCAAAGCGGAGAGCATTGGCATCGCTGCCCGAGATGGAAGAGTAGTGCAGCCGGCCCAGGGGGAGGTGTAGTCCGGGGCCGTGTCGCCGGGCAGGTACTCGGCCAGAACGGTAACGAGCGAGTCGGGCCGAGACCTTTGCGCCCAAGGACGAGGGCAACATCGAGGCCAATGATGCCGGCGCTGTATTTGTGAAGTTTGTTAGGCTTGATTTTGTGAGAAGGAGCTCTTGTGGGGAAAAAAGACATACCCCAGGATGACGATGCTGTCGTTGGCTTTCCAAGTGGCCTAATCGATGGTGGAGCGGATGCGGCTCGTGATGGTAGCGGTAGAAGGCGATAGACAAAAAGAAAGAAGTGATAATTGTTGAAAAAAGAGTTAAAGCACCCCGAAAGATGTGTTCAAAAAGTCGAATTAATAACTACAATCCTCGGGACGGGGAATATTGCGTGTTTCACATCTTACGATGCTACTTGTGACTCAGAGACTCAGGCGTGTTACAGCCATCTTCTATGCATGGTAGTAAGCTAGCCAAAAAAAAAAAGAAAAAAAAGACCAGACTCCAAAACCAAGATTTTGTTAACAAAAATAAATCAAATAAAAGACGAGGTCAGTCCAAGCTAGAAATAAAAGCCCCATCGGAGAAATAAATGCCAAACAATCATCAAGCAGCTGGCCAAGCTGCTCTGCGTGAAAGTTGTGAGGGGCTGGCAGTCAGACACGACCCCGACGTGACGTCGGAGGATGGTGATGCAGATACCGGCACCATGCACTAAATCCAAAATAGGAGAATGTTGACGGGACGGATCTCAAAGGTTACGGGCTAGGCAGGGGAAAAGAGGAAGCTGCGAACCGGGGACACTCGCGCACTTGCCTGGCGTTTATCGGACACCAGCCAGAGACCCATACAGCAGTATCTTGAGGGAAGGGGCGAACGGATCGCGATAGACCGGTCCTGCTTCTTCCTCTTTGGGTATATTTGCTCAATCATGCCTCCAGTTTGCCCCATTCTCCGTTCCCGGCCATATCACCAACCTCGAAAGAGGACAAAGCAGCGCAACCCACCAATCGCTTCCCTCCCGTCCTTGATCCACTGCCCCGTTTCCTCCAGCCAGGTCCCCTGGCTGGCCCAAGCTGCGAGGCACCGCAAAGGCAGAAGATAGAGAAACCCTCTCTTGCTGTCGACGAAAGTGGCCCAAGACCCCGAGTCTTGTCTTTTCGTCATGGCGCAGGTGCCGCCGCCCCGTGAGTTCGAGTTTGTTGGCGGGCCCAGCCGCAAGAGAACGCCGCAACGGGACTTCTGCCGTCTCAACAGCAGCAGCAGCAGCAGCAGCAGCAGCAGCAGCAGCATCAATTATCATCATCATTTTCATCGCCGTCGACAATAGCAACAGCCTCTGCCAAGCAGGCCAAGCAGCCGATTGGCTCGTCTCTACTTCTGGCACCAGCACTTCCACCAGCATATGCCCTCGACTCCGCTATCAGTGTCCATGTTGACCTCCTCTTGACATCGCCACGGTCTGTCTTTGCACGGATGCCCGTCGGTGGCATTGATGTCATTGACGGGGAGGATATCAATGACAACGACAAGTTCGCAGACACCGCCATCCATCCCGGCAGTGCCAACACTATTGCAGCAACACTGACCGGCCTTGACGGGACTTGCAACGGGCACGTGCCTCTGCGTGTCACTCCTCCTCACCAGGGACCATGGGCAGCAGCAGTTGCGAAAGCATTCCTGTCAACACGGCATCTACAGAAGCTGCTCTGGACGTTGACCACAACCAAGTCGCCGCCACCGACCTTGAGGGAATTCTTGGCTGGCCCAGCGAGGAGTTCATGAACCCTTTCTTCCCGGCCGTCAGTCTAGGCTCTGCCATGTTTTGGCTCTGGGGGCAGCACCGGCATGAACACTGCCACCGGCATGATAGATTCGGCGCAGTGCAGGCCGAGCCCCGATATCCCCCTTCCTCTTTCATCACCACCATCGCCCACAGATGCCATTACTGCCTGGTCCTGTGCATTCATCTCACCTCTCTTCTTGTAATCAAGGCCCGGCGAGCACTTTTTCGTCCACAATATCGAGCAACTACCGTCCACACGACCTCGACTCGCTCTCAGGCAGCCAGCTGCCATCATCCCCATCCCTCTTCTCTTTCGACATCCCCGGCATCAGTGGCGATACGATAGCACCGACAAGCAACTCCAACAGCTTCCTCTTCAGCAACAAGCGTCGATTCCAGCAGATGCGTTGCTCATGGCCACTTCGCCGCGCATGTATGCCCAGCCGTCTGTTCTCTAACGACACCATATCACGTATCTTTTTCCAATGTAAGCAACCCGGCCTGTGTTTGCCTCCATGGACACATATACTGACCCCTCAGACGACCAGGAATTCTGCGTTCTGCCCATTGACGTGCGACTTTGCCGCCAATCCCTTCCGCTACAATATGCAGACCATGCAGCAGTCCTCACTTCTCCGCCACTGCATCCTGGCACTGTCTTACAAGCACGTCGACTACGATACGGGTACCTGCACCAGTGAGGCTGCAGCATACAGGCGCCGTGCCACTCAGATGCTCCAGGATAAGATGCAAACTGAAACTCCGGCGAGGGCAAGCCTGATGCGTCGCTTCTAGATGCTCCATCGTTATGGATGACCCTGGACGTAGGTTTCCCGTCATTATGAGAATCGGAACCACCTCACATGACGACAATTCTCCCTCCACAAAAGTGTGCCACATCTGCTCTCGGTCCCTGGTCATCACACGCTACGTCGGCCAAGCGCATCATACAGGGCTCACGGCCAACGGCACTTTATCTGCATCCTCTCCCACACCAGCAATCCCTCCTCATCACAATCCCCGTCCAATCCGTCCTCCCGTCCCCGACCGCAATCTTCTTTCACCAACTCGCTCCAGAACCCAGCGATTGGCCCAGCTTGGCCTGCTGGTTCTGGTTTGATGTCACGGCTGGCACTGACCAGCCCGCCATGGCTGCATCTTCCCTGAACACACCGTTTTCAGCATCTTTGAGACGCCCGACACGCCCGACACGAGATCAACTGCAGAGGTTCCCGCTGCATTGGATTTCTATGCCATCTCTGGCTGCCCGCGCGAGCTCTTTGAGTGCATGGTCCGTCTAGCCACCTATGCCTGCGAGATGCAGATCTTCGTCGACCCTGTCGTGCGTTCGATTCGACATGGCCCCTGTCCTGCGCATTGAGCGCCGCATTGCCAAGTGGCAGTCGCCTGCTTTCGACGACCCGGTCAGAGCCCAAGATCTTCTCGACATGGCCATGCGCGGTCGCCGTCCACTCAATGCCAAAAAGGCACCGCGCAGTGCGACCAGCGTCGGCACCCGCCACCGGACAGACTCCAGTGCTGCGGCTGCCCGCCGAGACCGCCGCCGCCGAAAAGCTATGGCGCACCCGCAACATTGCTGTCGACGGCCAGGACGATGGCGGCAGCGTCCTCGACTATCGCCTCGACCTTTACCACTGCGCCGAGGCCTGGCGCTATGCGCTGCTCATCTACATTGAGCGTGTTTTCAAGTGGCAGAATCGCAAATGGCAGGCCGAGCGCCGTCGTCGGCGCAAAGAGGGATGGGGATCCGCAGTAGCAGTGGCGTTTGGCGGCAGCAGGTGCGGCGACGATGACGACAACGACGACGACAACGACGATGATACCAGTGAGTCAGAGGAAGAAGAGAAAGGATGGCGCCTCGCTTCTGCAGTTTCTGCCCGCAGCACACTCAACCACGTCACATCCTGCCGCCGTACCATATCTGTGCAAAAGCAAATGATGCTGCCCATCTTTTTGGCAGGCGCCGAGATCCGGGACGCGGGTCTGCGCAATGATGCTGCCGGGACTACTGCGTGTGGTGGGGGTCCAAGACGCGGTACAACATGTTCATCACGGCGCGGGCGCTGCTCGGAGGAGGTGTGGCGTCGCGGCGAGAGCGAGGACGTGTGGTGGGGCGACGTTTTCGACCAAAAGGGCAAACGAGGCGAGAAGGAATATCTGTTGGGTTGATGGCACCTGTCGTCTGTACTGTATCTATTACAAAGGCAAACATCAGTGAAGAATTATAATGATGATCTATTTGAAGTAAACCATCTTCTACTTGCAGTGTCCCACATCATAGCAACAGTGTCTGGATAAAAGAGAAGAAAAAATGATGCAACGCTATATAAATGTAGGAGAAGTATTTCCTATCCCTTCCCCATCAGATGACGCCTGTGCTGTGAAAGTAAACTCGTAATATATGTAGTGTGATGATGATGGACAGAAAAGAGGAGGGACAAAAGACTCCAGGGAAACGAGGTCTAGTCTGTTGTAACAATATACAAAACGCAGAAAAAAGAAATAAAGAATAAAGACAAAAAGGAGGACGAGCCACTCTCACTTGCTAAGCATCAACCACCTCGTGAGTGGAGTCTCCGGCCGAGTTCTTTTGAGCCAGCCACACGGCCGTCGTCCGAGCTGGAAGCAGCAGATATTGCCTGCGTAGCCAGCGCAGCTTCGGTCGTAACACCGCCCACGGCCTTGCTGCTGCCGATACGAATGCTGCCGCCCTTGCCGCCGCGCATCGGGTCGATGCTCAAGTTGCTTGCCACGCGAAATTTTTGTGATGGTGTTTTCCGGACTGTCCGGGCTGGGCCAGGATTAAGCTCGCTGTTGCTGGGGCTCCCGACGTTTGGGAAACTGTCTCCTAGAGGGGTACGTCCGGCCGTGTCAATGGCAGTCGAGTGCGAGTATGTGGACGCACCATTTTTGTCGAGGAGAATCAGCTCGGAGGAGGCGGCGTGGCCGGCTGGCTCCAAGTAGCGTCGTCGTCCAGGAGCAAGTCGTCTTCCGACCGCTGTGTCCGCTTCTCAAGTTCGACAGCGCGGTGTTGCAGATTCACCCCATCGGCCGTACTGCTACTTTGTGTCTTTTCATCACCGCGGTTTGTTGGCGGCAATGTGGCTGTGGCCGTCCCAAGGCTGTGACTGTCGCTGTCCGATGTGACGTCGCTGAGGCGGTGGACGTGGTTTTGGCTCGTGTTTAAATTTGAGGCGGCGTTGAAGGAGCTGGAGGCGCTGAGGCTTGTATGGCGCGCGCTCCGGAACCGTGCATACTCCTCTTTCGTGTGCTCGGCACCCTTGAAGCTGTTGAGAGCGTCAAAGACATGGCGGAACACCTGCGTGTCAACGTCACGCGCCCACAAAAAAGTCGAGGTGCTCGTAGTGTGGGATCTCGGTGGCGACGGTCTGGAGGGCAGCTCGCGCAACATGGCCTTGATGTCAACAAGCGAGTCGCTGCCACCGTACACGAGAACGACGGGCGTCTTGATGTTGCGTGTCGGGTACTTGGCCACCTTGGTGTGCTTCGAGTGCGTCGCCAGCAGCGGGTGCACGTCATCGTCGTACATTTGGAACGCCTTGGTGCGGATGATCTGGAACCAGTGCACGACCGACTTGGTGCTGGTATACGAGTACAGATGCGCGTAGGACGCCAGCTTCTGCGACGTGGCAATGTTCTGCGTTTGCCAGCCGAACAAGAAGGAAAGGCCAATGTCGATGACACGCACAAACAGGGGCGGGTACAAAATGGACTGCCACATTGTTGCCGAGCTGAGGATCGAGCGGCGGCCAAAGAGCAGATACAGCACCTGTGGCGATGCCTTGACGAGGGCATCCACGACGCCATTGGACAGGCCAGCTGGCGACATGGCTGGCGCCAGCGCAATAAAGACGTTTACCTGGTTGTTGAGCTTGGGGTGGATGGCCAGAGATTGCAAATGCCTGTGCAGTTCCCTGGGAGAAGCCAATGTAAGAGAGCGAGGGCTGGCCAGTCGTTTCGAGAATGTACGCAATGCTGTCAGGAATGTCGTGGAGAGCAAACTCGTCGATGGAGAAGTTCCAAAAACTCAATGCTCTTAGACGAGGCTTTGACAGACTTCTTTGAGTACTTGTTGCCACGGTTGTTGCCGAACCAGACGTCAAAGCCGCGTTCCACGAGAACAAATGGAAGACAGCGCTGGGCGTCTGTGGCGGTGACCAAACCTCGCTGTTCATGAGCAGGCCGTGGTGCATGTAGATAACACGCTTCTGGACGCTGTGGGACCCGCATTGACTTTCTGGTCCTCCTCGCCTGGCCGCCATGCCAGGCGGTGCAGGCCTAGAAGGTAGCCATCTTTGGTCTGAAAAAACATGCTCCTCGGCGGTGTAGCCAAACAAGCGGCACAGTTCAACAAAGTCAGACGCATCGCGGATGGATGTCGAGATGGCTGTATCAAAAGGAACTGATTAGTGACGGTACCAAAAGGAGGGGTGGTCGGAACAGGTTGTGGGCACACATTTCTTTCGTTCTTCAGCTCGTTTCTGCGCTGGACTTGTGAATCTGTTAAAGAGTCGTTTCGACGCACGGTAGAAAAGGCTGATAAGGGAGTTGGCTGTGGCATTTCCAGTCAGTACGAGAACGGAGACAAATCAAGTAAGTATGTGCAAAAAGCCCGGACGCACGCAGTGCCAATGTGAGGATTCGAATGATGGCTTCAAAGGCGACGAGAAAGAAGGAGCTGATCAGTGCCGTGTACTCGGTCCTATACGACGTCGTTAGCCGGGCGATTCTGCGGGCAAAGGAGAGAAAATCTTCTGCAACGTACACATTTAGCCTTCCAAGAAATGGTACGGGCATGCTGGGCTACTGCGGCACCGGCCACAACCAACGTAGAGCAGCTGTAGGAGCCGGCCAGAGTATCGCGGTGGAGAGAGTGGTCGGGGACCGGGAAGCGGCGCTGTGGACAGAACCGGCACGACGAAGTTATCGTATGTATGTCGTCGAGTTTTGCTGACCGTGAGAACAGGTCAGAGAAACAGGTGTATGGCAGCAGACGCGCCGCTGTCAACACACATGTTTTGCGGGCGGTCTTTATCCACTATCGACAGAGCGGTTCTGTCGTGGTTGGAATGGGCGCAAAGTTAAAGTGGGCGAGACGGACGAAGGGCTGGAGACGCGTCGTTTTGCTTCGGTGAGGATCAGGTGAACAAAATCCAATGTTGTCGCTGATCGTCAGTATCCTGAGAAATGCGGAGGAAGGTGCTACCCGGATGTTGTAGCTAAAAAAAATTAAAGAAACTGCCTTGAACTGTGTGGAATCGAGTGATGTCACATGTAAAAGTGCCCCTAAAACCAGGCGGTGACGAAAGGGGCGGCTGGGCCAGGCCCAGGTGTTACAATCAGGTGGGTAATAAGTACCAACTGGGACGGGCAAGAGGTACTAGAGCGCCACACGTGGCGTAAGTCGCTGGCCAATCACAGACCGTGCGAACAAAGCTCAAACTTTTTGGTGGGCTGTCGTATTTTCTGCTTCGTTTGTTTGGTGATCGCGAACCACGGGCCACCGATCAGACGACTTTTTTTGTTCTTTCTTTTTTTCTTTCATTCGACGTCCTGCACACCCTCTTTTTTCTCGTTGCCTAAACACAAAGCAGCTCTCTGCATGCAGTTCAATCACCATGCCGAGCTCGTGTAAAGAAATCCGTGCGTTTCTTTCTCTCCCCACGGTGACGATGTGCACCTCGTTGATGTTCCCGGCCCTTTGGAAACCTTGCCTAACATGTCCCAGGTGCCGCACTGGCCCAGTGCCTCCAGGAGTCTGACTGCGTCATGGTCTACCGGAACTCCGCAGCCGACTGCCTCCGCCCCCCCCTCTCCGACACACTACCGGTCAAGTGCCAGCAACTCCGCAAAGGCTTCGGCGAGTGTCGGCGCGGCATGATCGACATGCGCAAGCGGTTCCGCGGCAACCAGCCGGCCGCGGCTAAGATGCTGCTATCCAGCCCTGACGAAACCTCCTCTTCCGACGACAAAAGGAGACAAGGAGGGCTACCAGCTGTACGCAGGCCGATCAGCGTTCGGCGGCGTGGTCAAGGAGACGTCAGGCAACGAGAAGGAGGCACCCGACTGGCGCGAGCTGGAGAACGAAAAGTACCGCAAAGAGCTGAGCGAGAAGAAGCCATAGCTGGCGGGAAGTGAGAGGCGGCTGGGTGGGCACGCGGCGCTGTATGATAAAATCACGGCATACACAACCGAGGGGTGGTCCGGTCACGGCGAGACATGCCATTCGCGCCGAGTGGGTAGATGCAGCGAGGCACAGAAGAGGACTGCCAACGACCGGACACCCGGTCACGGTAACATACTGGCGTTTTATGGGTTCATGTTTAAGTTCATGGCATTTGGCATTTGGGCTGGGGTTCCTTTTTTCTTCTTTTTTCTTGGCTATTTACGAGGCATCTGGACACGGAAAAGCATCTCGGACAGTTCGATATACCAATCTTTTCTCTTGGCAGCGTGGGCGGTTAACGTGACCAGGGCGTTGCTTGGTTTGGGTAGTTGTTCATGAAACAACTTTTTTTTTCGGCGTTGATTGCGTCCTCCGTGTTTGTGGCCTTTACAAACACCAAAACGTCTCTCGTAGATTGGGCCGACAGTTTCAAACTGCATATCGGTGCGGGCAGACAGATCCTTGTTTCAAAAGGAGCCATGGCAAAGAGATGGTCACATGGGGTGGTGCAGCGCAAAAAAAAAACACACACCGGGGAGTCGGGATGAATGGGCAAGAGAAGCGAGGATGAGAGACGCCTTCACATGCAGCCATGCAGCCATGCAGCCATGCAGGATCTGGGCGAGTAGGAGAAATAAACGAGAAAACAAGTAAAACTACGACATAGTACGGAGTAAGATACGTAGTACATGTGCATGTATACATGTACTCCGTACACGCACTTCATGCAGTACAAGACAAGGATCGCCAAACTGAGCCAAATCGCAAAGTCGGCGGTCGGGACACTTTTCTTACGACAGGCGGTGCCAAGCCTCTGAGCATCATGCATACTTTCTCGAATCCTGTGCCCGACGGTGGCGAATGATAAGCTGAGGGTGGCTTGGGTGGTACTTTTGGTGGTGGTGGTGGGTGGCAGTCAGCAAGACGCCTCTTTTTCTTTATCAATCGGACGCTATCGCAACTCGTCAATTAATAACGGTATCGCCAACGGTATTCCCCTTTCCCAGCACCTATGACTCGTATCGTGGGTGGGCGCGAGTGGCCACAGCCCAAAAGGATCGGGAAAAGGGTGGGAAAGAAAAAGAAAGACGACCACCAATGGCCACTGTCGCATGCGCACCTCCTCTTCCCGGCCTAGGCGCTTTTCAAGCGACTTTTTACGGATGGCTTGTCGTCCCGTCGGCAAGATAATACTCGTAGGAAGCAATGGCAATGGCTTTTTTTACAGTCGCGTGCCACCTGTATGAACAGTGGCGCTTTCCTCTTCAATTCCCACACTTGTCCTCGAGTACTCCGGGCGGAGCGGCTTCTGTCCCCACATCAGACAGATTAGCGCCCCGTCCCAGTGCATGGGGCACTGGACAGGAAGGAGCAGAAGGCATACGTAAGTGCTCCACTTTCAATCTTTCGCCTTTTCTCATCTTCCAACCCCTTGATGCCGCAGCCAGTGCAATTACACCCTTTTCCACAGCAAGTGTACAAAACGGGGTATTAGATGTAAAGCTTGTCGGAAAGGTTCAGATACTTTGAAGCAAGATACGAGTATTCTGTACTAGCATGTGTGGGGTGTGGCATCTTTCATATTAGAGTTGAGTGGACAAAACCTGTCACTTCGGTCAGGAAGGCTCCTAAACCCATCTTGCCTCCCTGCGTTTGCTTCAAGCCTGTCCCTTCCCCGGGAGGCTTAAAAAGTGGACGGGCAACGCTTGGCAAGAAAACGAGTGAAAAAGACGCAGGCCGGCCTGGGACGCAAAGGGAGAGCGACAAGACTTTCCGTTGGCAAGTCTAAACCATGAGTTAAACCTAAATATCGGATGGGCACGCGACCTGGCCTGAGGACCGCATGCTCAGCAGCAGCTATTACTCACGTCGGACAATACTCCGGACTTTTTTAGAAAACATAAAACGAGTACTGAGTACGGAGTAGATTCCGGACGAAAAGTACGGAGTGCGAGTAGAGCCCTCAGAGCCACAGTCCACTCGCTAGCAAATCCTTGGGAAAGGGGAGATCCAACTCGGCTCCATACAAAGTCCAACAGAGGGGATTGACAAAAATCGTCAGCACTAAAAGGCGGCCAAGAAGGAGGAGAAAAACCTAAATAGCCATTCAGATACGGGCACCCGGGGGCTTGATGCTTCGCTGGGCAGATCGTACGAGGCGCTCGTTTGCTTGTTTCTTCACTCTCGTCTCTGGGACAGATTCCGAATAGACCAAAGAACGGGCCAGGGAGCGAGGAGGAAGGGAAGGGAAGGGAAGGTAAGATAAAAAGATATGGTGAAGACGACAGGGATACTATGTGCTCCCGTACGACGTACGAGTAGTTACTGGCTATGCGCGTCGTAAGTACGAGTACTGTTACGCGAGGGCAATGGCACCAGAAGGGGTGCATTGCAACCCGGAAACATGAAGAGAGGGAAAGCCAAGAACGGTAGCAAATAAAACGAGCAAAGGGATGGAGGTCGGTGACGTCTCTCCTTGGGCCTGCTCCCATGCCATCTCTCGCCTATCCCTGGCCCTTTCAGCAGACATGCAGTGCTCCACGGCCCGTACCCCCTTTGACTCTTCCAGTCCTAGCCTTGGCAACGTATTTTATCTCTTGGCGGGTTTGCCTTGAAGGACTCTCTGAAATGCTTGGCATTATTATCTATGCGCAGGTGTCTGTGGCGTGTCTCATTCTGAGGTTTTGTGGTTTTGTGGCTCGTATTATCTGGGTTGCCGTGATTCCGTTCTTGCGTTTCTGCTGGCTTTCTGCTGTCCTGGCCGCATCTGCTTCTTTTCCCTATTCTTTTTCTCTCCCTCACTTTTGTTATTTCTATCCCCCATCGCTCCTTCCACGTTGTCTACATTTAAACTTACACGGCCAGCCTTCCTTCCCGGCTTCCATTGCTTTATTGCGCCTTCCTGCCGTTTCCCGGCGCACCAACCCCCGTTCCTTCCGCGTCTAACCCTCTTCCTGGCAGTTGCGCACGAGACCAAGCCGACTCTTGTCGCGTGCCTTCCCTTTTCACCTCGCCAGATTCATCAAACGAAACGTCCGGAGAAAAAACATTCAATTGTTTTGGACAAGAATCAAACACAACGAAGAGCTCCAAAACAACAATTTACAGTTTACAAGTTACGCGCCAGCTTCACACCACGGAATCCCCAGCTACAACGACCACAACCCCTTCGCGTCTGGGTAGAAGTCACGATGCGAGCCACCACCAGATAATGCAACTTCGATCGCAGCGTTCTATATCTTCGCCAACTGTCAAATAATTCATTTTATTGTTGTCGCCGCCACACCCCGGACTACGCCACGCCCGCCTCTCATCGAAAAAGAGGGCTTTGAGAGATACGTGGTCGGAGAAAATAAAACAAATCGCTGTCTCCCCCCCCTCCTCAAGGACGTGTAAACCGCCTGCATGGTGGTTCCTTTCTTTGGGCGGTTGCGCCGCCGGCGCTTGCTTTTCATCATTGCATTTGCAATCTTTTTTACGCTCTACATGAACATTTCACAAGGCCAAACTCGGCAACCACATATACCCACCGGCGTCCCAAAAGGCAACCTGGGAGCCGCGAAACAAAAAATCGCACCAGGGGGAACAGGGGCAGCACACGGCAACGACGACTTAATAGCAGGTGGAAAATCGAGCGCCGGCAAACCTATCCAGGGAGAAGCGGAAGACAGGGACGACGGCACGGTCGGCAAGAAGAAGGCCGCCACTACGAGGACGTATACATCAGAGGCGAACAGAAAGGCTCTGGAAGATCTGGAAAAGGAGAAAGCCAAGGAGAGCAAAGAGCCCAAGAAGCCCAAGAAGCTCACACTCGCCGAGCTGCTCGAGAAGCCCATGGACACCATGGAGTATGGCACGACAGGCCGGCCACCTATCAAGGGCCTGGAAACTGTGGTTGCCGACTTGCCTGTCGAGCTGATTGTTGACGACAAGGATGCTGCCGCAGCCAGCATGACCGCAGCGGGATCCACGGCTAGGCGGCCTTTGCGCCGCCGTCGCTTTGTCTTTGTCGGCGACGTGCACGGCCAGCGCAAGCCCCTCGACGAGCTCCTCGACAAAATCGACTTTGAGGTTGGCCTCGACCACCTGGTCCTGGTCGGCGACCTGGTCAACAAGGGGCTCGACAGCGCCGGCGTTGTTCAGCTGGCCATGGAGGTAGGCGCAAGTGCCGTGCGCGGCAACCACGAAGACCGCGTCCTAGTAGCCTATGAGGCACTGCAGGCTACAAAGCAGCAAGCACAGATGCCGCCCAAGCCCAAGGTGGCAGCTGTCGACGGCGAAGCCGACTCCTCCGAGACGGAAGAAGAGGCTGCGCAGAGGCGTCTTGCCATCCTGGCCAATATCGAGGCCGAGGGCAAGATGGAGCGTGCCTCGGCCATGCTCCAGCGGGAAGTTGAATTGCAGGAGGAGGACGCCGCCAAGCACAAGGGCATCCTCACGTATCTCGGCCTCAAGAAAGAGCATAAGAAGGAGGAGGATGTCATCGACCACGAAAAGATGGTTGCTGAGCTCGATATTGACCCGCTCGAGCAGAACCCCTTCTCGCATGGCGACGCGGCCGAGCGTGCTACCGCCTCTACCCTGAGCCCTGAGCAGGCCCGCTGGCTTGCTGACCTGCCTGTCATTCTGCGATTGGGCTCCATTGCGCCTTCTCCTGCCCTGCCACTGTCGCCCGCCGCACAGGAAGCCAACACCAAGTCGCCCTTCGCCAACGATGTTGTTGTTGTGCACGCTGGCTTGGTGCCCGAACTGCCTCTGGAGCTGCAGGACCCTATGCCGTCATGGTCATGCGCAGCCTCGTGCACCCGGCCGACGAGGTGCGCCACGAACGCGCTCGCCTTATCGCTGAGGCACGCCTGCGCACCGAGTCCCGTGGCCGTATTAAGAACACGGACCGCGTCAACGTGCCCAAGAGCCGCGTTTGAGAACGAGTACCACCGCATGCAGAAGCATGCCTACGGCTCGGACCCGCACCACCCCCGTCGGCCGTCGCCGGCAGGCACTCCCCGCAACCGGGCTTCCTCTGGCGCTGGCCATCCCGAGCCGGGCGATCTCGTGATGCTGCCCATTGAGGGCCACTTCCGCGAGGGTTCGGATCGTGTGCACTGGGCAGCCGTGTGGAATCAGGTGCAGCACGCCAAGCCGGACCCGTCTAACCGTACTACCGTCGTCTATGGCCACGACGCCATTACGGGCCTTCTGGTCCCGAGACCGTACCCTCGGGTCTGTTCAGCCTCTTTAGCAGCAGCGGCAACGGTGTCAACAGCGGCAGCGTCATTACCCAAGAGGACACGGGCTACACTTTTGGTCTGGACTCGGGCGCTGTGTATGGCGGCAAGCTGACAGCGCTGGTGGTGGAGGCCGGCAAGGACGGCGTGGTTAAGCACCGCATCGAGCAGGTGTCGTGCCCGGCGGTTGCCCCCAAGCAGTTCTCCGACTAAGGGAGAAGAGAGAGTAGTAAGTACGGAGTACATATACATACATCGTCATACTTTGGGTTTGTATTAAAAACCTACATATCTGGAGTGAGTGGTATTCTGTTTTGGATGAGGGCGTTTCCATAGTCGTCCCTTTTTTATTTCTCTTATATTTTTGGCTTCTTGCTAGGTATTTTTGAACCCTGCACGCGCAATGCGCGAGTGTATTTTTTTTTCTTTGTATATACGGCGTTTGCCCGGGCTTTGTACTGTCGTTACTCGAATGGAAACAATCTATGAGGAGCTTACGACGAACTCGTTATAATTCCACAGATGCCTGTCAGTAGTACATTGGCGTGCTTAACAGGTTCTTGTGACGGATTCTCGAGAGCATAAAGATAGCCATGGTTCGCATTGAGCTCAATCTGGTTTGCATTCTATATTTTTTTTTTGGTATATTTAACCCCCGATTTTCGTCATGTCCTGCGAAAGGTATATCTGTGTTCCATGCCATTCTTTGATTCTGTATGAAACCACCCATCATGTTGGTTTTGTAAACTTTTTTTTCGTTTCCGTCATCAACCTTTATTACTGTCGTCCACCCACTTCTCCCTTGCCCATGTCGTTTTCGTTCAATCCAAAAAGGATCGCTTATGCAGACAGCTTGGCCTTGAGGATGCTCTTGAGCGTCTCGGCGTCAGCAGCAAACTTGCTGATACCCTCGCGGAGCTTCTCGACGGCCATCTGGTCCTCGTTGAAGTCGAAGCGGAAGGTAGGCTCGTTGGTGATGTACGGACTTCTGGGGGATGTCGAGGGAGGCGGCCTCGCAGCGTTGAGCTTCTGGGGGACGGGCTCGTTGGAGTTCAGGAGGTCCTCAAGCAGGTTGGGGGAGATGGTCAGGTAGTCGCAGCCAGCAAGCTCGGTGATCTCGCCAGTGTTGCGGAAAGAGGCGCCCATGACAATGGTCTTGTGGCCGTACTTCTTGTAGTAGTTGAAGATGGCCTTGACGGAGGCGACACCAGGGTCCTCCTCCTTGGAGTAGGTCTTGCCGGTCGAGGCCTTGAACCAGTCAAGGATACGGCCAACGAAGGGCGAGATCAGGAAGGCACCGGCCTCGGCGGCAGCAATGGCCTGGGTCAGCGAGAACATGAGGGTCAGGTTGGTGTTGATGCCGTTGGTCGCGCTGCAGGATCTCAGCGGCCTTGATACCCTCCCAGGTGGAGGCGATCTTGATCAGAACGCGCTCCTTGCCAATGCCCTGCTGCTTGTACAGCTATAGGTGGGGGGAAAGACAAGTAAGTTAGCTATGCTGTCTCCGTTTCCAACTTTGATCCGAACAGGGCATTACTCACGTCAATGATCTTCAGGGCCTTGGCAACAGAGCCCTTGGTGTCGAACGACAGGCTGGCGTCGACCTCAGTCGAGACGCGGCCGGGACAATCTTCAGGATCTCGCGGCCGAACTCGACCAGGAGGATGTCGAGGGTGACCTCGACCTGCTCGTCGATCGAGCCGCCCTGCTTCTTGCCGACAGCGACGGCAGCGTCAATCAGCTTGGCGTAGTCGCTCTTCTTGGACGCGGCCAGGATCAGCGAGGGGTTGGTGGTGGCATCCTGGGGCTTGTACTTGGCGATGGCTAGAAGAGAAAAAATATGTTAGGAGGATGTGACTGGAAGTAAGGACAGCAGAGAGAAAGCTAGTTGCGCGGAGGAGAGGAGAGAGACGAACAGGCAAAGTCACCTAAAAAGGGGAGCCAGCGTTAGCAATTACGATCTTCAATGACATCAATGACAAACAAAAGGGGGAGGCAAAACAAGAGACGTACCAGAGTCGGACACGACAACCTAAAACACAGAGCAAAACGGCATACAGTCAGCAAACAAGCTTCCGCTGTGTAGAGGAGAGGTCGAGCTCAGGCTGGGGTCAACGGCGACGCATGTCAACAAGCCTTGACGTGCAGGCAGCTTGACGTGCAGGAGCTTTTGCCAGCTTCACCGTATACCTAAAATTTGGGGTGGGGAGCGCGCGACCGCGATAGCGGCAGCGGCGGGCAGAAGAGGAGAGGTCGATGTGGCTGCTTACCGTGCCAGAGGCCTTGAGCTGGTCAAGAGAGCTAGACATTGTGGATTGTGTTGGAGGGAATTGTGGCGGTTGGAGAAAAGACGATGGGAAGCGGTTTGCAATTGTTTGCGATGCAGTGAAGAAAGAATCAGGAGAAGAAGGAAAGGGGAAGGGAAGAGGTGAAAAGTAGAAAGGGAAGGAAGGAAATAGGAAAAGCTCTCACGGGGTCTGGCCTCTGGTAATAGCCGTCTTTGCTTCCGTAGGCCTTTGATTTTATTCTCTCACGCTGTTGCTGTATCGGGAAGGGTGTGGTGTAGCAGGAAAAGGAGGGGCGATGGGTGTCATGGAATTTGCCCCTCCCTGCCGCCGGTCGCGACGAGACGTAATGCACGAGTATTGCCCACGCGCTGCCCTCCCCAATTCCTGTCTCCAATGGGGGTTTCCGCAGTGGCATGGAACCCAGATGACATGTCTGATGTTTTTATTTATTCGTTTGATTTCTTTGCACTTCTGTTTCGTTTCCTCTTCTGCCATTCTTCTTGCGTGGCGGCCCAGAGGGAAAGAGCATCCCGTCCAACTTAGGTTTCCGAATTGGGTCCGATGCTTCCCACCGTTACCGGAAGGACCTATCGCAGCGCCTTCCCTCCCGCCTCCCGCCTGTTCCATTTTCCTGCTTCGCAATTTCGCCCGTGGGCAAGAGCTATCCGGGCCATCCATTCCACCCACGCCCCTCCTCCACCCCTGCGCTTCCCCTACTCCTGCTGCTGCTGGAAGGTCCGGCAGCCCTCCGAGGCTTTCCCTCCGCCTGGTTGTCTGATGACCTCTTACTCACAGCATATCTCTGGCTACCAATTGGCAATCTGTTCGAGCTTTGTCATTCGCCCCCTCTCACTCACCTTGGCCTCGTATTATATGCGACTTAATCAGCTCCTTGCAGCTGTCTCGCGTATAGCCATACACTTTTACATGGAGCTTCATAAGCTGTCTAGATGAGAAAGATAAAAACGGAAGTAAACAACACTGTTAAATCAAGAAAAAGTCCCTCCGTTATATCGGCAATAAACTCAAAAGCAGACGGCATCGGATATATTCAAGAAACAGCTGCGAAGAAGAGGCCCTTGCCAGGCCAGCTGACCAGCTCTGTAACAATTCTGAAGCGGGCGCGGTTCGTTTAAAACGTCACGAAAAACGAGGCTTTTTCGCAGAAATGGCACGGCTCGAGTGTCGTGGAAACAGTCGCTGTAAACCACCGTGCGGTCTTGTCTACTGTACGTACAAGTATGTACAAATACTTGTACAAATACTTCTTGGCTTTTTTAGTTCTCCCCAAAGCCACCTTCCGCCGGTTTTGTTGGAACCCGTGTGGCTCTTTCCATTTCGAGTCTTTCCGCAGCTTCCATTCTCAACTCTGCGCGAGGTCTGCTGTCCGGTGGATTTTTAGGCGGTGGAGGGGTCAGTTATCCACCGGCAGACCCCGGCTGGTCAGCACAATGATGTTTTTTTGCGCGATATGGCGCCGCCTCTCCCCACTCCAGCGCTGGGCTCCACAAAACTAGAGCGAGCTCGCAGGCCACAACGACAATCGGCCTGCCAGGTGGCAGGAGGTTCTGTGCCTTCTGTGCCAGGTGGCACCGCCTTACCAGATACGGACCCACTTTTAGGCTGGCCCGAATTTGCGAATCGGTTCAACCTCGCGTCGTGAAATCGGGCAGGCGCAAGCAGCATCACCAACCTCGCGAGCAGCAACCCCCAACAACTCGCCCTCTCCCCCCCTCCCAAACTACCGCCCACCATGAGCTTCATGCCCATAAACCCCCGCCCGATGCTCCAGGAGCTCGTCGGCAAGCCGGTCGCCGTGCGGCTCAAGTGGGGCGAGACCGAGTACAAGGGCGCGCTCGTGTCGATTGACAGCTACATGAACCTACAGCTATCGGACACGGAGGAGTACATTGACGGCGAGAGCACTGGACAGCTGGGCCAGGTTCTGATTCGGTAGGTTCCGTGCCTCCTGGCGCCTCGCGCATGCCAATATATGGATACAAAGGCTGACACTTTCTCTCTCCAGCTGCAACAACGTGCTGTGGATTCGGGGCGACGACAAAGACACGAAAATGGAGGACTAGATGCGAGCCAGTAAAACAACTGGGATGAAGGATCGATGACCGGCGGGCGTATCTTGCTCAGCGACTGGTCCGACGTGTTGCCGACACCGGCCGGCGGCCGACGAAGACAGCATGACGAAACACAAAATGCACCCCTTCGAGCCAGTCAACAAGGCATCAGACAAATATACGTGCACGACGCGTACAATGAGCAAGGCATCTCTGTTTGTGGCACGGCTTCAAGTGCAAGCGAGAGAGGATTGGCCACCGAGGTTGGGTTATGGAGGTACGGCCGTTCAACGGGTACGACAGGCGTTATTTTATGCTGGCATTTTTTGGTCCTTTACCCCTTTTTTTCACCACCATCCGTTGACTGCTATTTTGTTTGCTTTTCACTACCACAGGGCAAGGCGTCAAAAAGGTAAACATGTTGTTTTCAGCAGCGTTCATTCTGCCACGTTAGCTGTACAATATACCATCTAGTTCGTGATTCGGCCATTTCATATAGAACTGAGACTCATGTGATTTATAACATAATGATGTAACGTGCAGCGCCCATCATTCTTCCTAAACGTAAACCTTCAATCTCCCTTGAAATTTTCCTTACCAGTTACAGGAGCATTTTATCAAACCTGACGTCCTAGTGCCTTGAAATGTGAGCTGGACTTGACAGAGTATGTTATAAAATATTCAATCCCCCCCCCCTTTAAAGAGCTCGACTTCTCTCTAATTCACTCTAATATCCTCTCAGCATTTGCCTTCCTTAGCAACCTGAGCTGGCTCTGAACAAATTGCCATGAGCTGACAAAAACTATTTGATGAGAACCACAGCTGAAAAAAGCCGAGTCCAATCCAGCCTTTACCTTGTGGTAACACCCCGTACATTTCACAAGCCAATTCTTTGCTCTCTGCCACTCTTTCTCTCCCTCGTCTAATTTTCTCTTGTCTCCTCTCCATCTTCTTTCATCTTCTTTCATCAATACACGAGTCTCTTTTGTTATAGTTCATCCAGCCAAGCACCTTCATCGTATCTTGCTCCACGCGTGGCCTCGCCTTACACCTTCTCCAAGAACATCGCCACCATGGATGACGATGATCATAGTGATGGTGGTGGTGGCGGTGACGGAGCTCACCTGCTCTACCACCCAGCCATTGAGGTCTCTCTCACTTTCACCCTAGACGAGCTCCGCGCCGTTGCTCACGATGCCGCTCCCAGCAAGGAAGAGCTCTTTGATGCCCAGCGCTCGCTCCTGCGCACCGCCACCGCACGCATCTCGCGGAAGGGACTCAGCACCGACACAGAGTCGTATCGGCGCCTAGGCATCTTGATTCCCTATTGGAAGCGCCCGGCCCGGTTTGAGGCTGTCCTGCATGCCCTGCATGATTACTGGAATCACCACCGCACCGCTCGGTCGCTTGGGCGCTCGGCGCCGTTTCGCAAGGTGCGTGAGAAAGCGGCCAACTATCTCCGCCGCCTTGCACGCAACGAAGCTGAAGCCAACAGCAACGACGACGACGACGACGAAGAACTTGATGACGAGGAATGTGCCCTGCCCACGGCCACCATGGTGAGCGTATTCCGCCTCGTCAATGGCAATCTCGAGATTCCGCCGACGCTGTTCAAGGCGCTGGCCATGGCCGGCCGGATCGAGGATGCTTTTTTCCCTGATGAGCCCAGCATGTGGGAGCAAGCGCCGGCAACCGAGAATGGTGATGATGATGCCAGTAGGTCGTTCCCTAGAGTAGCTCAGTCACTTTTAACACCGTGGGACTAACTTCAAAGGTGATGACACTGATGACGGTGGTGACACTGACGATGGTCAGGGCGGTGGTGGTGGGCCAGACGATAACGGCGGAGGTGGCAACAACGACGGTGACAACATTGACAATGGTGACGATGTTTCTTTTATTGGCCAGAACCCTGCCGACAACACTCCTCAGGTGAACGCCCACGTCTTGCAAGCCATGGACCAGTTCATGCAGCAGATGCAGAATGGTCCGAGCGGAGGTATCAGCCGTAACAACAACCATAACAGCAACGGTACCCGTGGTGGCCAGGCCGGCACTAGGTTTGCATCCCTTCCGCAGTTCGTCCAGCGCATGCTGGGCATCAACAACAACGGAAACGCGGGAGGCGTCCAGTCGTTCTCCTCGCCATGGGATGGGATTCCTCCTATGATGGATCCTTCTGCCATGTTCATGCCGGCCATGGGAGCAGCCATGTTTGGCTTCATGCAAGGCATGACGATGATGTCCACTGTGGCTAGTGTTGCCGGAAGCATCAATCAAGGCGGTAATGCCGTTGCTTCACGCCCGCCGCTCGCCGCCTTCTTGCAGTCCCGGAGCCGGCAGCCAAGCCCAAAGCTGCCGCCAAAGCAAAGACAAAAACCAAGGCCAAGACCAGTGTTGCCACTGCTGCGCCTTTTACCAAGACCCATCAGCCAGTGCTTTTGGTGCCATGCGCGTGGTTCCTCCGCCATCTTCTGCTTCTTCTGCTTCTTCCGCTTTTTCTGCTTCGATGAAGAGAAAGGCCGTAAACGAAGCCTCGGTGACAAGCCCCAAAAAGGCCAAGACAGGACCATCAGCAGCTTCATCTTCTTTCTCGCCCCTGACAAACAGCCAGCCGCATACGCCTACAGCCAACCCGTTGCCAAGAAATCTCGTACCCCTACCACTACTCGGCATCCTCTTCCATCAGTTCGCAAGACTCGTCTTGCGGGCCTACCTCGTCGTCGAATCCGCACGCCGGGCCGGCCTCTCCTGTTCCAGCGTCAGCGGTGTCCCGGGCTGGTACTGCTCCGACCACAACGCCATTTCTGCCTACCCTGAGTAAGAGTATGAAGGAACGACTCGGGATCCGCACAGCACGCCGCTCTTGATGGCGTGTTAGAGAAGCAAGGGTGGCCATCTCTAGTTCATCCTGGCGTCAACACATCCTTGACAATACTGAGCCAAGGATGCCACGCGACATCGGTTCCTTTATTGGTGCCAGCATCCTCCATCTGGCTTGATGCTAATTCTTTGTCTGGTTTTCTCTCTAGCGTTTGCATGCCTTTCGAAATTATATCAACTACTTTATACAGCTTCAACGGCTTTCAACGGCTTCATAACATTTCACAGATTCGGTTTCTTTGCTTTTAACAAGTTATTACAACTTCAATCTTGTTTCCAAGAGAACAGCACCTTCTGTTTGTCCAGTTTGTTCTCTCAACCTTGCCTTTTATTCACTTACTTTCCTATCAGAGACCCTTGACTGGCCACGATGTTTTTTTTTTTTTCCTTTTTTCGATCTACTTTGCCACTTTTTTTTTTCTTCTAGTTACCGACATTGTTAAGTGTTTTCCGACTATCTAACAAGTGTCCTGAATCTCGGATTCACGCCTGTTATTTCATGTCAGACAAAAACATTGACACGCAATGTTGTCGAGGGACTTTGTTTTTTTTCTCTTTTTTTAAGTTATAAATCACATGCTTTATTTATCCAGATTTCCTATTTGCATCTCCAGATTTAGTCTGGATGTTGTGCATTGTTTTTCTTTCATTGCTCCAAAAACGTGAAAGCTAAGTTTATGTCTTCTTTACGTTTGAACTCTTCATCTCAGCTCGTTTAATTTTATTTTTACCAGCCCATACACATTTAACCAAAATGCCTAAATAAAACTGAACAAGCAGCGATGACCAGGTATTGCTTTTTTTTCGTATCCCCTCCATACTTTTCGGAATTGCAAGTGACAGAATGAAAAGGTTTTGTAGATGAAAAGGAAGATGAATGGAGTAAGCCGCAAAAGCGGGAGTCGGCGTATAGGGACATCAACAAGGAGGCAATATAGCCCTCTTGCTTTCCGTGTCTGGAACGCTTAGTCCTCGGTGATGTCGCCGTACTCCCACATGCCGTACTTGTTCTCCTTGGCCTCCTTCTCGGCATCCCGGAGCGCCTTGAGCGTTGGCTCAAAGACGGGGCTGCGCTCCCAGGTCTTGAGCTTACGCGGCACCAGGCCGTGGCCGTTGAGCAGCACCTCGCGGTTGAGCGAAGCATTCCGGTCGCTGCCCGCCTTAGGGTCAAAGATGGTGATGTAGCTCAGGCCCTCCTTGGCGTCAACAAAGTCGAAGCTGCCAACCAGAGGCTCCGTAGTGCACTCGGCAATGAAGTTGACGGCATCGCGGAAGTAGTCCGAACCAGTGGGCAGCTGCACAAACGACAGCACGGCGTCCACGGCTTGCGACTTGAGGCGCTGGGGGCCAAACTTGGCCATGTCGAGTGGCCGCAGCTGGGACCACGGGATCTTCTCAGAGTTGCCGTAGTCAATATATACAACCTCGGCCACCTTGGCGGTGCGGTCGTTGGACCGGATCTTAGCACGGTACCACTGACCATCCTCGGAGAACTTGGCCGACACAAAATCGCCTGCCTTGGGGCTGGTGCCAATAGAGACGTTGTTCTTGCTGTCAAGATTGAACTTGCGGAACTCGGTCATCAGGGTCTCGAGCGAAGCAGTGCCCTTGCCAATCTCCTGGATCTTGAGACGTCCGTTGGCGTCAATGTTGGTAACTACAATGTCGCGGTAGTCCTGGGGCCGCTGCGACAGAGTGGCACCATCGCTGCTGGGAGCAGCACCACCACCATTGGCCTGGGCGCCATCGTCCTCAGCAACCTCGTCCTGGGACGGGTCCCAGTCGTGCCACAGACCCTTGCGGGCCTCCTTGGCGCGCTTCTCCGCGGCGTTCAGCTCAGCCGAGTTGCCTGACTTCTCTGCGGAGTACTGGTGCACTGAGGCCAGACCCTCTTCGACAAGGACCTTGGCAAAGCTCTCACGGTTAATAAACAGCTCGCCAATGAAACCGCCAGTCTTGTCGACGTCGAGAACGTCAATCTCGCAGTCACGCTGATTGCACCGCCGGTTCGCCAGCTCCAGAGCCTCCTCGCCAAACGGCTCGCCCTTCTCTTGGGAGTTGCGGCCAGGAGCACGCGGGGCACGAATGCCCGCCAGAACCAGGGTCAGCTTGATGCCCTCGCGGGGCACGAGAACAGTGAACCGAGAGCCGGACTTGCAGAAGTCGACGATACCGGGAACCTTCTTTTGCCGCTGGAGAGCCGCAGCCTGGATCTTTGCGCGCTGCAGAGTCTCGGAAGCGTCAACGTACTGCTTGACCTGGTTTTGGTGGCGTTAGCGTTTCGTTTCGTTTCGTGTCGTTTCAAAAAAAAAAGGCTTTATAGAACAAAACGCAAAGAGTTTGATCTTTACGAACCTTGGGTGCCTTGCCAGACCACATGCCCTTCTTCTCTTCCTTGGCTGTCTCCTGTGCTGCCAGCAGCTCGTCGTAGTTCGGCGCGCGGTCGGTATCGTCTTTGCGGTGGCGGATCACCGAGGCGTAGCCCTCCTGAACAATAGCGAGGTTGATGTTCTTGCCGTTCTGGGTGACGGTGGCAACATCCTTCGCCTCGAAGCCGTCGGTCGGTGGCCGCGAACCGTCAACAGTCACACGGACATGCTTTCCAACCAGCTTCTTGCGAAGGAACTCCTTCGCCTCCTCACGGAACGGCGCTTCCGAAGCCTCGTTTGTCCGAGGACCACGGATGCTGCTCAGCTGGACCCTATTGGACAGTATAGTTAGTATTTACAAAAGAAAAGTAAGACTTCAGGTAAAACTGGCAAAAGGTGTTTGCAACGGTCAAAACCTACCGCTTCTCAGGACCAGATTTGTCGCGAACGAGAATTGTATCGGCACCAATGACCTTGGTGACGGTGACATCGAGGTGGCCCTCGGTGGCCTTGGCAACATGGTGCTTGTGGAGGCGCTTCTTGCCCGCCTGTGCCTGCTTCTCGGCAGCACGTAGGGCAGGCATACCCTCACCGAGCATGGTAGAGTGAAAGTCGTTGCAACGGGCAAGGCCCTCCTCCAAAAGGAAAACGGCAATGTTGCCACGGGGGTGCAGGATCGTCGCAACTAGCTGTCCCTGGGGGCTGGCGCCGACGATCTGGATCTTGACCTGGCGCTGCTGTAGCCGCTGTTCCACAAATTGCTGTGCCTCCTTGCCGTACTCCTCGGCTGGCTGGGTCTGGCCGGTAGACTGGTTGGTGCGCTCAGTGGCCGGAGTGCGGATGCCGGCAACAAGAGTAACGACCTGGGCGTGCTTTGCATCGGAGAGCAGGAGGCGAACGAGCAGGCGGTCACCAGAGAACACCCGCTCGATGATGCCGTCGACGGTCTTGCCCTTCCACTCCTTCAGGAAGTTGGGGCCGCCCAGGTCGTGCTGCACCTCGATGCTGCCGTTCAGGCCGGAGAAGAGGCCGAGGCTGCTAGCACGGGCAGTGGCCTCAGCAGCGCGTAGGCTCTCAATCTGCTGGATAATCTCCTCGTTGTCCTCCTTCTTGCCGGCATCTTCGCGGACCTTGAGCCAGCCTGCGGCGACGAGGGCATCGGGCAGCTTGGGGCCGTCCTTGATCTGGACGGTGCCGTAGTCGCGGTTTGAGCTGGGGACGGTGTATGCGATGGAGCACTGGACCTGCTTGCCAATGACGAGCTGGCGGAGGTGCTCGCGTGACTGGAACGCAAAGGGCTCTTCGTTGTCCTTGCTGAGGCGGGGAGCACTGACATAGGCCAGGGAAAAGGTCCGCTCGAGGGTTGGGTTGTTGGGGCTCGTGAGGATGAGCGTGTCGCCGCTCAGGACGGTCTTGACATTGGCGACGAAAACTTTGGCCATGGTCGGTAGCGTGCGCGGGGGAGACTATGACTATGGCCGGGTCCGGAAAACAACAGTTAGTGTTCGGGACCGTAAGAACTGGGCAAAAACATGCCGCGTCCACTAAATTTGTGCAACGATGTCCGTCGATGCAGCCCGGGACTGCATTGTCTGGCTGAGCCACAAGGGCGCGCGCTGGGCAGAGTGGCTGCGGCTTCGTTGCGCCTGTTCACCGCCACGGCCGAAGCAGTTTCTGTGCGGGACAGACCAGGCCGGTGAAGGTTGTGCCGCAAGCCATAAGACATCCTGCAGCAGCCTGCCAGGCGGGCCAATTCGCAACGGGGATGCAGAGGGGGTCAAGGCATCGTGTGAGACGAAGGAAGAGGCTCTGCGACTTACAATGTGGCTAACTGATATCAGAACAATCGAGGTCTAGAGGGGAGACGACGACAAAACACAGAGGTAAATAGCTGGGAAAGACAGGGGAAACAAATGCCACAGGTGAAGACAACGCAGGGAACCACACGGGAACGAGGGTTGCGGTGAGGACAGTAAACAAAAAAGAAGGGTGCGGCGGTTACGAGGGGGGAGAGGGAGAGGGGCTCCAGAAAGGAGAGGTTTTGCAAGTGACGTTCGTGGACAGGGCTGGCGTGGAATTGTGGGAAGCTTGTGGCAACAGCTGTTGGTAGGAGCCTGTGGCAGTATCCGCTCGTTCTTTCTTGACTGGCAGTCCTACGGCCCATGGAGTTCTAGCTACTTGTATGTAAGACGCAGGAGACTGTTCTCTTGCATTTTCCTACAGAGCGGGGCAACAGCAACTGCTTGTGGTTGCTGTACGAATACGGAGCATTGTGGACACAGTATGTTGTAGGAAAGGGAAGGAGCACACGGCAGCCGCTCTTTCTCTCTGCCTGGCTTGAGGACCAAGGGTTTTGTTTTTTTTTTTTTGTTTTTTTTCTTTCAAGTTGTATTTTGTATTTTTGACACTACCTGCTCGCGCCTTCCTCAAAAAGCAAAGGGCTTGCTGGCCTTCGGAAAAGGGTTTTGTGGGAAGGCACACCTCGCCCTGTCTGAGCTGGCAAGTTGTAATACAGTGCCCTCTGGCCAACCGCGAACTCGGCAAATATGGGGCTGCAGCTAACCCTCCTATTACTTTCCGCTGTGCTGGCAGCAGCTGTCTGGCAGTGCTTCCAACAAACTATAGCAGCTGAAATGAGCTTTGCCCTAATACGTGGCCAGATGGCATGGCATACTCCGTGCTGTCATCTGTTTCATTGACGAATACGGCTGCTCCCTTCTTTGGCCTGTTCAGCCCAGTTATTTATGTACGTATCTTGCATTTGCAGCCTTTTCAACAACAAGACTTTGGAGTTTGTATACCCTTGCATGGGTAAATAGAATCTGGCAAGAAATTACTGGAATCATATTGCGATCTCTGGTCCTCCAAAGAATCAGCATGGAGCTCTGCTCTTTTATGAAAAGTCCTTCTGTACTAGGTTCTGTTTACTGCAAAACATCCGGGTTTCATTCTGGTTCTGCCTATTATTTTATCATTTTGTTTCGTGCCGTACTCTCGGAAGGCTCACAGCATTAGCGGCCGTTTGGTCTCGTAGCTTAGTTGGAGATGCCAATGACACCGCAGGCCGGGCGGGGACCAGCGTTGCCGGTCTTGAGGGACTCCTCGTTGCCGCCCTTGCCGAGGTCGTCGGTGCCGGCGTGGACAACGACGGTACGGCCGATGACGCTCTGGGGGCCGATCAGCTTGACGAGGGCATCCTCGATGGTGCCCTTGGCGTTGCCCTGGCCGTCAGTCTTGACGTTACCCAGGTCACCGACGTGGCGGGCCTCGTCGGTCGGGGCACCGTGGGTCTTGCCGTGGGGATTGACTGTGAGGATCATTAGCATGCAGTCATATCACACAAGGGGCGATTGAAATCCAATAAGTGCTCCTGGCGGGAGGAGCACGGGGCGGGAGACCTACAGTGGGGGCCGGCGGACGTGCAGCCGTTGGTGTTGTCACCAAAGGTGTGGATGTGGAAGCCGCGCTCGGCGTTGGCGTCGTTGCCAGTCAGGTCGTAGGTGATACGGGTGGGAGCAGACTCGGAGTCCTGCTCAAAGGTGACGGTGCCCGACACCTTGGCGTCACCACGGAGAACAGCAACTGCAGAGGAGGGGCAGATGTCAGTGTTTATTCCTTTCACAGCAGGATGACGTTTCGTGTACGAGGGAGGTCCTTGCAACCGCCCGCCAGTGATGGCCCCTGCCGTTGGCATCCAGGACTCGATCTGGGGACACCATCACGTCACCTGCAACCCGTCTCCAGAACAACCCGGATGGGCAGCTACCTGCATACGGCAAGGCTGTGTGTGGGATGCCTTTGGAAAAGACAACAAGATGCAAAACAAGCTGCAGCCACACCACATACGCCTGCTGCAACGGACCATCAGGGTGCTGCGACGGCTACCGGATCGCCGGGTCCGGCCGCGCGCCACCTGGGAGCTTAAAACTTGCTCACTTGAGCTGCCGGGGCAGTAACGGCGCCTTTTTGAGGGGAGTTTGCTCATATATGAGCAAGTTTTGGACGGGGGCCACGTGTGTAGCGGTATGGCATGTTGTCATCTGGCGTCTATATAAAGACGAGACGAGTCCCAAACCTCTTCCGCTTGAACAGCCTTTTACAATCTGGAGAGGAGGCAATTGGCGGGACGCAGCGCTGTGCTTCCTTGTGGGATTGGAGGTTGCGAGGAGGAGTGGAGAGCTGGAGCTTACCGGCCTTGACCATTTTGATGACTGAAAAAGTTTGGTTGGAGGGAACGTGAAAGAGCTGGTATTGTGACAGAATTGGATGCGGGTGGAAGCGTTTTCGCGATGGAAGAGAGAAAGAGGAAGGGGGAAGAGGAGAGACGAGAGGAGAACGGGGAGGCCAGGAAAATAGGGAAGGCACGGCGCGGAAGGGTTGGCGGGGCCAGCAAGTGCAGTGCGGACGAATTGCCTGGCAAAGGATGAGCAAAGCGGACCAGTATCGGAGATCCGAGGTCGCCTAGCAAGAGCGCCACTTGGTTGCTCTTTCCCAGCGAGCCAGCTTCCGACGATTCACTACTACAGCACAAACACAGGCGTCCATATCCCAAGTCCAAACCCCGAAGCTCCCCAAAGCTGCCCCCTCCACCGGCGAAATGCCCCGCATCGCGAACATGGGCACACTGGCAGCGACGAGAAAGAGCGTGCTTGGGGCCCAGCGACGCCAGTTCCAGGCGTTGCCGCTGTCGTCATCGAGAAGCGGGGCGCGGCCAGTAGCGGCGTCCTTTCCCGCTGACAAATATTTCTGCCAGCAAACCAGCGCTCAAGTCCGCATCGGCTAGCGACCGCCGATTCCGCTTTCTGGGTGGGCAATTGACGGAACCATGGGAAAGTGCCGAAGTGGCAGGCGTGGTATTTCATACCGGCACATCTGGGTGCGATTGTAGGAGGCAGGGGAGTGAGTGTATATGTAGAGGGGAGAGACAGAGAGAGAAGAGAGAGACTCTCAAAACACAAAAGGCGAATCCCTCCTGATACTGTGACACATTGCATTGTAGCCAGACAACCGGCGGGGCCAGACAGCTCATCAGCCCTGGTGCTCTTTCTTGCCTTTTAGCCTCAGCACCAGCATCGTGTGGCAAACGGCTGAGCTGAGAACTGTGGCGCATGCCAAAGGCCGCCCATCCGAGTTGCAGTTTTGTATCTTGTCTTGCAGGTTGGATTGAAACTTAGCCATTCAGCACGAGGTATGTAAGGCAGGTCATGGCAGGTACGAGACAGTCGACGCATCGTGCAGCCAGAGAATGGTCTCTGCATAATAAAAGCAGCAGACAGTCGTCATGAAATAAACGGTGCACAATACTCCGTACTCCTCTGATCCTTCCTCCTTACTCGGTGTTTTACCTGTCACTCTTATTTTTTCGTATTGCGTTTGCTGGCACCACTCAAATAGGAAATATCAGGGTTTAAACCTTACTTCGAGTACGCCGCACTGGCCGGGCCTCTCGTTTTTCCATTTTTGCTGGTCAGCCTGGATGGGGCTGGGCCAAAGAACCCCTGCCCCGACCCTGCAGCTGCGTTTTCAACGTGTTATTACTTCGTAGCTACGACATCTGTACATACTCGTGGGAAATTGGGCTGCGGCTGCTCTTATTGCCTTAATCGCCAGCCCTACCGCAAGCCACCCGTGGGGCTTTCGCGTTCAGGAAAACACCAATCGCCAAACATCCTGCACACATCTCACAGACCTCACAGACCTCAGAGGTTGCGGGTCGCTGTACTCGATTTATCTCACATGTAAGTGTCCTTCTCGCCGTATTTGTCGGAGGATCTAAATAGTGAGCAAAACTGATGATGGCATGTGAGATCACAGGCCGCTAAAAAAAATCCAGGGCGTGGAGGACAACGTAACCAGGCCACGCCTGTTGTGGTTCCTATCTATCCTCGCCGTCGCTGTCGTCTCACCGCCCAGTCGCAGATCCTCCTTTCGCTCTTTCCCATTCTGCTTCTCTGTTCGCGCTTCTGGGTCCTGCCACGTAGAGCATGCTTCCATAAACAGAAGTTGCGGCCGACCTCGACCGAAGTACTCGTACAAACGATGGATGGCGGGATAGGTGTCTTGCTTCTGCATCGTATTCCGTAATGAGGCAGACAGGGCAGGACTGTGACAGGGCAGGAAGGACCCAACCCGGTCCACCTCACGCGCCTGCGATTTGGCCGTGTTCTTGGAGGCTGCATGTTCCTTCCTTTCGTGTCGTTCCTTCCTTCCCGCAAGGCCAAGTATTCCCTAGGGAAGGGACCACCGTGGACAAAGCAGCTGCGCAATGGTCCTTCGTCTCTTGTTCGTTTCTAGCAGCAATGAAACCGCCACAGTTCTCAATCGCGTGCACCGCAAAATTTTCTTCTCTTCTTGCACATCAACAGGCCCATCTGCATTCCCGTTTCCATGTCGCGACCCGGTCGCCGCACAACACTAGATCGCGCACGCGCACGCCGCTCCTCGCCCTCACCCCAGACGGTGTGTCTCAGAGACCAGCTTCTTTGTCCATTCTAGCGCGCCTCGTGCCGTCTTGCGGCACAACGGTTTCTCTCAACGGCGATTTAGCCGGGCAGCTGTCAAAACCGCCCCTTTTTCAAATAGAACACTTACTTGCATTGCGCATTTACCACCGCTGGATGCCTGTGCCCCAGAGGCCGCCCAGCCCCCAACGACCCCTCGCTCGTGAACAAGCACGCCAACACCGACGCCCGTCCAGCGATGCGTCTTGGGGACTGAGCCTTGCAACGCCAGTCCCTAGGCCTAGTCGCTGTTAGTGAGAACAGCCCGCTGCAAATGGTGGACAGCAACGGCAAGACCCCTAAACTAGGAGCAGCCACCAAAAATCCACACACACATACTCCGTATTACATGTACACACAGTGCCACTCATTGCCCTCCTGAGCCTCCTGCACGACGCCCAGTCCGGGATCCCGATACCTAAAACCGAGAAAAGCGACTTGAAAAGGCCAAACTGCTCTTGTGGCTTGGCAGCAGCCCAGCCTTTCTCGTCTGCCTGTTGCCAACTTAATCACTGCCTGGTCTATCGTGCCGTTGTCCACCGCCGTCTCGGTCTCACCTAACGCCTGTGCTCTTTTGTCCTTCTTTTATTCTTTTCTTTTTTTTCCCTTCCTTGCCCCTTCTGTCCCCCTCCCCACCCGCCCGCGACAGCCTATCCCGTCCGTGTCACCCTGCAACGTGCGTTTCGGTGCGCTTTGCTCTCTTCGCCTCGGTTTTTTTTTCCACCGGTGCGCGCAGATTTGTTATCGAGCAAAATCTTCCCTCCGACGACAGCTGCCACAGCGCAACGACAGCAAGCCGAGAGTATCACCTGCGCCGCCGAACGACCTGCACGGCCTTGCGACGCCGCTATACTTGCAACGCGCCCTCTAGCGACAACGACTCGCGGCTTTGAGAGCTTGCTGTCCGACGCCTCCTCGACTGAACACCTCGTTTCCTCCCCGACGACGTCCTCAACCTCGGCTCAGAGTCCTGCAATTTCTTACGCATTCTTACCGGCTTTGGCTGCTCGACACAGGCACGCCCGTTCCCCCTTTACCCCACGCGCCTGAAGCCAAGCGCTGCCACCCAAATGTCGTTCCGAGGCGACGATCAGCGCCGTTACGGCCAAGTCCCGCCCGTCCAGTACCCCATTGCGAACCAGCAGCAGCAACACCTCCCTCAGCAGCAGCAGGCACCTCAGCAGTATGCCCAACAGCCACAGTACGACCAAAACCAGTACCCTGCGCGACGGCCGAGCTTCAACAACGGCGACGACAACTCTTACTTCTCGCAGCAGCAGGCGCAGCCGCCACATCAGCTGCACCATGCGCAGGCCAGTATCCCCGGCCGTGGCGAGGACGAGCTGTTCCTGACGAGCCACGTTGAAAGTCCGCCGCCGGCCCCGCCTATCCCTGCAAAACCGGCAGCCTATGGGGGCCCTGCATCGAACCCCGCGACGGGTATGGCCGGGTACCAGCATCAGTACCAAGCAAATCTCCTCGCAGTCGTCGTACAATCCTCAAACGTTTGCCCGGTCACAGTCACAGACTCTGCCCTACCACCCCCACCCTTCCGCCCGTCTGGCCTCGCCGACCATGCTCTCCTTTTCCTCCTTCCAGACGCAACAGCCAACTCAGCAGCAGCAGCAGCAGCAAAGCTACACGCCTGCCGCATACAACCCGGCAGCCTACGCGTCCACACAAGCCGCCGTGCCCGAAAGAACCTCAACCTATGCCGGCTACAGCAACTACCAACAGCCACATAGCTACAACACAGCGACTGCACCTCCTCCACCAGCCCGGCCACCGCGTCTCCCTATATGCAGGCAGCAGCAGCAGCAGGCCAACGCGGCCTTGTATACGCCTTCACCTCCAGTCCATCCGTCACCGACGCCGTCTTCGCAAGCTTCGTACCAGCCCGGGGCGTACTACAATACAACACCGTCAACCACGGGTGCCTCGCCACAGCCGTCCCCTTACAACAACCAGGAGCAGTACCAGGCCAACTACACGACCAGTGGCAACTACATGGCCCCGACGAATACGGCTGCCAGCTACTCGGCAAACGGCATAAGCCCAATGCCTTCGCCCGGCGCCATTCCCAGTACCATGACCTCGCAGGCACCCTACCCGACATTTTTCGCAGATCCCCGCGACGAACAGCTTCCCGTTGATCCCAACGCCTTTGCCAGCCGCGTATCACGCTCAAACTCGGCCACATCGCCCGTCCCGTCACCGCCGGTGCACTCTTCATCCCCTGCAGGGCTGCAAAGACACCCGACCAACGCCCCGCTGCCTAGCCGGCCGCCCATGGACGACTTGCATGAGGAGGCGAGCTGGGATCCTTTGACCACTGGTCCACCCTTGGGTATTTCCAGCAACCACTCCGTGGGCCACGATCATGTGACCCAGGACAGTCTCTATCACGACATTGAGGTTGATTTGGGAATCACGAGCTCCAGCAATGGTGGCGAGAACGGCAACCTGCAGATCCCGCCCACGCCTGGTAACGGCGAAGTCTCGGACGAAGACCTCTACCGCCGCAACTCGCGCGCTTCTTCCACCCATCCTAGTACGACGGGGTGGTCAAGCGCGGCGTCTGCAATGGGTCGGGCCCCGTCGTCTGCTTCTACGTCGTCCATTGCAGCGCCATCCACCTACCGATGGGAGGATGACAGTGACCCCGAGGGTGCTCTTGGCCTGTACGAGATGCAGCAGGCTGACTTGGACGAGCAACGCTTCAGTATCAGCGGCGCGTCCATGACTTCTGGCATGAGCAGTGCCACGACAAGCAACTACAACTATACCGGTCAGCAGCACCAGCACCAACCCCACCACCAGCAACAGGAGCAGCAACAGGAGCAGCAACAGGACTCAGGCACGCGGACCTCTACCCCCCTGCCGCCGCAGGCAGAAGAGCAGAACATTAGCGACTCGGACTTCGTTGGTATGGACATCGGACTCTTCAGTGGCGGCTATGCTGGCAACTTGACGTACGGCAACCCTGTGGAGAATAGCCATATTGATCGCAGCTCTTCGTCGGCTGCAGCACCCGGCGAAAGACCACCACAATCGACGACGCCTCGGCCCTATGAGGCTGATTCTCAATATGCGCCTTTTGCTGAAGCCGAGATGGACTATGGGGCACCGGCGGCCTGCAGCCCCCGACGCTGCACCGTCTCAGTTTTGACGAAGGTGATGAGCGTGTCTCCCTCCACTCGGGCCTCAGTGGTAGCGAGTCGCCTACCAAGGACGAATACCCGACATGTTCTACCATCCCGGTATGTCTAGCCGGCCTCTTCCTGCGCTGCCGCAGGGCCTTGCCGACACCGCAGCAGCAGCAGCAGCAGCAATCTGCTGTCCGCTACAACCGTCCAATGCATCTCGCACGTCCTACCAGCAGCACGCGTATTCGCACAGCTCCGACTCCCGGTCATCCCGCGCACTACTCAATCCAGGAGCAACAGACGATGCTCATGATTCAAAACCAGCAGTACCAGCAGCTGCTGCATGTGGAGCGGTCCACGTCCATGTCAAGCCACAGCACAACGCCTGCTTGTAACAACTCCCCGGTCGCTCGCGCACGGATGCGGCTGAAGAGCGCAGAAAGGCACAGCGGCAGGTGGCTGCGCAGCAAGGACAGCCCTACGACAGCAACTATGACGCCGCCAGCACTGCCTACGATGTCATCACATTGCCAACCGGCCGCCGCAAGAAGTTCGTGCCGTCCAAGTTGACTCCCAACGACTACCGCCGCTGCCAGGAGCCGTGGGCTCTAAGCAGCATTGCCCGCTGGGTACGCGAAATGGCCGACGGCGAGCCAGACCTGCAAGCGCAAGACAATCGAGGAGGGCCTCGTCTCTCTGTTTACGACCAAAGTCCCCAACATGAATGTGGCCGACGCCGAGACGCTGGCAACGAATGTCACCGACACCATGTTCAGCGCCGGTATCTTAATCCCCGAGGAGGAGTGGGTAAAGTTTGGCCCCGGTGAGATTAGCGGTGTTTTATGGCAGTTGTCGCGGCGCCGGATGCTACGCACCGTTTGTGCACTCGTATGAAACGCCGGGCCGCTGCTACTCATACTACTGCACGCGGACACTAAAAGAAGGCCAACCTCGACGAGATGATCGGAGCGCCGCGAAGGAAGACTGGGTGACCTTTTACAAGATCACAAAGGAGATGATCGAGAGCAAGCCGCGGAAGGAAGTCGAGCGCCAGAATGTGCTGCACGAAATCGTTACGAGCGAAAGAAAGAGTACAACAACCAGCTCGATGTCCTGCGCGTGCTGTATAAGAACCAGCTCCGCCACTGGCAGCCACCCATCATCCCGCCGAACCGCCTCGAAAAGTTCATCGACACCGTCTTTGGCAAGGTCGAGTCAATGCAGCGCGTCAGCAAAGACCATCTTCTTGCCCAGCTCAAGTACCGCCAGAACGAGCAGGGGCCGTGGATTGCTGGCTTCAGTGACATCTTCGCGAGTGGATTCGCAAAGCCAGAGAGGACTACATTGCATATTCGACCGACTACCCCAATGCCTCCTTCACCGTGCGCAAAGAGGCTGCTCGCAATGTCCTTTTCCGCCAGTTCCTCCGAGCATGTACGCAATCACAAACGATCTGACCGTTTGGGCTGGGACACCTTCCTCAAGGCACCCATTACGCGATTACAACGCTACTCACTCTGTTGAGCACCGTCCTCAAAAATACTGTGCAAGACAGCGAAGAGAAGACCAACCTAGGCAAGGCCATTGATGAGATTCGCAGTGTGACCAAGGAATGTGATCGCCTTGTCGACGAGATGGGCAAGAAAGTATCTCTGCAAGAACTGCAGAACCAGCTCGTGTTCCGTCAAAACTCACAGACAGTTTTGAACCTGGATCACCTGGGCCGCGAGCTGCTGCTGCAAGGCGAACCTGCAGAGAATGGGCTCCAAGGGTGTACGCTGGGTGGACACGCAACGCGCTGCTATTTGACCAATTACTTTATCTTGGCCAAGGCATACTCGTCCAAAGACGGCCGTGGCGACAAGAAGTACGACGTTGTCGAAAGAGCCCATCCCCAATGCCGCTCCTGCTGCTGGAGAGCATGAACGATGACCCTATCTCGAAGCAAAAGGGCCTCGCGGCGCCCCTTGGCACGCACAACCACGGCGTCAGCATCGGACATCCGGCTCAAACAAGGTCATGTCCAACGGTGCCTCTAGTCGACCCGAACTCGAACATACAACGACTTCTAGCTCGACGGGCTCGGGAGCGACGCGCCTTAACCAGGGTGCGCCTGCAGAGGAGGGCAAGATTTTGTATCCGTTCCGCGTTAAGCACCTCGGTCACGAAGTGTACACACTGTACGCAACGACGCCACAAAGCCGCCAGGAGTGGTGCAGCAAGATCATCGAGGCCAAGACGCGACATGCCCGCGCCCTCCTCGAGCAGAACGCCGAGCCCTTTCGCCTGCGCGTTTTGGCGGACAGTGCCTTTGCGTACGACTCGATGACAGCCATTGGCAAACATCCAAGTGTCTCAATCCGCGGCACGCCGCTGGACCGTTCGATCCGTGAGATGGAGCAGGTTTTCGGCCCCGGCCGTGGCCCAGCGCCAGTCTGCCGGGCCACCATCAATTGCGCGACCGGCTTCACGGCGTATGGCAAGTCGATTGTTGCCATTGGCACGGACTTTGGTGTCTACATCTCGGACGCATCCAATCCCCGTGGCTGGTCAAGAGTGAGTACCGGTCCCTTCGTTTCTTTGTTTCCGTGTTTCCGTCTGTCATACAAAAAAAAAAAAAAGCAAAAGCAAAGCCTGTATTAACATGCCATAAGTCTGTTCAAATCAACAAGGTCACGCAAATTGCCGTGCTCGAGGAGTTTTCAGTGTGCTTGGTCCTTGCAGACAAGGCACTGATCTCTTATCCGCTGGATGTTGTTGCCCCCGTATCCAACTTCCCTGCGCCCAACAATGACAACTCGCGACGTGCTCCGCAGCGCTTGGCCAAAGACGTGTCGTTCTTTGCCACTGCGCGGATGAAGGACCGCATGCTGCTGTTTTATAAGCGCAAGGAGGGTCTGCACAACACTTTCAAGGTGCTCGAGCCGGTGTTCCAAAAGGCGTCCGAGAAGAAGACACGCTTCTTTGGTAGCAGCCGCCGTGGCAACAGCCATGGAACCACGGAGTCGTTCCGCGACTTTGACGAGTTCTACCTGCCGACCGAGTGCTTCTCGCTCAATCTGTTCCAGACGTACGTAGCCGTGTCAACAGCCAAGGGCATTGTCCTGCTCACGCTCGACCGCAAACAGACCATGTCTGTACCTCGCGACCTGGCTATGCCGGCCACGGCCAACATTGCCGCGCGCATCCGCGACCAGCGGCCGCTTGGCATGTTCCGGCTCAACGACCAAGAGTTCCTACTGGCGTACGAGGACTGCGCCGTGTACGCAGACAAGCACGGCGAGGTGTCACGGACACTGATTATGGAGTACTCGGGCAAGCAGAAGAAGGCTCGCGCGGCAACAATGTACGGACAGTATCTGCTGCTGTTCAACGAGGACTATGTCGAAGTGCGCAATGCCGAGAACGGGCGACTGCGCCAGATCATTGCTGGCAACGACGTGCGCTGTCTCGACTACGGGTTTAGAGGCCCCACAGGCGGCGACAATGCATCGGCGATGGCGACAACCCCAGCAAACAATATCCGACAAGCACATCCGGGCCGGGCCAGGACTCCAAGGGCTCTGTCAAGATTGGCATGACGCACCCCGAAGCTGGTGGCATGCAGATTGTGCTGGAGCTCCTCCTCAACAACGGCCACTTGGAGAAGGTCTAGTCGAAGAGTAGTAATCTACACAGGGTGCAAGCGGCGATCTCACAGTGTTTTTACATGGTGTCATGGTTGTGAAGGAAATCCTGGAGATTTCCATGAGACGTTTATTTTTTATTTTTATTTTTTTTTTGGAATCTACTATTCACGATCTGGCGATGAGGATGCGGGTATGGGATACGGCGTTATTTCATCCCTATTCTCTTTTTTCTTGTTTTGTTTCATTTTCAGGAAATGATTCCACATAGGGACGGGCCTTTATTTGCTTTGTTCTCTCGTACTTTATATCTCGCTTTTGCCCATTCACCGCTTTCACCATCTACAGGACTTTGCTTGATATCCATGTATATGTTACAATTTCGACTCCAAACCTTTGTCTCGTTTTAGCTCATGTCTGATGAAAAGTGAGAAGTAAACTACGAGTATGTTGAATCCGATCCTCTAGATACACATGAACAACTCGATATTGTAATCTTGAATATAATAAAAATACAGCGAATTAGCTCTGGTCAGTTTTAGTGGATCATTATTATTGCTCTATAAAATTAGTGGCTAGGCCAATACGTTTTACAGTGGTTGGCCGGTTCACCGCCTTTATTCTGCGGCAGAAAAAGTTTGGGAAAGACAACGGCAGAAACTTTTTTTTACCAGTATAGCCTCCTCGATTCTCGCACCCAGATTCCACACCGCAACGTCGGCGCATTACCCCTAATCCTCGACAAAATTACGAAATATTCAAGATGGCCAAGGACAAGAAGACAAAGGCCACGGCCACTGAGGTCGCCCCGAGAAAATCAAGCAGAATCTCCGAGCAGGTTGTGAAGCGTAAAGGTACGTCTCGACAGCGATCCCACGATGCAAGGTTTTTGGTGGCGGCGCTCTGCTGCACATGCACAGCCAATTGCTAACGTTTTGGGGTCTCTGACAGCTGCCGAAGAGTCCTCCCCAGTGGCTGTGAAGAAGAGGAAGGCCCCCGAGGAGCCGGCAACGGAGAAGAAGGCCAAGGCGGAGAAGAAGCCTGCGCCGGCCAAGCAGACCAGGAAGAAGCCGCAGAGCCGGCAGACAACGAGGAGGACAAGGAAAACGAGGTCGATACGGTTGCCGTGGAGGAAGATGCTACGACAAAGGCGCTCGTGGCGGAGATTGACGGCGGCGATGACGACGACAATGACGAGGCGGCGCAGGGCGGCGCCAGCTTGTTCCAGCGCGGCCAGGACGTCGGCCAAGCCCCTGCTGCGGGTGTGAAGAAGGCTGTCACGGCCAAGGCGGCCAAGAGCAAGAAGACAACCGGTGCCGCGGCGGTGACGGCCAAGGCGACGGCAGCGACTGCCGAGGAGAAGTCGACAGAGAAGAACGGCGCTGTCGTGCCTGTTGCGGCCACGTCCACCGATGCCAACGGCGTCGAGTTTGGCGGCGTTGTATACGTCGGTCGCATCCCGCACGGTTTCTTTGAGCACGAGATGCGCAGCTACTTTAGCCAGTTTGGCGACATCCGCCGCCTGCGCCTCTCACGCAACCGCAAGACGGGCGCCAGCAAGCACTACGCCTTTATCGAGTTCTCGGACCGCGAGGTTGCCGACATTGTCGCCAAAGACCATGGACAACTACCTACTGTTCGGCCACCTGCTGCGCTGCAGCGTTGTGTCGCCCGACCGCATCCCCGCCAACCTGTTCAAGGGCGCCAACCGCCGCTTCAAGGCGGTGCCCTGGAACCGCATGGCTGGCCGCAAGCTGGCGCAGCCCAAGCCCGAGAGCGAGTGGTCCGACAAGATCAGCCGCGAGACTAAGAGACGCGCCGAGCGTGCGGCTCTGCTGGAGAGCAAGCTCGGTTACTCGTTTGCGGGCCCGGAGCTGAAGACAACGGACACGGTGGAGGCACCCGCTGCACCCGAGGGGACGGAGGGGGAGAAGGACGAGGCTGAGGCACCCAAGCAGCTGGAGGCCGCTGCACCCGCCGAGGACCCTGTGGCGGCAATCTCTACGGCACCAGCCAAGGGCAAGAAGGGCAAGGCCAAGAAGGTGGCGGCATGACAAGAGAAGCAAGTAGGGGGCGAGCATGCGAAGGCAAGATAAAAAAGTGACTGCTTGGGTTTGTTTTTACTACTTGGAGTTTTATCGTTTTTGTTCTGTTGATTTTCATATTTTGTCGACTTTTAATTTGCAACGGCACTTCATTTTGGGTATCCAGTCACGGCTACAGCAAGTACCCGCGAAACATACCCTGCTTTTCCCCGGGCAGAGAGAGCACTGTGACTACCGCGAGTGCATCGAGTAATACATTAAGGAGCCGTCACTGCAAAATTCGCAACATGACTGTAGTGACTAACGTCACGCTGCACTGCAGCCAGGACTGCGGTTGTAATGTACGCCCTAAGCGAACCTCACATGGTCATTGTAAAAAGACGTGATGCAAGGATTATTGAGGGCGAGTCTCTTCTCCTTCGTCCTCACCGAAAAGTCTCGTTTCCAGCAAAATACCGCCCTGGAGTAGACCGCAGCAAAGAGCGACACAGCAATGCGCCGGGGGCTACTCCAGCAGGAAACATGCATCCCCTCATCGGCGATCCAAAAGAGTCTCGCAGACGAGGGGTTGTGCATGTCTCGGGTTGACAAAGTGTTCAGTTTGAAGGAAGAAAAGGAGAAGAAAACGAAAGCAAAAAAAAGTTTGCAAAGTCCCCCAAATAAGCTAAGACGCTGGACAAAAGCGGGTCTGCTTGCTCTCCTAAAGGTGTTATACTGTTTAAGTGCATGCTGCAGATATGAAGCTGTGACGGCAGCACACTGCTCCACGCTCTATTGTTTGTACGAGAAAGCCAAGGCCAGCGGTTTTGCATTCCGATGGTCTCTTCATCAGTCCCTGGATAGCACAGAAATCAACAGAAATTGTATCAGAGATTTTTTTAAAATGCTTATTTTGAAGAGTTGTAGTCTTATTCAAGCGTATTCATATATCGGAACTCCAGCCGCCACTACCAACTGAGAGGCTCGACTCGCTGTCTGTCGCTACAGTGTCGTCACAGGGGACTTAGCTCCTAGCTAGGGCGTCTCGAGGCTTACGTGTTAGCGTGAGGTGTTCTCGGCAGGGAGGCCGGGCCAGTAATACAGAACCGCTACGCTACAGGTATTGAGAGAGATCAGCCGTGCCTCCAGGGCATCCCATCCAAGGGCGGCAGTAACAGTCGGCGCCTGCGACCAAGAGCAAGAGCGACCGTTCTTTCACCTCGCGCCTTCTCTCTTTTTTTCTCTGGGGCCGGTCCTTCTCCCTTTCACCAACATCCGCTCATGGCATTGCCACTTTCGTCAAAATCCCCTCCTGAAAAGCTTCAACATCAAATACTCGCGACGCCCTCTAAGAAATACTGTCCTCGAATACGCCTCCAAGCCACGCACTACCCCACTACAACGGATTAATTATCTTACAACGCGACAGCTGCGCTGTTGCGGGCCAATCGCCGCCGCTAGAAACGAAAACCAAGCGCGTCGCCAATGCTGCAGCCAAACGCAACCAGAGCTTGCCAAGGCTTCGTATAACGTGCATACAGACACACCTGGCCTCTTCTATATCTCCCCCTCGATTGCCGGGCTCTCCAGTCGCCGTATCGCGCCTTCTTGAGCTCCCGTCTGCTCATTTCGTCCTCTCGAGGAGGCACCGCTCCAGCGCCATGCCCTTCGCAGTACAACTGCAGCCGTTGCTGTCGCCGCAAAACGACAACGCGGCATCAACAGGTTTGTTTGCCCAGATATCCTTCCACCCGCTTCTCTGGCCGCGTCCCAGCGCCTGGTGTAGACCATTTGCGCTGCTGTGCTTATTTACTGCTGCTCCGCCATCTCTTGCCTTTCTTGTTTCGTGAATTTTAACTCTCATTCTCTCCCTGCTAGGTGCCAAGAAGAAGAACAAGAAGAAGAAGTCTGCGCCGCAAAGGCGGCTGCCGCGCAGGCCACTGCTGCATCCCCAACAGAAGCGACGGCCCCTGCAGCCTCCACTGATCTCGATACACAGAACGGTGCAGACCACGACAACGACGAAATAGCAGACGAGACGCCTGTACCAGTGGTACGTGCTCCTTCCTCCCCTTTTATTACTGGCCCCCCAAGAGATGGAACCCACTCGCAAGGGTATTGATCCCAGCTACTTTGGCTAACCGCCATTGGATGAAACAGAAGACGAACGAAAGAACAGCAACGATTCCGCGAGCGCAGCGTCAGCGGCAGCAACAGCAGCAGCACATCATCACCGCCCGAAGAAGAAGAGGAAGAAGAAGCAGCAGCAGCAGCAGCAGCAGCAGCAACAGCACCGTCAGACACAAAAGCACCAGCCAGCCCGATAAAGGCCTCAACCAACGGCAACGGCCGCGCTCGCATGAACTCGAAAGCCAACGGCCTAGCAATACCACTCCACGCCAAGACCGAGACCGACAGCAGCAAGGACAGCGATAAGGACAGCAGTGCTGCTGCTCCTGCCAACGGTTCCAACCACAACCGCAATGGTGACGACGACAACAAATCGCCGCATCACAGCACCATCAACACCACGCCTGCTACATCCAAAACCACAACGCAGCCCATCAAGATCCGCGCTCCGTGCCGAGCTAGACCGGCTGCGAAAGCAGGTCGAGGAGTTGAACCTAGCACAGGAGGCCAGAGGGAGGAGACGGAGCAACTGCGCAACGAGCTCCAGGAAAGCGAGACAGGCCGCGAAAGAGGCCGAGACAAAGTACGACAACCTGCTGGGCCGTGTCGGAAAGATCAAGGAGACGCTCGACTCGCGGCTCAAGCGCGAACCAGGAAGAGCTGGAGGAAGCGCGCAACCACATTGACGAGCTCGAGAAGCAAAACAGCGAGCTGCGCAAGACCTCGGAAGAGGTCGAGTCTGCCGCGGCTGCTGCCGCTGCTGCTGCCGCCAGCCAAATTGCCCGCCTGCAGAGAGAGCTCGATGACGCCGAGCACGAGTACGAATATGAGCAGAAGGGTCTGCGTGACCAGGCGCGTCTGTCGAATCAGAATTTGGTGCGCGAAAAGGAGGACCTGGCACGGCAGATCAAGCAGCTGCGGTCTGAGCTCGAGTCGACCAGCAGCGCTATGAGCGAGTGGGAGGTCATTGCTCTCGAGGAACGCTCGGTCCGCGACAGCATGACCGAGAAGGCTGCGGATCTCGAGGAGCAGATTGAGATTCTGCGCGAGCAGCACCAGCGCGTCCTGGCGGAGAACGCCACACAGTCCGACACGATCAATAGCCTGCAGCGTGCCCTGAACGACGTCCAGGAAGCACGCAAGCACGAGCTGCGCGAGCTGGTCCAAGAGTCGGAGGTCAAGCTCGAGGCGGCCGAAGCCCGAGCCGAGGCCGCAGAGAAGGCTGCCGAGGCTGCCAAGGCCGAAGCCGAAAAGATCACCAAGGAGCTGCAGCGCACGGCGCCGTTTGAGGCCGAGGTCAAGGAAAAGACGCTTCTGATGAGCAAGCTCCGGCACGAGCTCCTGGTGCAAAACGACTACCTATCGAGGGCTCTGCGGTACATCAAGCATGTCAACCCGGAAGACAGTGTCAACAAGTATGTCCCCTTCCCGTCTCCCTTCTGCTCGTCTGCTCGTCTTTATGCATCATCACATCCATTTACTAATATAAACCTTCTACACAGGGGTGTCATTACAAACAACCTGGTTGCGTTCCTGACCCTCGACCGGTCAGACCCAAGAAGTTTGAGGTTCTGCAGATTCTAGCCAGCATTCTGGAGTGGAAGGACGAGGTCAAGGAAAAGGTCGGTCTTGCTCGGCCGGGTGCATCTGCCAGCACCCTGCGTTTGCCCGCTTCGCCGTTTGGCCGCACGCCCAGCACGCCGCCCTGCATGCGGCCGTCTTCTCCGAGCCAGTCCCAACCGGGCCCAACCAGCCTTCGCTCAGCGAACTGTGGACGAGTTTCTTGAAGAAGTCAGTCGATAGCGGTGTCGAAGACAAGCCGTTGCCTTCCGACAGCACGGTCTCCTCGATTCTCACAATCACCAACGCCTCGGCGGCTCCCTCCTCCGTACAGACATCCGTTGCGCCATCCAGCCAGTCCTCGCGGCCCGGCAGCGTGGCCTCGCAGGGTGGGGCTTTGCCGCCATAGAGGAGGGAGATGTGGCTAGCAGTTAACCCTGGATCAAAGAGCTGTTGAATTACGTGCTCGGGTACGCAAAACACATTTGCGGCGGGTTTGTCAATCTGCAGACTCTTGTCCTAGTCTTGTTTGTTGTTATGTGTCTCGTGCTGGGTTGAAAAGCGAGGAAAGAAACAAAGTCTGGCGAGAAGATAGGATGCATTGGGGTAAGGAGTTATATTTTGTTTACCGGTTTCTTTTTTCTGCTTTTTTTTATTTTCGTCTGTTATCGAATGTATTCTAAATGCCACCGTCTTGTTTTTTTTTTTTGATCGTCTGTTCCGACAATGCAACCAATTTAAACAAAGACTGATTGTCCGAGTAGCCCACCAACACGTTGCTGATCTGGTCTCAATTCCTCGTGGCTGCGACGTTGCTCCCCCAATGCGTACATTCCTCACATCCCACCACCCCCACGCCATGCAGATTCACATTCACATGCTATGTTCACAAACAACCACGGCTACCCATTGCTTTTATTGCATTGCTCGAGACAGTGTGTACCTTTTTTTTTAAAAAAAAAAAGAACAAGAGAAAAAGATGAAGGAAAAGGAAAAAACTTCAAGACAGTCCATCAAAAGAAAGTCTTGTTTATATTTTGTTACAATTAAAAATATTAGTACATCTTTTTTCCTTCTTCCTTCTTTTCGAGAAGGGCCAAAGAAAAAAAGATGGGATGGTGAGGCCCAGCTGCAAACTCGTCTCCATGCGCGCGTTTCTTCCTCCAGCCCAGTCTCTCCGCGTCCCAGCGATTTGGACCACACCTCCACCATCCCAGGGGTATCTATTAGTCTCCTCCTCGTCCCAGTTCCTCTCTTTCGAAGAGTCTCGGGGGGTCCAGCAGAAAAGATGCCAGAGTGCTAGTCTAGCCATTCCAAGCGAAAAAAAAAACGAAGATAAAAGCATCTGAAATATATATGAAAAAGGAAATGGGCGTTAACAAAACAGAACTGAGAAACAAGAAGCGGTCCTGTATATGCCGTCTTTTGAGAGTGGGCAGAGAAATTGCAGAGCAAGAAATATGATGAACGAGGAAATATATGCAACAAGGTGTCATGTGTGAAAAAGGAGAAAATGCGCGATGCGTATGGGGTTTTGTATGCACAATGCTGTATGCTGTATGCTGTATGCTGTATACTGTATGCTGTATACTGTATGCTGTAGCGTTTGGGAGGAGCAAAAACAAGGAAGATTTTTCAGCAACGCTTTCCAAGAAAATGCAACAAGGTGGAGGATATGAAGTAATATGTAGGAAGTGATATGATGAGTGAAGGTGGCGGTAGTGCGTTTAGCCTCTCAGACGGCCATGGCAATGGCAGCCACAACACAGACAATAGACACGTAGACGCTGCCCTCGACGTGGTCGGCGGGCGACGTGACGGCCGTTGACTGGGGCGCGGCAGCAGACGAAGACTCGGCAACAGCGGTGCCGGCGGTCTCGTGGCCACTGAGGCCAGGTAGAGACGCGCTGCGTTGCCCGACGAAGACGACGAAGACGACGAAGGCGTCGTCGTGGCCGAGACGCCCGAAGCAACGCTCGATGCGCCCGACGACGACGAGCCCGAGGTCTTGCCGCTGCCGCTCGATGAGGAGGCTGTCTGGGTAGCCGAGCCACCGGTCGAAGCAGCAACAGTGGAGGTAGCCTGCTTGGCAAAGCCGATACGGCTCTGGTCGACGTCGAAGACGGCATACACGTTCTTGATGAAAATGTCGCCCAGCAGCCAGGCATTGGCAACAACGGCGTGGCCGTAAATGTTGCTCGTGCAGTTGCCGCCGTCAGTGGACGCGGGAGTGAGCCAGTCGAGGCTGGAGATGCTGTAGGCAACGCCCGAGAAGTAGACAGTCAGGGGCTGGTCGCTGGAGCAGGGCACGGTGTAGGTGACACCGCCGTCGGAGCTCATAGCGCCGGGGATCTGGGCGTGCAGGGCAGCCACGTCGGCAGAAGGGCCAAAGACGTAGGTCGTGCCCGTGTCAATGTACGCCAGACGACCTGTGATGCCGGCCTTGGCGCCGTTGTAGCCAAAGTCGCCCATGGCAATGGCCCAGTCGCCCCCAGCAGACGAATCCACCGAGGTGTAGGAGATGCTGCCGGTGTACTTGGCCGGTCGGTGGCGCCAAAGATAATCTCGCCCGTGTTGGTGCCACCGTTGGCATCGCGCCACAGGGCCACGCCGAAGATGTTCTGGGCCAGGATCTTGGCCGCTTTGACCGTCTTCCAAAAGTTGTCGGTGACGCCCTCGCTCAGGCTCAGGCCCAGGATGCCGTCAAAGGGAAGTGCGTAAAGTCGTCGGACGTGGTGTTGGCAATGCCAAAAGACATTGTAAGGCTCAGCTCGGACGTGATGGTGACGGTGTCGCTGGCAAGGTTGCCGGCCACGGTGCCCGAGCCGTAGGCAATCGAAAATGTCTCGTCGGACTCCTGCAGCGTCTTGGAGTCGGCAGCGCCAAACGAGTTGTGCATGGTGCAGGCCGAGGACGCGCAGTCGCTGCCCATGACCCACGTGGTGCCAGCGCCGGTGTCGAGCAGCACGAGCAGTGGCGTCTTGGCCGAGCCGAACTCGGCCTGGATAAAGTAGGAAAAGTCCGTGCCGTCCTGGTCGATGCCTACGGCGTTGGAGGCGGACGGCGTGGCGGCGGACACAACCGCAAAGTTGTTCTCCCGCTTCTCATGCACGACGGTCGGGCTCGTTGGCGTGCGGGCCTCGTGGCCGTGTTCAGCGGCGGCGGCGGCGGATTGTGATGCGTACTTTTTGGCGAGGCGGTTGGCGATGCCTTCAACACGCGCCTTGAGTGGTTCGTGTCTCGATGTCTAAAAGGCCATGTTAGCAGGAAGGACCAAAAAGGGAAGGGGCCATCCATGGCCATCCATGGCCGTGGGTGTGCGTGTGGCCCCGAATGGAAGGAGAAGAATAGAGCCAGCAAAGAGGGAAGGACCTACTCGGTGGTGTGTCGACGTCCTCCGGCCAATCTTGAACGTGAGGCTGTCCGCCGCCTTCACCGGCAGAGACCGGCGCTCCTCTTGCGTGGCACGGGCAACATTGCCGGCAGAGGCGCTGAGCTGGGCCTTGCAGAGCTCATTGTCCTCGGCACAGACGGATGGCGGGAACCAGGGAAAGAAGGCGTGTGCTGTTGTTGTCCATAGGATCAATTGCAGCAGAACGGCTCTGCTCAGCATGATGGGCGGTTGCCGTTGATCTTGTCTTCCGTCGTCTTCCCGTCCCTCGGTCGTCGACTCCCCCTTCGCTACAGAGCGTGGTGCTGTGGTTGCGCCGTTTTCGGTACGAGGGCGGGCTGCAAGTGCGTCCACTGAAGGAGACTTGCAGTGCTGTTATGTTCTGTGGAAGGCGGTCCGAGATTTGTTATATCCAAGAAGCTGGCTGCAGGCGGGCTGTCGTGTGTCGACTGCGGGATCAGAATCGAGGGCAGTGCTGTTGTTGTTGTTGTTGTTGTTGTTGTTGCTGATGTTGCTGCTGTTGCTGCTGTTGCTGCTGTTGCTGAGGTTCCAGACGCTCAGAACCAAAAGAAACCGAAAAGCCAGAAAATCAATACCGAAAAGAAAGACACGGGATATAACAAACAAAAAGAAACAAGAGCAGAAACGAGACTGAAAAGAGGAATGTATGCTGTTTATCCAATTAGGTATTACTCTTCCGTCGCCTCGGGTGTTGATTGTTGTTCCACAGACAAACAGTCAAAACAGGAAACACAGAAAGGACAAGAAGAGGTGATGATGAAAAGGACTTGCAAGACAAGAGAGGAACGCAAAAACGAGGGTTGCGTGGTGGCGGGAGTGGAAAGGGGAGGGTGGGAGAGGATTAAAACAAAAAAGAAAAGAGACAAAGTGGAGGAATGGAGGCGGAGGAGGTGGTGTGGTAGTGTCGGTTGGTAGGGGGCTACGGAGAGCATGGAAGATACGGGAGGCTAGGAGGAAGAGGGTAAGATGCACAGTGAGATACACAGATACATTACTCGTACACTCGTATCTGGCTTTTGATTTCCGACCCGGTTTCCAGAGAACGAACAGCTTACGGCAGGCGAGACGAGAGCTCCTACATGCACATGTATCTTGAATGTACGAGGAAGATACTTCATACAGAACGCCCTTTGATGACTTGAAACAAAGCCGCTCTTAAAGAAGACAACTGACAGCGAGGAGGCCAGAAAGAAACGAGGATCTACACGAAGAGCCGTAGGGGAAGAGAGAAGGGGACGGGCTGGCAATGAGAACGCGAGATGGCGCCGGAGAGCACGGCAGCAGGAGAAGGGAGAGTGGCCTTGGTCTCTCGCCTCTCGCTCTCTCCACACGCAAAACAGTCTGCCCCTTTTTACAGCGCGCTTATGCAAGAGCTAGACCTCAAGAGAGCCAAGGGCCAATTGGGGGTCCTGTGCCTGACTCGAAGCTAGCCAGATGTCTTGCAGGTGCCAGCTTCTGAGGGTGCGTATTCTTTTAGAGCACAAGTAGACGAAAAGAAGGATAAAAAGGGAACAAAAATACAGATCGAAAGGTAGGTACGGCGCAGGGATCGGAAAAAGAAACAAAGCGCCAAAAAGAGCCGAACAAGAGCACAGGGCGTCCGTCAGGGGAGTAAAACAACTCTTTTTGGAGAAAAAAGAGGGCAGAAAAATGCCGCCTGCCCAGGAGACAGTGGAGGCAGAGACACACGAGGGGCGGCAGAGACAGAGAGGAGGAGGGGAAGAAGCAAGTGGAGTCCCGAGAGGCAAAGAGAGTGCATTGCATGTATCGTGCACCGTGCTTTACAGAGCAATTATGTACAAATACATGTACATGTGCACGTACGGAGTAGTTGGAATGCGGAGGGCGCAAGGGCTTAAAAAGGTGACCGTCGATGGGGCGTGGCGGGTGGAATACGATGTCCTCAAAGACCGACAGGGAGGGCGGGACGTGCAGGCCACCAGGGCAGCCAGAGACAAAGAATGCATGTATGTATCTTACATGTACAGGAAAGGATTTTACTGGAGACAAGACGTTACGGCCCTTGCGGGCGAAAAGGAGGCCCGAGGAACGCGGAGCGAGGAGAAAATGAGAAAGTTGAAACGGCGTCATACAGAGAAGAGGGAGAAGAGGTACTCAGATCGTCTAAGCAAGACGAGCATTGAATATCAGGCGCAGACAGCGTGGAATTCAGAATTAAAAATTAAAAATGAAATATTAAAAAACAAAAAAACCAATGTCCAGCCATAACCTGTGGGCCTCGTCCTGCCAAGAGGCTGCTGATCTGCCTGTGGTTGGCTGGTGTTTCTCAACGTTTCGTTCCAGCACTGCACTGGCCATGCCCATCCTATCCATTTCTGTATTTCCCTGTCGTTTTGGCATTCTGCTCGCCCGTTCTTCTGTCCCCTGTCGGTTCCTGCGGAAACTGAAGAAGATCAGCAGCATTGCAGGATCTGTAAGGTACAACAAAGCAGCTAGCGGTGAGAGAGAGAGAGAGAGAGAGAGACTGAAAAGAGAAAAGACGTCAATAGAAAGAGATGGTCAAGACAGTGAGGGGAAATACGAGAAAGAGTTCGGAAAATAGGGTCGACACAGGAACAGGAAAAGGCACGGGAAGCACAGAGCATGTCACAATGTCACCGAGAGCATCACTCGCTTACACGTACGAAGTAAGAACCTCTTTTATCTCGATTTCCAGACGAGCCATCAGCTTCTCGTGCCTTTTCTTATTGCCTCGCCTTCATAGCAATTTGGGCCCAGGCCGGTCAGAGTCTGGCAAGGTAAGGGATCTATGTATCTACTATGTACATGTACATATAGTGTTTCCATGTAGGACCTTTCTGGAGCCTGGAGGCAGGACATGTAATTCTTGCCACGGTACAGCTGGAAGGATGAGTCTTTGCCAGAAGATGACGGTTCAATTTACTTTCAAAGGGAGAACACATTAAAAGAAGGATTACTTTGGCGGAAAAGAAAAGAAGAAAAAAAGAAGAAAAAACACGACGAAAGATGCTCGCAGGGATGAGCAGGATAAATTGAAGCATCTCAAAGAAATTGCAAGGCCAGCGGTGAAGAAAGGGCAATTGGAATTGTCCGAGATGGCCGAACCTTTTATACATGCAGTACTCTCTCCCCATTCCTGGACATGCCTCCAAGAGAACAGACAGTGGGATAAAGTGCTGTTTGCCGCTCTCAATCTTAATTGAAGCCGATATTAACGAGGGTGAAGAGAAAAGAGGGCGTTTCTAGCCCTGCATGCGCCGCGATTGTCGTCATTCCTGGGCCGCGAGAACAGCCCAGGGGGCAGAGATAACCTTTTTTGATGGATGGCTGCTCCTTCGTTTACCCTGCACTCTTCAGTATCTATGAGCACGGGGCGAGCACAGCTGACCAGGGGAGAACAACAACCACGACCAGGCTTCGGAGAGCGGTGACCAGGAATAAACCAGCAACCGTCCCAAAAAGGCAACTCCTTTAAATGAAACAGCCAACTTGACGACTCAATCCCTGTAAACTCTCAAAGTCGTGCCAGGTTTGCTTTGAGCAACGATAGCTAGGCGGGGCCTGAGGGCCTGCAAGCTCACAAGCTTACAAGCTTACAAGCTCTCAGCAAGGGAGCTCCTCTCTCACTGCAACACTCTCCGCTTACGGCGTGCCCACGCCCTTGTCGAATGGCTGGCTCAGTGGCCAGGCAGAAGACCGACGAAGATTCACATTTCCCCTGTCAGGGTGTGGGTAGCACTCCTGCAATGAACGGCACAAGGGGAGAAGATCGTTGGGCATGGCACTGGTCTGTGCTGAATTGGCACAATGGGGAGAGATAACAGGCCTGGGGGATGAGCACAAGCAGCTCCTCTTTAAAAAAAAACCCCTAGCCAGAGCACAGATGATCGTCAGGGCCAGTTACCTCCTCTGCATGCACATAAAATGCATGTATGTCGTGTATCCTGGTGCAGAAAAGACGACCATTGGGTAGATGCATGACTGGCGCTCATAATTTCTTCAACCCGAGATATATCCTCCTCTTTTGAATTGAAGAGATCTTTATCTTCAGCCAGGCTACCAGGCCCGCAAACGCCCTGTCTCTCAATCCCACTTCACCCACAAAACGGTTAAATGGATGAACAAGGACCCTGTGTATCGCTGGAGATCGTCCCGTCCATCGTTATTCCAGCTCTGTCCGGCCGTGTCCGGCTCTGTCCAACTCCTCTGCATTGCTGCTTCCTTGATTTTGTTTCAGGCATGTTGGTATATCCAAGATATTCTACGAGTAAGTAATACTCTGGCTCTGGCAAGCCGGTGTCCCCCAGCGTGAAAAGGACATGCCCGCCGCTGTTTCAGATTCTACGTCCGTCGAGCATCTCTTTGCCACCGTCTTTCGGCTTCTATGCCTATCGTCCTCTTGTTCGCCTCGTGTGGCTTGCATCTGACGCTGCAGGGAGAAGGGGAACGCGCAGAAAAACTCTACTTGATGCATCTCCTTTCTCCCTGCAGACCCAGTCTCCTGTATTATGCAGGCGCAGACGGAGCAGACCTTTCCGCCTCTTGGGCCATGTCCATTTCCCCACACAAAGAGCTGTACCAACAGCCAACAAAGAGAATTGGCGGCATAGGAGAAGAGTATTGAATGGCACAGGGCATTCAACTCAGCTGGCCTGGACCTTTTTGTGTCGGCGCCTCGCTCACCTCCTGAAAAGTGCATGCTGAAAAAAGCATGTACATGTACAGTGTTCGGGAAGAGATCAGAAAAAGAACGCAGCCAAGAACACTTATTGAGTATGTTCGCCTTTCCAAACAAGTGGCCTGCAGCCGCCGTCTCGACTTGTCTTGCTTGCCCTTGCATCCATTCGCCTTTACTCCGTACTTCGTGTTGGTTTTTTTTTCAGCTGTTCGGTGGAGGAACGACGCAGCTGAACGTGCCAGGGAGGGGGGAAACACATGCGCACGGTGTACATGTACGTCGTGCCGTCTTTTATTTTTAGTCTGAACAAACGTGGCGGAACACGAGCGAGGAACGGAGTTGCTCTGTCGCCGGTGAAACAGCGGGTTGGGGAACTCTAAGATTCTGACGTTTTGGGTTTATTTGTTTACTCTCGGGTGCGCTGTTGCACACTCGTGTCGTGGAATCTTCGAGGCAAACGGATGTAAGATACTCTGTAGGTTTCCATAAAGGCCGTCGTTCCGGTATTTTCGTGTGATTGCAGTTCTCCGTTTTGGTCACTTCTTGGTACACAGACTGAAGAAGTCCTCAAGTCGGCCGGTTGCCTTGTATTTCTCGTTGTGTCCCAGGAAACCAAACTTGCATGTCCTTGCAAAAAGCCTCTTCCGAGACATGGAATGCAGGGGAATAAGGGCAACCATAGAAAGGTTGACAGGGTGATATGGCAACGAAAGCCCAAAGCAGCATGTCGAACAAACTGCAGATTGAGGAAATCCAAAGAGGCATGTCGAATGAGTACTGAGTACCCTTTTTCAGTATTCAGTAATACGGGGTAAAAAGTACTCCATGGACATGTATGTACAGAGTAAGTGTACATAGTCTGGAATGCACCAAGATAAACGTTGCGGGAAAAGACCATCCTCATACCACAGCTTCTCGAGACAGTTTATATATTTCAGAGAAAAGGAACAAGGAGCATGGAGAGCACAAACCTTGGGATGCACCGTGTCCTAGGCCTATTTACAAAGCATTTAAAGTTTACCTGTCTTTGCAACCGTTTTTGCTTGGCATGCTCGTTGCTTCTTTGACGGTCAGCGTGGCGTTTGTTTGTCGAGTGTCAAGATAAGACTGTCCTGAATTTTTTTTTTAAAAAAAATAGTTTATTTGATAATTTGCTTTCCTGGGCATGTCGATTAAACAATACCAGTAGGAAGCTGTGTTGATGCTCAAAAAGGTATGAAAAAAGGCTCTAGTATAAACAAACACAAAGAAGATGCCCAAAAATATCTTCAAAGAGAAACAAAAATAAAACTCCGCCCAATCAATGCTCGTCATAAATAGAGAAAAGGATATATGCTTGATTTTTTTTCCCGACCTGCTTTACTTCTTGTCCGAGAACGAGTTCCAGCTCAGGAAGTTGAGCAGGTTTTTCCGGGGGTCCTCGATGGCGCCGTCAAAGACCCGTCTCCGGGACGCCTCGCTTTCGGCTGTGTGGTAGGCAGAGAAGTAGCGGTCCATGGTGTTGGACTCGGTGTGCAGCTGGTTGTAGACATAGCCGACGACGACGGACGCGCAGCCCAGGGAGACAACGGAGCCGATGGCCCTGGAAGCTGTTAGTAGGTGGGCGCGACGACGAAAAAAATAGAGAGAAAAAAGGAGAAAAATCAAGAAGAGACGAGGCTCTGGACATACTTGGAAGCAACGGTGGCAGACATGATTAAGTTTGGAGGGGTTGTCGTTGGTGTTGATGTTTAAACGAGTTTGATATTAGGATCTCGTGATCTGCAGTGTGCCGTGTATCGGTGCGGTGCAGAAGCTATGCGAATCCAAATGCGGATAATTGGATGGGTTGATGTGCAATTGATGTGCAATTGATTGCTTTTGATTGCTGGTGAGGCAGATGATGATGATGATGCGAAACAAAGACCACTGGAGCTACGTTCTACAAAGCTTCTTATATATCTTGGAGCTTGTTGCATCTCCGATCGCTTCCGTCGGCCGCCGTGCAAACGACAAGACAGAGAAAAAGAAACACGCCGTTCTGCATTGCAGAGCAGACAAGAATGGTTTGTTCCTCAGCCTGAGGTCATCGTCACCATCGTCATATTCCCGCCACAGATCGAATGTTTTTGGGGCGTTCTTGTGTTCCAGGAGGACAGCGGCCAATAGGAGCAGGCCTTTTGGCAAGAGTCGACAGGCACACGGCCAAAAGCTGGGCTGGACAGGCTGCCCAGTCATCAAAGAATAGTTCGATGTCACCGTTTTCGACTCGCTGGTTGCGTTGTTTTGGGCGCCTTTGGGCCCTACGGGAAAAGTGGAGATGGGCGATGGGCGATGGGCAACAAGCAATGGCGTACGGCGCAGTGGAAGGAGAGGCCATCTTGGACCGGACTACGATACAGCAGGCTTTGTTGAAAGTGGTGTGATTTTTGGAGATTTTTGGAGAGATTGTTGGAGAGATTTCTGGAGAAACCTCCCTAAGACGCCCCTAAGACGTCCCAGAGGACCTGTGGCTCAGCGCTCGTAGCGGCCGTGTTTCCGGCTTTCTTGCAAGTATTAGTGGACAAACCGCTGGAATGGGCAGGCCCATAGACCGATTTGTCGGAATTTTCAGGGCAAAACCGAACCACTGGGCAATGTGTTTGCTCGCTTCCACATACGAAAGCAGCGCGGCGAGTTCCGAATGCCTCCGGCAGAGGCACCAGCACCAATGGCCGCCAGTCAATGTGAGAGCAAGCGGTCAGCAGGTCATTTGACTGGCCTGAGAACACACGAGATGGATCGTTCTAGCCCTGCCAGCCTTGCCATGGCCAAAAATGCCAAAGAAAAGAAAAAGAAAAAGAAAAAGAAAGATCCAAGGAACAGAAGCTGAAATGAGGCTGAAAGAGGGTGAAAAGAAAGTGTCCTACTGGAAGACATTTAGAAACCAAGGCAGACACGGGCCTTTGCTGTTCATCCCGTCTTTTCCATGCTTCCGCCTCATGGCTTTTACAATCTCGAGTCCATCGGTGCAGCCCGTCCCGTCTTGTGTCTGTGGACATCTCGACTCGCACGCAGCTTACATAATATCTGTCTCTCTCTGACAGACAACTGGCGGTGATGGGGACGCGGAGGTTTCATCGGCGATCTGGATCTTGTCATGTGCAAGAAGAAGATTAATATCAGTATCAGTCTCGGACGTGGTAGACCCCGTCCACCGGCGTCTGCCATCGCTGTCGCATTTCGGGGTCGCCTTGCGGCCTGACCAGAGCTTGGTCGTGTCTGTTGGCCACAGCAGTTTATTTGGGAGGGTTGTTGGCTATCAACGAGATATATATCTGCAAGGAGGAACCGGGCCTGTTGATCGATCTGCCACGAGGTTGTCGCCTGCCGAGATCTCGACTTGTGCCTGGTCCTTCTTATTCTCCTTCTTCTTCTCATTCTTTCATACGTCTATCACCTCATTCTCTTTTGTGGTCTCCAGTGATGTCTTCTTGAAGCCGTGGCATACAACGTCAAGCTTGTGCTTTTTCTTGGTGGCCATTTCAGGCGTTTGGGGGGAACCTGCGAGCCTGCCTGGGCAGCACCCTGCAAGATACCACGGTACCTGGAAACACTACTAAATGGCTCGCCCTATCAGAGTCACTGAAACCTTGAAACTCCAAAACCCCAAACCACAACAATTCGGTTCTGCCGAGGCATTCCTTGTGCTCCTCCCTTTTTAAGGAGCGGAGCCCGTAACTGTTTCCGGGCACTCTATAGCTATTTGGACGGTAGCTCTCGTGGAGCAGGGCCGCAAAGACTGCGAGTGCATGTGAGCTCTCGTTTCAATGTAGACATCGTGTCGACAGGCCCTCTCTTTTCTTTGCCTCAAGGTCTCTCTCTCTCTCTCTCTTCAACAACTATATACTCTCACTGGACTTTAAAACAATCCTTGGATAAGCCACAGGAGCCCAGACATCTTTGAGGGATTCCTTGCTTTCATAAGTCATCTTCTTCACCCGAAAAGGCCTTTTGTTTCTTTGGCTTTCATATTGTATATCATTGCAGACGTACCGCCGTTCGACTGTATCATTACTGCGCACCTCCACCAAAACAAAGGTGCTCATTTAACGCCCAACCCACACCAGCACTATGAGACAGAGCCAATCGCCGAGGATGCTGCCACCTACTTTCGGCAGCAGGCCTGGTGTGCCCAGATCCTCGATGCGCCCGGTACTTTTTACTGCCTGCACAGCGCGCGCACCGCCCGCAACGAAGACTCGGAGCGCCTCCAGTCCCAAGACCAGCTGATGTATACTGCGCTTAACAATGAAGACGGCGTGCCTCGCATCCTGGCTGTATACCGGGACCCAGAAGCACCCGAAGCACCCGACGCACCCGCCACAAAAAATGCTGCCAGCGAGGGCCTCCGCTTTCCCATCAACTCCGTGTCTCTGATGGCCGACCTGCGCGGCAATGTTCGCGGCTTCAACGGCTATGTCCATGGCGGCTTCTTGGGCACCATCATGGACGAGGCCATGGGCACGCTCATCTTCACCAACTACGAGTACCAGGCCAAGAAGGATGACGAAGCTGACGCCGAGGCGGAGCGGCGGGGTCTGCCGTCAAAGGGCTGGACGGTTCGCCCGGTATTGTGGACATGCGATCGGGCGGACTGACGATGACGGCGTCCATGAAGGTCAGCTTCCGGCGGCCCGTGTCGACGCCGTCCACCATCCTGACGACGGCCTCGCTGAACCGTCTCGAGGGCCGCAAGATCTTTATCGATGTTGCCATACGCGACGAAGAAGGCGCCGTGTGCACAACGTGTGAGGGCATGTGGATCAGCCAGGCCCCGATGGTCAAGCCACCGGGAGGGGAAGAAGACGAAGAAGCAACAGCAAGTAAACTGTAGACGGTACTTTATTTTTTTCCGTGATTGGACTGAACCGTGTCTTGTTTCTTTTGGCGCGTGGATATTGGGTATATAACTAGATAGGTTTGCCACGAGCATAGAAAAAACATCAGCTGGCTGTAATTTCGTAATATCTTTGAGCAGCCAAAAATATGACACTCATGCCGTGGTGGATGCCCGTCCGGCTGCATTGGCAGCACACCACTCTTGTGCACGCTGCAAGATCTGGTGTTCGTGGGATGTAGCATCGACTGTGGCCAGCAGAGCCGATGCTGCATCGTGGAAGCTGCTGCTGCTGTATGCCTTCCCGTCTCCTCGGACACAGTCCCGATATGCCACAGCCGTGCGCAAAAACACCCACACGGCCTCGCCCGTCCAGCGCAGCGATGTTGCCATCTGCTCGGCCTGCGCAACAGTCTCGTCGTAGAGGGGCGATAGCGAGGCAGCTGAAGGAGGGAGAGGGAGCGAAGCAAGGAGGAAGAACAGGAACGACCACCCAGACGTGTCGGTGTGGTTTCGGTAGCACCAGTCACGCACAACAACCACAAGTGCAGCATCCCCTCCTCGTCCCCGCTGCCATTCGCCGTCTGCTGCCAGTGGACCAGCCACCGTGCATGCTCCCAGGCATAGTAGTTGCGCGGATGCGCACGGCAGCCACCATGACAACCTTTGTCATGCCCTGGAGCACGCGGTCGTTGGCATCATTTGAATTGCTTTCCTAGCTACACGTTTCGGTGAAGCCAGAAAAGAGAGCAGCCACCGTCGATGGCTCCAGAGCGTGGGCGACTTGGTGTGCCGGTGCAGGTGGCTTGTGAGGAGGCTGTCGACAAGGTGCAGCTCGCGGGCGAGCAGGGAGGAAGCAGACACTGCAGGCGACGACGCAAGATCTTGCCGCAGGGATGCCTGGATCAACCGCTTTGCGTGTATTGGCTGCTGTCAGGTGCTCGGGTCCATCAGTAGTATGACTGCAGTGGCCCGCCACATCGCTTCGCTCTGGCTGTTGTCGGTCGAGGAGAGAGGACGGCCCGGTATCTTTGCAGCATTTTTCGGGCCACAAGAAACGCCCGCACAAGAGCCAGCTTGGGAATGGCTACGGCATTGCCCTCCCGCAAAAGGTACTCGCCATCGGGCAGCGGGGATTGGCCACGGCCAAGAAACTCGATTTCGAGATGTGGCCGTGGTGACGATGCCGACAACGGCGGCTCTTCGGCCAAGACGTCTGCAATAGCACGAAACGCGGCCTCTGGATCTCCTTTCTGCAGCGCAGCCGCCGTGTCCTGTCGAGGGCCCGCGACATGACCGCGGTTGGTGGTGGGCGAAGGAAGTGGCTGTTATCAAGGAACAAGGAAACTCATCTCCTGTGTGGAAGCTCTGTGGGGAGCTTGAGGTAAGCTTCCAGTGGTCCATTAGTGGGATAGACCCCTGTCTTTGGCGCGGCTAAGCCTGGCCAACGGCGCTGTGGTACAACGGCCGCACCTGTGGCGGTGCATTTTCTCTAGCGAGCCTTCTAACGGCCACGAAACCTTCGAGGACCCAACGACTTGTGACTCTGGAGAAAGAAAACAACGAGGTGCCACTTTTCACCTCGCCAAACGCCCGCGACAACACCCCTCCCTCCCGGTCTCGAGACTCACCGACATTGGCATCGGTATCGACTTTGACTCTACGACTCTCCCTTTTCGCAGCCCCCGCGATGGCGTCCCTCATGCTCGTCGTCTTCCTCGTCGAGGTGGCTGTCCTCGTCGTCAACTCGCTCGGCGCCGATGCCATTTCCGACTTTTTGTGGCGCGTCTACAACCTGATCCCCTCGGAGCGCTCGGGCGCCATTGCCGAGCAGCGCAAGCTGCAGAAGGAGTACCTTGCCCTGCGTCGCGACCTGCACGCCACCAGCAGCCAGGACGAGTTTGCCAAATGGGCCCGGCTTCGTCGCCAGCACGACAAGAAGCTGGAAGAGCTGGAGGCAAAGAGTGTGTCCCGGCCCCCTGCCCCCTTTTTACTTTCTCGCGATGCTCACCACTAACACTCCCCCTTTCCTCCCACCCCCCCACAGAGAAAACCCTCGACTCGGGCCGCCGCTCCTTTGACACGGCCGTGACTGCCCTGCGCTTCATCCTCACGCGCGGCCTGCAGTTTCTGCTGCCGTTCTGGTACGCCCGCGAGCCCATGTTCTGGCTGCCGCACGGCTGGTTTCCCGGGTACGCCGAGTGGCTGGTGGCGTTCCCGCGCGCGCCCCGCGGCAGCGTGAGCATTGCGTCGTGGCAGGTTGCCTGTACGGTTGTGCTGAGCCTGCTCAAGGACACGATCGTGGCGCTGGTGGCGCTGGTGCAGGAAGCACTAAAGACAAAGACCAAGGCACCGACAGGAACAGAAGAGAAGACGAAGAAGAAGAACAAGGAGGCGCCCGTTGCCGCGGACAAGGCAACCGATGCAAAGAGCGAGAAGGAGACGGGCACGGCGACCGCCTCTGGCCGGGACGAGTTATAAAAGCCCAGTATCAACCGGGCCATGCGCAAAGCGCAGGACGCGGATGACGCTTGAGGGGAGACAAGGTCTAGCAGACAAGGAGAACCAAGGAAGAAGAAAGAGAAAAGGGGCGCTTTGGGTTTCTAGATTCCATTATCATCCGGTAGGCGTTTTGGCTTTACGAGCGTTTGATTTGCGCTGTTTTGCGCTTTCCAGCAGTACAATACCACTATGACAGCCTTCAAGCACGGCATATATATCTACGAGGGATCGGGAAGTAATGTCTCTCATCAATTTGACGCAGTTGGTCTCCATAGAGGCAAAAATAAGAGGTCCTGCAACACGATATGAGATGACTCTTGGCAGAGTAAACTTGGGTTCGCTCTGGGCAACATATTGACTCTGATGGCCATAGAAGAAAGAGGGCCACCAAAGCTTCGAACGTGCCCGGTTGTTGAAGAGTTGAAGACAGCTGCCACCAGCCACCAGCTTCAATACACTTTGCCCACAACAAGCAGGACACAGACTTGCAACAATGTTGGGGAGATGGTGTGTCCCCCACAAAGCCTGCGCCCTGCTGCTGTTCTGCATCGGACACTTGTCTCGCACGAGGGTGCTGTTCTGATTGGCGGCGGGCTCTGTTGGCTGCTGAGCATTGGTGATGTGTTTTGTGGGAAGAAGAAGTACAAGATTTTTCGCGCTCTATTTTTTCGCACTGCCAATTTATTGGCTAACATGAGCCCCACATAAACAAGATCACGTGCAACACTGACCAGAGCGAGCAAAGTCGTGACAAGGAGCATCACATACTGTTGGTTTGACCATGGGAAAGGATAGTTTGTCACTTCACAGGAATATGAAGCAATACCCTAAGCCCGTCTCCGTTCTTGCTGCCATGTCGCAGCCATGGGTGGATTGCCGCCGTGGACTCCCATCAGCAAGACAGTCAAGCAACGGCGACTCTCATTGGTCAGCCGATTCAGGAACAGGAAGCAGACCCACTAATTCCAAGCTCCCTCGATCCCTTGTAAATCCTCCATAGCCAACGCGGAAGGACAGCTTTGTCGTAATAAGTCACCCTGCGAGTGCATGTTGGCTTGACATTCATTTACTTATTTGTGAGGCTCATTTCGGGTCACTTTGCAGCGCTTTTCATTCCCTTCTTTTCATTTTTTTTTCTCCTCTTCTGCTTGAAAGGGTCCAGATCAAGCGGAAAGAGCAAGCGCACTTCAGAAACAGAAGGAGCTACCCAAGCAGGCTACATCACTGTCGACATCTACGCGTAAATCGATCCGTTGAGCCTAGCTCACATCACCACCGGCCATGGCGATTCCATGGGGGACGTACGTTGAGCCACACGCCTCCCGACCCGGACTTCCAGAATGCGCTGCTGACCTACATGCTACAGGCTCAAGTCCCTGCTCATTTTTCTTTGGGCCATGCTGCTGCCAAAGGCCCTCGGCATGTACCGCAATCTCAAGACCGAGGCCGGCATCCGCGCCCAGCAGAGCCGCCAAGGCGGGCCCGCAGCGTTGACAGTGCGTCCGCTGGCCCTGCGGTCCGTCATCATGCTGAGTCTGCTTGCCATGGCCGCCCTGGCCTGGCTGCTGTCCGGTGGACTTGTCCTGCCGGCCAGCGTGAGCCGAGCTCTGCATCTGCCCGAGGCCCTGCGCATGCCCGAGAACGTCTTTGTCGCCACCGACTCGCGTCTGCAGGCGCCCAACGACGTGCTCTTTACGCGCCTCGCGGCCCGGCGGCCCGGCCACGAGCTGGCGCCCGCCGACGAGGCCCTCAAGCTGCGCATCGTCAGCCTCGAGTCACGCCTGCTCTACCTGCAGTACGGCCCCGACGCGCTGGCCAACTGCCTCTTTTGCAGTGGCACCGGCGTCGACGCCTCGAGCACCTTCAGCGCCGTCAACTACATGTACTACGCCGTGATCGACCTCGTGGCGGCGCACCTCGCAAACCTCGTGCTCATTGCTGTGGTCACGTCGCCGCTGCTGATGCTCGGCCGGAAAGGCAAGTCATCCTCTCAGCAGCAGCAGCAGCAGCAGCCCAGGCAACGCCTATTGCCGACGCGTTTGCTGGCCCCGGTGCTGGCGGTGAGTCGGCAGCCGACCACGCGCACGACATTGCGGCCGCGCACATTCGCCGCTGGCGCACACCAATGTCCATCCTCGCGCTGTGCGGTGGCGCGCTCGATGTCTTATTTGGTGGCCACGTACAACCGCCAGGCCAATGCCCGTGCCACCCGCCTGGCTGACCTCGACCTGTTTTACTGGACCATGCGCACGTACCGCGGCGTCGCTTGTGGCGGCACGCTCGCTGCCCTCGCCGGCGTGCTGTACCTGGCCGCCTCGGGCCACCACAGCTCGCCCCGCCTGGGCCTGCTGGGCGTCGTCCTGTTTGGCTCGCTGCCGCCGCCGTCGCCGGCTCTCCGTGTCACTGCCGTCACGCGCAGCCTGGCTGGCGTCAAGAGCAAGCTGAGCGCCGGCGCCATTGTCAAGAACACGGCGCTGCGTGACACAGACCTCCGCGCGCGCACGCAGGCGTACTGGCGCGCGAGGTCATGCTGGTGGCCGAGGCCATGGAGGAGCGCGAGGTCATTGAGGGCGTCAACAACGCGCTGGAGAACCGCATCGATATCCAGCGCATTGCCCGCGACGCCGAGCAGTACGCGCAGACCGTGGTGCCGACGCTGGTGGACGTCCCGGTTGGCAATGCCCAGGCAGCTTCTGCCAGCAGCAGCAGCAGCAACCGCCGCGACAGCCACAGGTTGTCGTATCGCGGTCCAGCACGCCAGTGGCATCAGGCAACGTGCCTATAAAGAGACGGTGATTGAGTGCGTGTTTAATGCACAAGGGATGGTCGTGCAGGTAGACTTGCCGCTCTTGTTCAAATTTATGCCTTGATTTGGAGGGAGGGGTTCTGCTGCGTTTCCTCTAGACCATAGCTATTTTGGAGTATTTGATTTTTATATGGTTTTTCTGTTTTCATCTCCTCGATCGGTTTAGATAAAATCATGTGTTCGTAAACTGCAATGAAAGCCGAGTTGTTTTCTACAAGTACTGTACATAACTTGACTATTCACAGTAGATACCTTCATTTTTCTAACCCAGAAGTGAGAGCCTCTCAAATGCTACAATAGTCGGTGCTATCGCAATGTTCTGCGTCACCTCGCCGTTCTCGCCGTTGCACTCTCCGGGGCGACGACTGCCATTGCCTGTGCGCCCTGTGCGCCCTGTGCGCCCTGTGCGCCCTGTGCACCGACAGCAACGGAAACACCGAGTTGGTGCCATACTTCACGGATAGCCAGCTGGCACGCTTCGATCAGCTCAGCCATGAGGACCTCGATCGCACGCGCCCGCTCGGCCATGTCGCGCCGGATCAGGCCAACGACAAGCCGCTGCACCTCGGGCCGCGCCCGCTCGACACGCTCGACAAGGCGACGCACGCTGTTGACCAGGTACTCTTGCTCGTACACAGTGCCCTTCCGACCGCGTGCGCGCTTCTTCTCCTCACGCTTCTTGCGGTTCCGGTGCTGCTGCGTCGTGCCCGTGCCACCTGTCTCACCCGTCTTGCCCGTGGCTGCGGTGCCGGTGCTGTAGCGAGTAAACAGACTGGCACTCGTGCTAATGCGCGAGCTGGCAGCGATCGACACGTCGTCGGGCACGTCCTCGCCACCCTGTCGCTCGCCCTCGTAGAAGCCAAGCGGGTCCTCGAGTGCCTTTTGCCGCAGCTCGAGGATGCGCGGCACCCTGCGCCTTGAGCTGGGACCGGCAGTCGGCCAAAAGCTCCGTTGAGGAAGACAGGGCGTCGCCGAGTCCAGGGTCTATCTCGGTCTGCAACAGATCGGTCCGGTGACGGAGCGAGCAGATGCGCATCGCCTCGGCAAACTCGTAACCCTTGCAGAGCGTGCGCACGCCGTCGACCGAGTCCAGATACTCGAGCTGGATCTTGCTGGCAGAGACATAGTCCCGCGCCTCGAGCAGGGCGTCAACAAGAGTCGAGGCGAGCTCGGTGAGCACATCGCCCGACAGCGGTGGGTTCTGGCTCTGGGCGGCAAACAGGCACTCTCGCCAGCACGACACACCGGCCGACTGGTAGCAGCTGGTGGCCTTGGCAAAGTTTTTAAGCGACTCGTATGCCAAACCAGCATCGCGGAACTTGGATTGCGTCTCAAGGTACTCGGCATAGGCAGTGGTGATCACAGCGAGACGCTCTGCATTGTACCGGTAGATGCCAAGCGCCTTTTTGTAGAGGCGGTGCTTGTTGGTGTACCCGACAAACTTGTCAAATTCACCAAAGTCGGCAAGATGGCCAAGTGCCTTTTCGTGGCGCTCAAGGTGCTCATCAATCGAGAACTTGCGCCACGTCTCGGACATTTTCGTGCAAAGTTCGAATAAACGGAACGTATTCTCGCGGGTCCATCTGGGATTGTTGCGCAATCAACATTGTAAGGTTGAGATCATACAGACCGAGAGCGTGCTCGTAGAGTCGATTGACATCCACAAGGAAGCAAATATGCTCTACGGCCTTTGCTGACACAGCTCTGGCCTCGGCGGTCGAGTTGTCGCTGACGAGCTGCGTGACCATCATCAAGCCATCATCGATGGCGGGAGGCATTTTGGACACGTGTGCCGTGATAACGTTCTGCAGGTTCGTCTTCCTCCGTGTTGCCAGGCCGGCCAGGACGGCGTCACAGATTGTGTTGACCTTGGTGGACGATCTTGCTGCCGGTGGTGTCGGTGTCGGAAGCACGGCCTGTTGTGAGCCGTACGGCACAGGGGCCTTGGCGGTTCTTGTGTCTTTATACATGGTCTGAGACACATCCTCCTCTCTAATTCTGGGTCAGCATTGTCTCCTAAAAAGGAGGCAGGGGGGGAAAAAGTGCAGGCGGAAACATACTTTAGGGACGAGAGGAAAAGATCAATCGACGTCACATCTTTTAGCTGGTCAAGGAATTTGTCGACATTTGCAAGAAACTGCTGAGGTCTGTGGTCGTAAAGAATGTTCATATCGACACGCTGAGACCGACAGAATGTAAACGCACTGCGGTAATCCAGCGCATCAATCAGCTTCCGGATGCCGGCCACAACCATGGCCCGCGGATAGATGGTCTCCAAGTTGCCGCGAGGCATCTGCAGGACGACACACAGATTTGACGGGATTGATGTGACAAGGCGCGCTCCCTGCTCGATGCTTCTGCACCGCTCGTCGACTTCAGGATCGTCTAGGGGAACTTCGAGATCGTGGGCCTCAGCGAGATGGACAAACTTGAGAAGGTGATTGCTTGTCGTAAACACTAGGTGGTCGTCTGTCACAACAAAAGACGTGCAGTTTTTGGCTAGTTGCCGCTCGTTTGCGTAAAGGTGGCCATTTCTCGACAAGCCAATGGCGACGTGGCTGCCGTACTCTCCAGTCTCGACAAGCTCGGAACAAGGAAGAAGGTTTGGCAGCTTTGCGGCGAAAGATGCAGCAGAGAGGCCTTGTGTGTCGAGCTGGGAAGATTTCACCGGAAGGAGCTTGGGTATAGACGTTATGACCCTGGCGGGAGGTGACAAGAATCGAGCCGCTTGTGACCTCTTGCGTGCCGGCAGGGATCATTAATCCGGCATCGACGTCAACTTCGAAAAAAACAGTCTGACTCTGTACGAGGGCATCCCAACCAAGGACGCAAATTGTGCTTTTCGTGTCATGAAGGAAAGATATCTGCAACGGACGAAGCCAGACAGGGTATCGTCTGCTGCAAAAGAGATCGACACCGCAGGTGTGGGTTCTGGTGACCGCTTTCCTGTGGCCGGCCATGGCCATGAAAACACTTCCAGACCGGCCGAGGTCAGGACAGCTATGGTGTCGTCATTTGGAGAGAAAGCAGCGTCGATTGCGGGCCGGTTGATAGAAAGCTCAAACAAGCTCATTGGCGGCGGCATATTCGCAAGCACGCAGGGGTGTAAGCTTCAGAGCTCTGCCGTCGATGACCGCAACAGCGCCGTGGTCGTGAGGAGGAGTTAGCGAGCCCCGGGCTGTGAAAAAGACGTACTCTGCGCAAACAAGACCGCCGAATGCAGCAGTCGCAAGACGCAGTGGCTTTTCCGGGTGCCACAGGGTCAGAGGCAACTGGGGCCCGGTGACAATCTCCTGCTTCAGATACCAGTGGTAGTTGCTCATTGTCCAGAACTGAACCACGTCTCGCGTACGTGATGGCCAGAACCGTAGAGTCCGGGTTCCAGTCGAGGCTGACAGGCCCTGCCGCAGCGTCAGTCGATGGCAGCCGCAGCGGGAACTGGCCGTGCCGCAGACCATTGCGCTCAAAAAAGATGATATTGAACTGGTCGGGCGAGGCTGCCTTGCGCTGCACAGTGGCCAAGAGGTTGCCGGATGGCCGCCAGCTCAGGTGGCTTTCCAGGCCGTCGACAGGCTCGCTGGCACTGTCGAGAACGCCCTCACGGTTGTAGACACGAATGACACGGCGGCGCTTCTTTTCCACAGCCGCATCCCCTGCTCCGCTTGAGCCATCTTCGACCGCCTCGACCGCCTCGACCGCCTCGACCGCGTTCACGGCCACGTACTCGCCGTCGCCACGCCAACTAATGGTCACGGCAGACACATCGTCTGCTGGGCTCAGCGTACCGTTGTCGACGATCTCTGGAATGGTGGGGTCACGCATGGCTTTGGCGGCACCGCGGCCTCTAAATTGTGTCTCTCTCTTGCCCCAACCCACAGACACGTTCTTGGAGGCAGCAAGATCTGCTGGTGTCAAGGGTGTTTCGCGATTGTGTCGAAGCTGCGGCTCATGAGAATCAGGTTCCACCGGCGGTGATCAGCGCCAGCACCTCTTCGTCGGGCGACCAGCAGGCGGCTGCAATGCCCGGATCAACAGAGCCGACAATCTCAATGTGCACAGGCTCGTGTGACCCAGAAGACTCCTCGCGGACCAATGACAATGTCGCCGCCGGCCATGATGACGCAAACCGTGGCCAGGTCGCCAAAGTAGTGCAAGCTCACCACCCGGTCCACGGCCAGGTCTGGGCTTGGACTCAAGGCATCCCAAGAGGTGATGTCATGGCAGCCACTATTTTTGGGGGGGTCAGCATGTCAAGCGGTCATGAAATATGCACATATATGCACATCTATGCACATCTATATGAAGCAGTGGCTTACAGCTCGGTCTGGTTGATGATACGGGCCAGCCGCACCCGGGGCTCGTCCATCGACGGGCCAAATGCCGCAATCACCTCATCCTGGCCTGCATCCCAGCAGGCAGCCGAGGCTCCGATCACATCACGACAAAGATCGTAGCGGATGTTGCGGAGGTTGCGCATGGCGGGCAGCCGTGGCGAGCCGTGAGTGTTGGTGAGGGCTCCGTAGGATGTGCAACACCTTTGAAACTGGTGATATGCTTGGTTAAACGCAAAAGGGGCGTTTCCTCACGTTAGGCTTGCCAAGATGGAGGCAGCAATATCACGTAATATCACCCAGTTGTGTACATCGGGAAGGTGCGATCAGAGTGAAAAAAAAAAGTTTGCCTACATCTGGCGATGCGCTGTGCACTCTGTGTGGCACTGTGCGGGGCGGTGGACAAAGCTACGAATAGGCCGTCCACAGGCGCTTTCCAGGCCGCTACGGGCTGAACGGCCAAGCGTTAAAACACAGTGCGATAGCTTAAAATTGCACGCGTCAGTACAAAGCACCCAAAGCTTCACCACGACCACGTTGAGTCTCACCACATCTCGGAGAAGAACCCGACAGAGTGGCTGTAAGAAACGTGGCAACAAAGTGACATACCACTCTGAGAGGTGTCAGACTCGGAAAGTTGACAGGCTGACAACGTGATCTGCCACGGTCGAGACCAAAACCGCAGCCGCTGTTTTTGCTGGAGCTTCTGCATTACCGAACCCGCACAGACAAGCAATCAACACGGTTCATTGCGCCATGGCCATACGGCGTAATCTTACTTTGGGGACCATCTCTAGCAGTGGTGTATTGTAGGCGATTTTACTTGTACTCGTAGTCGTCCTACGGAGGCGGAGACGGGCCACGAAGTGATGTGTGAGACAAACAGCTGGAGATGAGGTGAGATGCAGCGGCGAGCGGCCGATAAAAATGTAAAAGCAAAAAAGCGGCATGAATGAAAGAAGAGAGCTAACAATAGAAACAGAACAATCGAACCATCTAGGTCCTCGCCGTCTTGTTCGCCGATTCTTTTTTTTCCCTTTCCTTTTCTTTTCTTTTCTTTTCTTTTCTTTTCCTGCCTGGCCGAGGAAGTACCTGAAAGTGAGAAAATCGTCAACTGACCAAAGAACCGGAGAGCTCGAAAAGGCCCGCATAAAACGAGTCGCACAAGGGCGTCTGTCGCCGGCCGTCACCCAACCTCTCAAGCGCTCGCGAGTTCTCTCGATCACCTTTTTTTTGGTCTTTTATTATCCCTGGATGCATGGTGTTGGCTCTTTCCCCTTTTACTTTCCAGCCTTCCTCATTTTTTTGTCTCTCGTGACTCCTGCCTGCCTCTTTCAGCGGTGGCTGTTTGCGCTTTCCTTACTTGACTCGACCAGCTCGGCACGCATGCGCCTATCAGCAGCCTAGCATTCCTCGGCTTCTTTTGCCTCCTTCCCCCAGAATATCCACCTCTCCGCACTTGTGCTTGCCTCCCTTTTTCTAGCTCTGCCAGCTCTTTCCAATCAGGGACAAACAAGCGATTTGCTGCTCCCGCCATTTCGCCTCCTCAAACCTCTCCTAGAATCTCAACCCCAACAGAATTACGCACATCCTCATCCCCAACACCTTCGTCTTCCCTTCCACCATCCAAGCCAGCAGTGATTTTGCACACGTCGAGGCACCGTTATCCACATTTGCTATCGATTCAGCCGCGTCCTGTCCAATTGGCCAATCCTCCTCGATACCTTCCGATAAAGAGAGAAAACTCGCCCAGAAACAAAAATTACCCGGGAATAGAGCTGCAGCAGGACATACACATATTGCGTGCCCGCGACCGATCGAGCGATAGAGTGCGATGGATGTCCCGTACTCCCAGCAGCAGCAGGCGCGCCGTAAAAAACCGCTCGGCCGCCAACCTGCAGCATCTGACGCTGGCGCCGCTCACACCGCGTCTGCCTCTGCGCGACGACTACGATGGCGACGACATCATAAACAGCCATGCCTACTTCTCGGCCGCAGCTGCCCACGGTAGCACGGGCAGCGGCAACATCAACGGCAACGGGAACCCCATAGCGCGCATTCCCTCCTACATCCAGGGCCGGTCGGCTCCGACCACACCCCGGTTGCTCTCCAAGTCGCCGACCGCGTCACGCTCGCACTCCCGTGACAACGAGCGTCACGCGCACTTTGCAGGACCAGGTGGCTCACGGACACCCGGCGGCACGGGCAACGGCAGCAAGGGCCATGCCGGCGCGCTCTCCAAGAGCCTGTCCACCACCCACCTTCATCACGCTGCCGGCGGTGCGGGCGCTCGGCAGCACCGCCGCCGCAAGACAGACAACCACGACCACGAGGGCGGCGGCGATGACTGGCTCTTCCGCGCCGCCGTTCTCGTGACGAGCGAGGCCCGTGAGTCCAAGGGCCAGAGTTGGCTAACGGCGCGGGCGAGCTCGATCAGCCTGTCCGGTCTGCGCAGTGCAGAAGAGGCCGAGGATGTGGCCGGTTTGAGCACGAGCTGGCGCGCGAGCGCGAGATGCTGGACCGTATCTCGGGTAACAGCCGTCGCGGCAGTCGCCGCAGCAGCCTTGAACACGATGTCACGTCCCTCTTGGCTGGCGCAGCTCGCGGAAGCAACACCGCCACGGCGAGCCGGTCCGGCAGCCGCATTGGCAGTCGTGCAAACAGCCGTATGGGAAGTCGCGCCAATAGCAGAGTTGGTAGCCGGATCCAGCTGTTCACGCCCTTGGACGCCCGGCGCCACTCGCTCGAGTACAATGGCGTTGTTGTTGCGGGCGAGCCATCCTCTGCAACAGGCGGTACTTTGACTATGCCGATCTTGTCGAGGAGGACGCAGGTCGTGGCACTGGGGGTCTGATGACACCTGCGGAATCCTGACTTTGTCAACCTCGACGAGCAGCTCGAAGCAGCCGAGCTACAACCGGCGAGACACGAGTCTCGAAGACAGAGGACCAGATCCGGCGGCGCTTGTGAAACGCGAAAAGGCAGGCGGCGTCATGGGCTCATGGCTGGGCAGTGTCTTTGGCTGGTCTCTTTTCGACGTCCAAGAGACAGAAGGTGAAGCCGACACGGAAGACGATTGCTGAAGAGGACGATGACGACGAAGCGGAAGAAGACGAGGACGATGAGGACGATGACAACGACGACGAGGAACGCTGACAGTGCAGAGACTGGCACAAGCAAGGATGGCCTGTCGGACGCGACGGGCACCACCGGTGGCAAGCGGCGACGGTCCCGCAAGCGCCGGGTGGCTGTGGGCTGGAACCAGCGGGGCCCGGCCTGGGCCACCAGCCGGCGCCGTTTTGAGGGTGATAATGGCAACACAACCGAAGACGTGCCGCCGCCGCCTCGTGCTAACGAGGGCACCTGGCAGGACGCGGCATGGCTGCTCAGCGTGGCGTCCAAGGTGATTCTATAGACAGAGAAGAAGAAGAGATAGACGGTTATGTTTTTTTTTTTTTGGATACAGCGTTCCAGCCTGCGAGAATGCATAGACTAATAGTCTTCACACTTTACTTCCAAGGCCCCCCTATCGTGTGTTTTCTCCTCCTTACCGGTCGAAACCCGCCCCTTTCTTATTTACAAAGGCTGACTGAACTTTGGTTTTGAGGGGGGGGTTTCAAAGATAACGATGCGGCAAGCTGTTACGACCCTTTGCTTTTTCGTATCACCCACTTAACACTATGGACACAAGACTTGAAGTTATACTGGACTCGACTTCCCCATTCAAGCGGATAGCTCGTTTCTTCTCTATGCCATGCCCCCTTCACGTCCTCTCTTCCTGTGCACCGTCCGACGCCGAACCTCCATGGCCAAACTTTCCTCCGTTGCATTGGGCGTCAACCCAAACTGGAGACGGACGATGGACGACAGTTCTTGCATCCCCTCCTATCACATCTGACGTTCTTCTTGGAAGAGCCAAAATGACAATGCCACCGTGGGGCATTGTGCTTCTTACAAAACAAGAAGGTGACGGAGAGCACGAGAGGCAGGCTCAAGGGAGGGTGAGCGTAGAGAGAGGTCAGAGCAACGGCGAGTCCATTGGCTCGTAACGTAGTCCTATGCTTCTCTCCCATCTTTCAACTGCTTGTTTCTGTCCATCTATCCTTTTTTCTTGTCATTTTGTTCTCTGTGCATACCATTCTTCTTCAGGCTGGCTGCAGCTGCGTCGCATTGGAACCTCTGAATCCCACCTTCTACGGCCCCCGTCCGGTATATTCACATTTCCCTGCCCTATCATGCCTCTTTTTTTGCCTTTTGTTTTCTTTTTTCACTCCCTCCTTTTCATTAAAATCATTATTGCCCAACGCTAAATGGATGACAAGGGAAAAGGGCCTGGGTGGGCCTATGGAGCCAGGCGAGCCAGGATGACAGGCGACAAGAGCTCCAAGAGCTCGACAAAATATTGGATGCACGGGTATGTACGAAAAACCTGTTTTTCCGGCAGCCTTCACGGCCTTCTCCAAAACGGGGGAATGTGAGCAGAAGGCCTTGGCTTTTTTTTCAAGCTCTTCTGCATGGAGATATGGTAGTCCAGGTCAGGTCAGGTCGAGCTTGTCGTTGCAAAAAAAAAAAAAAAAAAAAAAAAAAAAAAAAAACACTGGAGACTTGATAGCGAGCGTGGGTAAGGTTAAAGACGCGATTTAAGGTGCAGCGCCGGGACTCTTGCTTGATGCTCTCTGATCTCTGCTTGTATGACGTACTGGCAATAATCCCTATATTTCTTATATATCATCAAAAAATATCAGTGTTTATTGGGGGGAAATAACGGGGCAACCTGATCAAAGCAGTGGCCCCGTGCTTTCGTGAAGGGGTTAAACAGCAATTCTACTATACAACCACTGTTATGCTATGTTAATAATCATTATTATACTGCTGCAACTGAATTGGGCTGCTATTGATTTCCAGGCTCAGTAGTTCGTTCACATTCAAACCGAGTCTTTTATAATTATTTCATTTCCCTCGGCGATGGAAATACGCATTTCCCTTGCGGACGTGGACCTGTTATAACGACAAGGTGTCTCTTTCAACTTCCCGCGTTCGTGCTTGGACATGGCAAATTCAAACGACAATGCACGACAGGCCGGCTCCGATCCGGCTGTTGCAGCCTCAGGCGAACGATTCAATCAACACAATGCCGAGCAGATGGATGCTTTAATTAGCCTTCTCTTACAATAGGCGAGCCTCGCAAGCCCTTTCTCCCGTTTTATTCTAGCTTAGCTGGCATCGTTCACTCTAATTTCCTCGTGTGTTTTTTTCACCGCTCTTCACAGATCAAAGCTGCATTGACTCCGTAGAGCCCCAGATATCAAGGGGCGCCACGAGAAGAAACGGGCCTGGCCTGTAAAATTCAAAAAGAAGCCGCTGGTAAAGTCCTTGGCAAAAGACCATTCTGGGAGGTCAGTCGGTGCCGACTTCCGAAAGCAAAGTGCGACTAGCACTGTATTCTGGAGAGAGTCTGTCTGTTCATTGTTCAAAAGCCATTCGCATTGTACAGCACTTGTATTCTGCTCTGCTTTCTGGCTTGAGACCCAAATGTGAAGGCGATCCTGTCAAAATGGTTCCGTGGGATGGGAGTGGGGCCAAAGATACTTACGAGTATTGCTTTTCAAGGACCAGCAGCATTCAAAAGCCCTAAACTAGCCTCACAAAGAGGAAATAAAAATGTGAATGAAAATACAGCGTACAGTACTGCAGATCGTCAGTTCAGCGACCCCTTTGGCCCCAAAGGACGAAAATGCGCCGTCTTTAGCGTCATTATCCGGGATGCAGACGTTGCGTGTGGAAGGTTATTCGGCATGTCCAGAACACGGCTTTTGAGGCTTTGCCTTCCATATCAAAGCATTGCTAAAACGGATGTGGTTCACTTGCTTTCTCCGTCGCTTGTCGAACGCGGGCACTTGGCGCTCCTTAAGCCTTGAGTCTTCCCCCAGAGCGGCTGCCGCTCTGAGCTGCTATCTCTCTCCGTCCCCTTCTTCTCCAAAGAAGGGGTTGCCCAAAGCCCAAAATAACTCGGTGTGCTGGGGGCAGGACGGCCCTCAGAGGCCAGAGTGAGCACTCATAGAGGAATGGGTGGCAGAATGGACGAGAGCAGTGTCGTTGGAAAAAAGTGATAGATCCAGGTGGCTTCTGATTGGCGCTGGCCGGAAAGTGTGGTGGGGAAACGAGCCCCTGTCTTGCAGACGCAGTGGAACGGCTGGTGACGCTTGGGCGGCCTAGCACCAGGCTACTATGACGTCGGAAGGATGCCCTGTGCGCATACTCTCTGGTCCCTGCCTGCAGCTTCAGACGTAATATGGGGCGACGAATAAGCAGGATGTATATGTACATGTATTACGGATTACATGCAAGATACAAGTCCTCGTACTCTGTACTTTACTGCGGGCTGTCCCGCGGAAGGCACCTCTCCAGGCCAAGTCCTGCGGGAAGAATGGTGCCTGCCACTCGCAAATTGTGCTCTTCTTGCCTACCCTGTGCTAATGGGCCAATTTCATGTCCATTAGTGGCTCAATGTGGCCTTTTGGGATCAAGAAGGGGAGGGCAAGTGGGAAAAGGCCAAATGGCCAAAGAAAGACCAGGGAACCCGCATCGAGACCGTAACCGGCAGACGAGCGGCGGAGCGTTACGTTGATCTCCTTTAACTTTCCAAGTGGTTTATCCCAACGGCGGCGTGGACAGACCACACGATATTTTCGACTTTGCTGTGCAGTTGAACCCGCAAGGAACTTTGCTGCTTTGCCTCTGGCAGCCCTCGAAAGAGCTGTGCCACGCAGGGCAGTTGGTAGATTCGTGAAAATTACGTTCTGGGGTACATGGCTGCCGGCCGCGGGCCAACGATGGCGTCGATTGCTGAGGATCATGCTCCCGATGCCATCCAGGACCCTGCATCTCGGTTCTTCTGGTCAGCTGCAGCTTCCCGAAATATTGTCTCAGAAAGGCCTGCCAGGATGAGGGGGCAGTGAAAGAGAAGAGGAGAAAACGAAAGAAAACGAAAGGAAAGAAAAGAAAGAGACAGAAAAAGGCCGTTTCTCCTCTGGCTTTCCGCTGCTCAGCTTTGGTTCGAAGCCTGGGCAGCCTTTTTGAAACCGTTCACCGCTCTTCATCGTCGCACACATGCCAAACACAACTCCACCGGAAATGGGAAAAGAGGGTCTCTGCATCTCTCCATCTCTGCATCTCTGGTTCGAGTTGGGACTCAGGGCATCACCGTACCGTCGCAGGAGACAGTAGTGCTGAGGATAGAAGTGGCTCGACAAGGCGACAGAGAGTGAGTGGCGGTGATCAGAACTGAGCCGGCCGGGAGGGCAGCGAGACGGGAGAGAGGCGGCAACCAAAGGAAGAGAAGAGAAGATGCAAATAGGTGCCGTGGGAGAGACGTGGAAAATGGAATGGGTACGGGGAGTAAGAGGCACGAGTTTTGAGGGATTCACGATGCAGGCCCAGGTGGGAAGACAACGTTGGTCGAAAAACTATCGCAGCAGCGCACCTTCCTCAATATTGAGACACAAAGGCACAGGCAGCCTGTCCCTCCAAAAGGGAAGGCGCCATTGGTGTTGTATTGGTGGTAGGTGCTTCTTTCTGCGTGGCCGGCTTTTTGGGCAGTGGAAACCATTGCGTCATAGAGTCTCATTAGGCTTACGGCGTAATACGGAGTAGAAAGGCACATGTTGCGCTAATCGAGCCAACCTCTGCCTTCTTCCGGGCAAGCCCTAACTGTATTTATTTGGACTATGCGTGGGAAATGGACAGAGAGGGAAAATGCAAGGGACATTTCCCACACGCGATATTACCATATTTGGCGGAGAAGCGAAAGCCAACCGTGGAAGAAAGGGAGGAGAACGACACAAATAAAATAAGCCGCTTGTTTTGTTCGCGGGTCTGAACGGTGTATTTTAATAAGCTTCTCGGCAGGATAAAATGAAAATGTAAAGACAGAAAAGACGCTCCGATAGGATGATACATATATGTACTTACAATACATGCACAGGGTGGGGCAGCAAACGAAGAAAAATCGAAGAAAAAGGAAGGAGGCCAGGTGAGGGACAGAGACGCCGGAGGCGGGCAAATATGCGCACAAACAGCACTGGGAGGGAGGGACGGGAATCTGACCGCGAGGAAAGGGCACCGCCGCCCGACCAGACGCCAACCCTAGGAAGGAAGCCCCACAACGAGCGCAGGCGAGAATATGACAGGCACATGGCGGACGAAAAGCGCAAGTAAACGCCCAAGGCACAGGGGAAGCTGTCCAGAAAAGCCGGGGGTGCGCGGCCCCGTCTTCGGTGGTACGCCGTGGCTTTCAGCCCTGCTCGTTTTCGTCGACAGGCGCATCTCAGGCGGGTCGCCGTGGCCAGAAGAGGAAGTGTATGTAAAAAGACGACCCCCGGCAGGACGGCCTGCTCCTTCTCTTGAAATCGAAGACACGCAGCCCGTGGGCCGGCATACATACAAGAGAACATGTTTGCTGGTCCCGGCAGGCGCCACAGCGCCTGCCGTTGCACAAAGAACCCCGAAAGAGGAAGGAGAGGACGGGCTCGGCCTAACGCTATGCGTCTACTTCGTGCATGTATCTTACACTCTCGGGATGCAAGGAAGGAGCGACTTACATTGACCGGTAGACAGGCCAACGCGTGCCGGTAAAAGTGTCAAGACCGAAAGCTTCGAGACTTGGCGACCGTACGGGCTGCCTCGGACTTTTGAAATAAGGAAAGAAAGAGCAAGAAATATGGCCAGCGATAAGCGCAATCACCACACTGTGTGGTAGTCGTTGTGGCAGCAATGGCACACTGGCGTTATTAGTGGAACTGAGGCCCCTAATATGGCTGGCCTAGATGATTTTTTGCATCATAGGCCCCATAGCGTCCTCGCTAGCCGGAGTTTGACGTAGGTTGGCCCAGCGGAAGCGTGGATTACTAGCGGGGGGGAGTAAGGAAGGAGGGGGGAACGTCACTGCAAGGGTCGTTCTTACCTCCTGGCGAGCGCAAGAAACCCGTCAACCGTTGACCTCCCCCCTACCCAAATCTCTCCCGTCAAAGAAAACCACGTCGCCTTGCTTGCCCACATACTCGTAGCCTCCACACAGAACCACACGACTATTGTCCGTGCAAACCCAGAAGCTCCTCTTGGGACCTCGCCGTCTGCTCTTCCGTCCTGCACTACTCTTCAGAGCCAAGCCCTATTTGGCCGTTGCCGCGAGCGTCTACGAAGTTCGTGTGTGCCCACACGCACAATCCTCCGAGCCCCCTTTCGACTTTTGATCCCACGCTCCCGTTAGCTGCCCGCGTGCCGGCGTTCTCTGAGTCTTCTCCGACTTCTTTTGCTTCCTGTCCCTGTTCTCTTTGCATCCCGAGCAAGCGTCCGCATCACCACCTGTCTCTCTCTCAGTCCCTCTTCTCTCCTCGCCCTCCCTCGCCCTCGTCCTCGCCCTCGTCCTTCTCCAGCTTTGCCATCCCATCTCCAAGCTTCCAGCTCGCGGCAGCCGTGCCACAGAAACAGGGTACCCGTCCCCGACCTACTTCGTGCAAAACGCCAGCTCTCGGTGACCTCGCCAAACTGCCCCGAGCAGCCACGCCCAAGAGCTCCTCCCTATAACACGAAGAGACCGAGCTTATATATCAAGGCACGAGCCTTGGCGAGCAAACACGACAGCCGGCAAAAAGCAGCTTCCCCTCCGTTTTCTGCTTCTTCGAGTTCCCCCTGACTCGACGAGCCCCCGGTCCAGCACGCATCACTTGTTTTTGTTTCGTCTCGTTTTCGTTTCCGCATACCGAGACGGCCGCACACTTCTTCCTTCCTTCACCTTCTCGCATTTCGGCAGCGTGCAGTCAGACGTTGGCATCGACTAATGTGAGTACTTTTACAAGAGACATACTGGCGCGTCCGTCTTCCTTTCTCTTGGCTCGCTTCCGGGACTTGTTCTCTCTCATATGGCTTCTTCACAAGCCCAGCATCCACTGTGTTGGGTTTGCTTTCTCTCTTACTTTCTTTTTTACTTTCTCTCTTCATATGCTCTCCCTGTCGCCTTATGGCGAGCCAAGTGGATGGTCCGTTCTATGGCTTGTTGCGTTTTGCATACCCACGGCTTTATATCAGTTTATGTTTCCCTCTCTGCAGGGAGCCGGGCGGTGGAAAGAGCCTCAGTATGCATGGCCATGGCACCATGCACATCTGCAGGAAGGCGACCCGGCGCAGTTTTGTGCTCGCTACAGATGCAGACACATACGCGCTGTTCTGGCTCCAGCCTTCTGTCATCTGCGCCCCCTGGCCTGTCCTTCAACATGCCCCCTGTCCTCTGGTGGGCACCAATGCCTGCCCCCAGTCTCCAAGGAAAGATACGAGTACGGAGTACGGCCGTGTACATTACATGTATTGCCGCAAAGTTTGCGTACAGCCTGTGGCCTAAACAACGCGGGGTTTATTCCTTTAACCCTTTCCCTTGTTGTCAATCCCCTCTCTAACCCCCCGTTGGTCTTCCTCTCGTTCTTTTCTGGCATCAGGACCCACTGGCCAGGGTCATTGACAAGTGCATATGCCTGGTGTTCGGGCTCTCCCGGTAGACACAGGCAGGGCTTTACTTGGCCTATCGTTGCTGGTGTTGTTCTTCCTTGTTTTTCTCTCATTTCCTTGTCCCCTCCTTCCCCCTTTCTTCCACTTTGCCCTCCAACCGCTTTCATCTGAAGACGCCTTGACATCAATCTTTTCGGGCTTGGACTGAAACACATCGTGAGCCTCTTATCAGCTGCCTTGTCACTATTCTACATACCACACCGCCTTGCTCCCTATTACCTTGCGTGCTTGCGCTGGGCTTATAATTGTGAGGTGTCTGGCAGAAGCTGACAAGCCGGAACTAATTATTGGGCTTTGATTTTTAACGGTCAGTCTGTGTGCAATGATTCACTAACAGGCATCACACAGAGACGCTTGAAAGCATAAGGCACACCAAGGTTTTTTTCACCCGTCGTCAAGCAAAAACAAACCGCCACCATCAGTGCCCAAGATGTCTTTCGACTTCGGGGACAGCATCAGTGAGGCGGCGTTCGAGCAGATTCTGGAGATGGACGAGAGCCCTTCAAATCGCGACTTTAGCAAAGCGCTGGTGTACGACTACTTTATCCAGGCCAAGGACACATTTGTGAAGATGGATGCGGCAGTGTGAGTATCATGGCCAGCATGCTTTGTTCAATATTCGCTTTGAATATTCGTTTTGAATATTCGTTTTGAAATATTCATTGTGCCACTGCTGTTTTGCTGACGCCGTTTCTTTTGTAGAGAGGATAAAAATCTGGCGAAGCTGTCCGACCTCGGTCACTTCCTGAAGGGCTCTTCAGCAGCTCTCGGCTTCGACCGCCTGAAGGACCACTGCCAGGTCATCCAGCAGTACGGCAAGAAGATGACGCTTGACGGCAGCGAGGAGTCGGACGAGAACGTCTGCCTGGCCCGGATAACAGAAGCCCTCTCGGCGGCGAAGAAGAACATGACTATTGTTGAGGGCAAGATGGGCGAGTTTTTTTGGTCCCGAGTAGGCCGTCTACTCAGCTGCGCTCATTTCGACCATCGCTGTCATAATCCTTCTTCCTACTTTATACGACTCGACATGCACCATGCCTGATTCCCCCCACCGCTCTTGAAGATCGACAAATCCCGTCAACCCGTGCCCGGTTGGCAGAGCATTAGAAACGACGGCTTTGCTTTTACCCTAGAAACACCCGTGACGTACATACGTTCTCGAAAAGAAAATAAGGGGCTTCGGCGACATTCGCCCCAACTCTCATTTCGCTATGCGCTACACTTTGACCGGCTTCTCATCATTTTCATGCCCATCTCTCACTTCTTTTTTTATTATATATCTATGGGTTTTGACTTTTTCCTGCTGTTGTCCATTTATAAACCTTTTTATACTTTTTTATTTTCATTATTTTACACCTTTTTATTTATATCGTCTTGCACAGACGGGTTTTTCGTTTAGTTTGCCTTTCCCAGTGGTGTACTGGGCTTTGGGCGACGAGTCCAGATTTCAGCCTTTGTTTTCAGTTGTTTTAGAAGACCAGTCGCGACACGAGACAAGGGAGAAGCAAAAAAGTGAAATTGTGGCCGTTTGGTCACCACGACGCGGAAAAAGGAGGGGGCGAGGCGGAGGTCATGGAGGGCCTTCGAGCTGCCTTTGGCCTGTTTGTACTTCTTCAGTGGAATATGAGAGAGTCAATTTGGTCATTTCTATGTCCCGTCTTGTTTTCCTTCCTCTTCTTTCTTGGTATTTTTTCGGTCCCTGTCTGTGGACGGGAAGCAATGCGACGTTGACGCCGAGGCCAAAAGCAAATCGCAATACAAAATAAAGGAGGCGAGGTCGTGTAGCTTTTGGGCAAAGGCGAGATACGAGCACACCTATCAAGAGCCGGGACGATCAGAGGCAAGCCGAGTCAAGTATAGCTGAGCCTGGGGCATTTTTTTCATGCTATTTTTTTCATGCTATCCTGGTCGAGCTGTGATCCGTGTCAGACATACAATCCACTCGTTTACCTAGACTTGATCTCGTGATGCCTCGACAGTCGTATACCATATATACCGTTGATTTTGCTTATTTACTATATACGACGTTAACTACCAGATTCTAGAGCCTGAGTACGAGAGAAAATGAGACATCATAGTAGAATAGAGCATATCTCGTTAAAAATAAATACAAAAATTTCCATATATGGTTTTCTTTTCAAATCTTCCCTATCCCGATTGCAGAGCTCAGAAATACAATGCAGGCAAATGCAAGCAAGCCGATCTCTTCCTCTTGACCTCCCTCTCTTTCGTTTTTTTTTTGCCTTTCAACTTCTCCTCAATGGTATAAACTCCACGATCCCCCCTCCCCCTCCCCCCCGATCTCCACAATCCCGAAACATCCTTGAAGAATCACATGTCGATGGACTCGTTAAAGCGCAAAACACCGTCGCTCTTCATCACACCATCAATACCTTCGGGTAGACGCGGAACGGATCTGCCAGGGACATTGAGTCCTGGTCTGGCTCAGCAGACCGGTCAATAACAAGCGCAAGGCCCTGTGACTTGATTGCATCGACGAGAGCGGAACCATATCCTTGGGTATTTGTTAGTTTTTTCTTCTTTTTGAATGTACATGAATCACGGGAAAAACAATGTGAAAAAAAGAGGGGGGGAGGGCAAAACTCACAAGAAGACGGGAGCTGCACACCAGTCCCATAAAGTTGTTGCTCTGCGCTGTGCGCACAACCTCCTTGACCGACGCCGTTCGCCGACCAGTGCTCCAAACGCCGTCGGGCACTGCCGCCGCCACTGTGGCGTCATCCTCCCGGCCCAGGTCGTTGCACAGGAACACAGGGAAATTGGGCTGTTTCCAGTTGATGGCCGTGCACAGGCTAGGGTTGTAGGAGCTGAAGACAACCGACCGAACCACATCCGGGGTATGGACGCGCTGTGCGCGCGCATGGTCAAAGACGACAGCCAGAATAGCATCCACGCCCGTGTTGACGTCCACGTTACCCACGCCACCCAGGCCAGCGCGCGCTCCTCGTCGGCACTCGGTACAGGATCTGCAGGTTCACGTGCATACCCGTCGGCACGAGGGCCAGAGCATCGCGCAGGGTTACGCCGGATGTCGCCAGCACACGGTGCACGTGCGATACGGCATCGATCGGAGACGACGGTAGCGATTCGAGGTGGGGCGGCCGGGCGCCGTCGAGGTGGCCACACGGAACTGCTCATAACTCAACCGGGCCACGGGAACGTCAATGATGCTGCTGTCGCTCGAAACGTCCGCCATTGCGTCGTTACCATCAGCAAGCGTCTTCTGACCGCCACCACAGCGCACAGTCCACGTCGGCCACAGGACGGGAACGCCGTCCGCACGTGTGCTGCACGTAGAGGCGAACATAGTCACCCGACAAACTGGAGCCGGCCACGAAGCTACTTGGATGGCCCTCAAGCTGGCTGGTCGCCTTCCAGTACGTCTCAAAGTCGGCAATCTCCAGAGGCTTGCCCGGGAAGGGCTTGATGACCTGGGTGTGAAAGCTGATCTGGCCAATGGCGCGAAGGCGGGGGTCGAACAGGGGCAGGCAACAGCTGCTGCCTGAACTGCCCAGAAGGGTCCGGAAAGTGCTGGGAGGGCCACGGTCTTTGCAATGATCTTTGCGCCGTACGTCGGGAACACGTCAAAGTCCAGAACAAACGAGTCCAGGTTGTCGACCTGGAAAAAGATGAGGCGGGTATCTTCCTGGAAGGGAAGCATGATGTTCTTCGGAATCAGGTCTGCCACCTTGGACGAGATGGTCAGGCGCGCAGCCGGGTACTTGCCGTCGTGGAAGAAAACCAATGGCGGGTCGCCGTTCTGATCCTCAAAGTTGACCTGGACGACCGTTTTTGTGTCAAGGAAGTTGTGGCCGTAGCGGCGGAGCGGAATGATGGGAGGTGGCAGCTCGAGAATAGGGATGGCATCGGGGTCCAGCGCCATCGGTCCTGGTGCAGTACTGCTTCCAGCGCCATGGGCGCCAAACCCATCGAGTCCCATATCCGGCGCAGGCTGAAGCCCCGAACGGGCTGTCCGCTTTGGCCTCTTCTTCCGACTGTAGGGTGTGAGAAGTTTCATGCATTCCAAATGGCCCTCCCAAGCGGCATAGTACATGGCTGGCAGGTCCTTTTCATCGAGAATGTTGGGGTCAACACCGGCCTCGAGAAGAGCTTTCAAGCAAGGGACGTTTTCCTTCGCTGGATGCATGGACAATCGGTGTCCAGCCATACAGCTTGTCGATTTGATTCAAGTCGGCACCATACTGTTGCAGGAGAAGGAGCAGGGTGGGCGCACGGCCGGCACGTGCAACCAAGTGCTGCGGGTACAGCCCTTCTGCGTCCGGGAGAATCTTCGCGCCGTGCTTCAGCAAGACCTCGACAATAGCCTCAGTGCCATGCTCGCAAGCCAAGTTTAATGGCACATGATTCCGCATCAGAGAAAGGGTCAATCCGAGCCGACTTTTCAAGCAGGCGGTTCACACAGTCGAGATGGCCGTGAATGATGGCGTGGATGAGAGGAGTGAAGTTGTCGTGGTCGATGAGGTCAATGGCGTCAGGGCCGCTGTAAGTTCGCAATGGGTTAGAGCTATGTCGTAGGGAGATGCATTGCAATCCATGGGGAAACAATCCACAACTTACTCTTCAGAAGCTCGTCGAGCATGTCCAGGCGACCGTGCATACTCGCGTAGTGCAAAGGCACGCGGCCGTAGACGTCGGTCCGGATGACGGAGACATCCTTGGCAAGGCCGTAGTTGAGCACAAAATTGTTGCCGTAGATGGTAGCCTGATGCAAGCAATTCCGCTCGTTGATGTCGTCCTCGCTCTGGATGTCGACAAGGCCCGTGTCGAGGAGCACCTGCAAGGCGTCGCGCGAGCCCTCGTTGATAGACGCCAAGAAGGTACGCGTCACACGCTCCTTCAGTGCAATATCTCTGCTGTGACTGCTGCTGCCATCATCCTGGCCGTTGGTGTCTGTAACCGCAGCTTGCATACGGCCCAGCAGATCACGCGAGGTTCTCCAGATGGCCGGCAAGGACCGTGTCAAGGAGAAGCGTGTCAGCGTCACCCTCATCTGTGCCAAGCAGGTGTTTGGCTGCTGACAATGTGGTCGGGCTGCTGGGCCCGGCCGTCGAAACGGATCTCATGGTCGCCCTCGGCCCAGGCACCCAGCTCTTGCAGACTTGTCGTGGCCTGGTCGGACAGCTCACTGATGACTGTGGCGTTGAAAAATGGCTGCACCTCAACCGCCCGCGAGAGGTAGAGTTCCTTGGTCTTGGATTTTGATGTCTTGTCCCACTTCTTCAGGATCTTGGAAAAGGCCGTGCCGTTAATCTCGACAAACTGCTGCAGCTTGTTGAGATCGTTTGCAAACTGCTGAAAGCCCTCTTGCAGTGTGGTAAACTTGGCAGACCGTCGTGAGATGCTATTGCCTCTTGCGCGCAGAACCTTCATCTTGTCGAGGAGTGTTTTTAAGCGAACCTTGAGCTCAGCCTCTTTTTGCAGGTAGAAGGCATTGACTTTCTCGAGTTCACGTTCCTGTCCATCTTTGATCAGTGGCAAGCCCATCAATGTTTATCATTTTTCCGGGGGGAGGGGGAAGGGGCGTTGCTGCTGTCTAATGATATAGCAGCTATGCACCAAGGGCACAGCAGGAGTGTCTTACTTACAAGTTGAAAAAAGAAGGTCGCTTTGTTCGCCTGGAGCGCAGCTTGTGAATCTAATGGGGTAGCCGAGCGGTGAGGATCGTCCTGGGCACCAAGTACGGGGTGGCTGAGAGGCGTTTGATGAGCTGTTTTTTTTTAAAAAAAAGAAACAAGGCAGACGCTTGTCAGCATGTGTACTCAATATGTAAAAGGGGAAAAGCTACCGGCAAGGATCCTTGCAAGAGCGCCTGGGACCGCTCCGGTCCGCTGTCTCTTCCACGCTTCCATGTGCTTTCCTCGTAAACACCAACTCACCTTCTTCAAAGCCTTGTAGTTAACAAAGCTCGCGGCATACTCTGGTACTTCGAGCTGCCGCTTCTGAATCTGCTTTCCAAACTTCCTAGAAGAGAAGGTACTGTTTAGTCGGCTGTATGTCAGGGTAGCAGGTGCCTTGAACAGTGACGATCGCGCCAATCCGTGTTGCCAAAATTCAAATAAAAGCTGTAGTTGCCACTCTCGAACTTCGAGCCTGGCCCGGCAGCATCATAATGTGCAGTGGGCACTCGGAATAGACGAACAGGCGTGGGGTGTTGGCTCACATGTTGAGAAGCTAAAGTTGTTGTGCCTCGAGGGGCTTTGGGGGCTTGCCCCAAAGTAAGACAAAAGAAAGAAAGTAGAGGCCCTCGTTGGAAGGTTTCAATACAAAGAGTCTCCCTCCAACACGGGGTGGCGGGGCTGTGAACAAATTTCGGAGCTTCCTGTCGTGGCTGTTAGAGACGATTTGAACCGTTATATTGCTTGCGCGGACTGCCACTCTTGTTTCTGTATGTTTCTCTGCCTGTCTGTCTCTGTCTGTCTGTCGTTGGTGGCTTGAAGCTATCTCTTGACTCTGGGCAAATCTCGGATGAGTACTGTGTGTTATTGGCGGGGTGTGTTGACAAGGAAAAAGAAAGTTGCGGGTGGTGGTTCTCTCTCTTTGGATGCTTGTCGAACAGTAAGATGATCTTTCTCTCCACGTGGGTGTGTGGTAGGGCAAGGACGGAACAACACTGGGTTGTAACGGAGGGGACATGAGGGAATATAAACACACGCAGGAAGCAGGCCAGCTTGAGAACCGGAGAGGCGCGCGCCTTCTTCCTTGCTGCAAAGCCCCGGGAGGAAACAGAACTAGTTCCTCCATGGCCTGCCCAGCTGCGTGTGATCCACTGCTTCCGGCAAACTATGCCCGTCCGGGGTTTATGGCGTTCGTCTCCTTGTGTGATTGCAGATGCATGCAGGCGCGCCTGTGCCTTTGCCTTTTTTTGCAGCAGCAGCAGCAGGATTCAGTATCCATTTGCGCTGCCGGTTTGTTCGTTCCATATCCCAGATGGCACATGGCTCCGGTATCTAAAGCCGTGGCACTGATGCCTGCTTGTAAACGGCCAGTAAACGGCCAGCATACGGGGCGAAAAAGCTGGCCGTACGAGAGAGACGCCCCAACCTGCCAGTAGAGAGAGAGGCAAGAGGGAGCAAAATTCTTCAATGCAGAGAGTCGCATTGGAGTCCATGTCTCTTCTGCCTCTGCGACAAGTGTGGGGGCCCAAGAGGGCGGGGGGGAGCGGGACGTTTTCCGAGGTCGTGTGCGAGGTTGCGAGGTTGAGAGGTTGGTTGGGCTGATCTGATTTTTTACTTTCCCATCTGTCGGATACTTTGCAGTGATGCCCAAAGAGGGCCCTGTGATTAACTGTGCAGTCCGCAGCGGGTTGTCTGAATCGACTCTCGGCGGCACTGACGGCAAAAGTAGGAAGCTAGGCCGCACACAGCCACTGGGAATAGCCTCAGAAGCAGGCTGGCGGGGAATGAGGAAGCTCTCAGGAAGACTCCGTGTGGAGGTAACGAAGTTATGGCGGCGGAGACGGGCGAACATCAGGCCAAGTACCAAAGGGAAACCCGTGGTGACAGCACATATCAAGAACCGGTGGGGGTGGCGGTACAGAGGACACGACAAAGACGAGACAGATGTCGCGAGACAGGCGAGAGACAGGCGAGGTAAAGCAAACATTGGATGTGAGACACGAGCTCAGAACAGGAAATCATATGCAAGAGAAAGGCCCGCCATTGGGGACTCGGTGATCCAACACGGCAAGCGCCGCGGGAGGTGAAAATAAATGCTCGTTGGGTTTGCTTACCGAATGGGAGGGCCGATGCAGGTTCGGTGAAGGATCGGGCCAGTCACGAAGCCGCGCGCCTTTTTTGTGGTATGTGGTGTGGACGTGGGATGGATGCGGCCTATGCAAGCTTCTTGTGTCGTCGATCTGCGAATTGGCAGCCGGGGGTCGGTCGTCAGTTCTCAGAAACAAAAGCCACCCTCTTCTCAGCCGTTGCGCGGGAAAGAACGACAGAGAGGGCTGTGCTTATGTCCCCCTATAGACAGACAACAGCAAGAAAGGAACAGCCCGGGTGATAGGCTGTAGAGAAGGAGGACGGGCAGGGCAAGCGCTATGCTGGCAGGAGGTGGAAGGGGAAGGTGTGCGGTCCTTACCTTGTGAGAGCTTCGGTCGCAGCTGCCGCTGTTTTTTTTGGTGTAATACAGTTTGCGACACAGTGCGAGAGGGACCGCCTGGACGGAAGGTGCGCTTTTTGGCCAACAAAAGGAAGGACCTGGCGAGGACGGTCAATGACGAGAATCCGGCGTATAAACCCAACAAGATGCAGTCAGAGGATGTGAAAACAGAGGACAGAAGAGAAGCGAGAGAAAGACGAGAGAGACAGCAGAGCAATGAAAGGATAAGAGAAAGAGAGGACGGGCCCGGTCTGGAGGGGTGGTAAGCGACCGCGCGCGTGGCAGCAAGCTCTTTCAGAGTAAGTAGGCTGGTGGGGTTTGAGGTGCGCTGGATTAAATGCATCCTAGCTGGGAAGCAGCGATCTGTCTATCTGTACGGAGTACATGTACAAGTACAGTGCAGCTCCGCTTTTTTTCGTCGCTTCTCTTTCTGGCAGGGCCAGGCCAAACATGCGCACCGGCCTGCGCTGCTGTGCGCTGTCTCGTCGCATCACACGCCCATCGCGACGCAGGCCGTATAATACCGGTTGGAAGGCTCAATGGTAGCGGCGGCTGTCGCAGGCAGCCAGGCGCCCAGGTACCGGACATCCAATGGCGATCGGATCTATGACAGCAAAGCTGCGGTTGGGTGACGGCACCTCTTTCTCGCTCTTTTCGTGTGTCTATCCGCCAAGCCGTGCTCAGCATCCTTTTGTGATTTTCGGTTTTCCTTCTTGTATCCAAAGTCCCGTTTCTGCAGCTGCGCTATACAAAAGGTACACTTCTTTACTTTTCTTCCTCTACCGGCTATTTTTGCAGGCGTTTATCGGTCCTTCCCTGGTGCGTTTTTCCCCTCGTTGTCCCTCGCTCTTTCCTTCGTTCGCAGGCGGGTGACCCGTCAAGAAGAAGGCCTTTGCGGTGCCGTGCGATTTTAGCTTTTGCTGGAGAGGATCCTGCCGTCTGGCCCAATCAGCGGCTCGGTTGACACATGTGGCTACTGGCCAACGGTCAACCACAATCCACGCCAGTGCAGCCCACGAGGCAAGGCTGGAGGGGGAAATGGGACCCTTTTTCGACCCGCCAATTGCGCCGAAGACGACACAATGCAGAAAATGCAGAAAAATACGAGATGAATTAAATGAAAAAGACCAAACGAAAATGACGCTGCCCTTGAGGATGAGTTAGTAGAGAGGGTCCTGCTGTGCAAAAACACGTTGTTCAAAGCAAACCGTTACGTGAAAAGAATGCTGTAACGACGTCACAAAACAAGGGCCCAGAGAAATCGCGATTTCTCCGGCGGCCGGCAGTGAGACCTGGCCCAGTAGCACCGCCGGTGCCTGTCCATCTTCACCGCCATTGGGTCCTGGAACGCCAGCAATAATCAGGCAAGATAAGATCTGATAACGTCGAAATGCATAATACGTCGTAAATGCTGTAAAATATAACGCAACAATGAAAACAGTAATGTAACCCTCGCTAATCTATCCAATATGCAACCACGTCGGTATCGACTCTCCAGCATATGTACATGTGAGATACAGATCCCGCCCCCTTCCCCTTGGCTGTATGCTCAGGCCGGCACAAGCTGTCGTCGTTCTGTCTGCGGGTCTTCCCTCTCTGCTTCTGCCACTGGTCGTGTGACACCGCCGGCTGCGTGTTCGGTGCGTTTGGCAGCACTACCGGGACCTGCTGTGCGGGGGCCATCTCGGCTCCAGTGCCGCCAGCTCGTCTTCCACCTCGTCTTCGTCGGCATTCGACATGCTGCCACCCAGCATTTCGCTAACTTCCTGTGTGAGGGGAGGGCTGTGGTCAGAACAAGGTATCGGTCAAAAGAACACAGGCTGGCTGGAGCGACGAACATTCTGGTATGCAATCGCATCGGCTGTGTCGCCCATGAGCTTCTCAATGTGCGCCAGACCGCCCATCTCGCGGTGAATCTCCTGCAAGACCTTGGTGCCCTGTTGCAGGCCAAAAACAACATCCTTTTGTATGAGCGCAAACTCCACGTTGGACGTCAGTTTTTCCAGCTGCTCGAGTTGTGCGTCCGTCTTGGCAAGCAGCGACTCCTGGTATTTCTTGCGCCGTAGGGCCAGCAGCGCGCGCTTCTTGTCGCCCTTGGCCAGCATCTCGCGCGCAATATCGGGTTTCGCGGTTGGTCAGCACAGTGACGCGCCGCTGGTACTGGTGCAGCTTGTCGCGCTGGATCTTGAGGTCCAGGATGGCCCTGTCGTTGGAGCACCGCCGGTTAGTAAAAGTGTAGATCTAGCGGTGGACGATAAGACCAGACGAGAGGGAGAAAGATGCCGGCATACTTGTCTTGGGCGTAACCCGGCTACCGTTGTTTCCCATGGCGGCGTGCCGTCCAGACGTGCAATCGCTGCGTCTCCTCTCCAGTTCCCGTGCCTCGTGCTGGTCCCTTCTCCAGACTATGCGTATTTCTGGAACCAACTGCCAGCTGCCTATCACGGCAAGCAATCTTTGGTTCCGGCCTCCGACGGGTGGGCGCACAATGCGATAAGGCAGCAGCTTGTCGGCGCGCGTAGTAACCGGGCTTGTCTCCGGGAATGCCGTCAATTGCAGCCGGGATCGTCCAATCGTGTAGCTTGGCTCGGGTGGATGTACCTTGAAGGTGTCAGATCGCGGAGTATGGCAATGTCCCAAAAGCGATCGAGTCGGTCAAGTCGGCGGCGTCGTGGAGGGGCCGCCGATGGCGAAAACCAAATGGGCAAATGCCGTTGCAGCTGTCCGCGCGGCAATTTGGGCAATTCGTTGCCTTGCAGCTGTTGTGGTGGTGCTGTGCTAGGAAGTGTGACTCGGGCCAGCCTCACGTCCGCTATCCGGAGAGACAAGCAGTGTCAAAAAAGGCGGGGCCAGCATCTAGTAAGATAACAGGGTAAAAATAGCTGTGCTGCGTATCTCACAGGGGTTGGTTACACCGTTATCAGGCTGTGTTAGTAATGCTCCGTATATTGTATTTACGGAGTACGAGTAAGATACGAGCATGACTTGCGTCTCTCAGCGCATGTGACGTGTGTGGCTGGAACTTGCAGCCTGCTCAAGGCTGGGAGGGAAGGTGCTGTCTGCCTCCTGTGAGGAAGGTGGCGGCCACAACATCGACCCCACCTCCCCCCTTCCGAGGCGCCTGTACGTGGGGCTTTCCTCCTCGCCCTACTCCGTAATATGGTCTTAATACTGTACTCGTACGGAAAGAGCTTTACAGCTCCCCTCACCATAGCTGGCCTGCTAATAAGCCTGCTGTCTAAGCACTGCCCGTCCGGCGCACTCGTACTTGCCGTAGCAAGGGCGACGACGAATCACCTACGTTTCTGCGGCCTATGCTTTAAAACTAGGCTTCCTTTTCCGACATTGTTCGAAAAGTCAACCTTTTTCCATCCCATTCGCACACATCCTTCACCACGCCCTCCCGACTGGCCCTCCGACTTTGCAATTTGACGTGGCATCAAGACCTCCTGTTAGAACAACCCCGTCCTGCTCGGGCCAAACGCTCCGAAGCAAAAAACAACCGACACAAGGCAAGTGGCGGCTGGAATCCTGTATTGTTTTGTATCCACTTTTCTCACCTGCTTCCGGCCCCTGGGTTTGGATGAGCTGCTTTGGGTGCCTGTTTTAATGGCGGTGCGAGCCCTTGCTGCCGGTAGAAGAGCTGATCGCTCGTCCTTGCTTGCATCTGTATCTTGCTATCGTGATTCGACCAGTCTACTGGCAGCTTTGTCAGCCTCTGTTCCCAAGCCTTTGCTGACCGCAAATCACGCTCATAGAAGGGTCACCAACCCAGAATCGCCGCTAACGGCGCGCCCCCTCGAGATGAGATGAGCACGATGTGCAAGATGCCAGCATCGTCCAGGAGACGGTGCAGGCTCCAAGAGGCGGCAACCTGACGCAATTCTCCACGACATCCGGTGACGCCGCTTGCAGCGCACGCCCACGGTGGCACGGCTATAATGCCCACTAGGGACACTGCACACGTTGAAGATGCGGATGACGGGACGGCCTCTGCAACTGCCGACCGCCGCCGAGGTAGTAGCCCCCAAATGCCGCCACGGCCGATGACAGAGCAGCAGAAGAACGAGCAGACTCTCAAGAGGCGTCCCGACGTGGATATCGCTGTTGTCCGGGCCGTCCGTCTCCGCTAGCCGGAGCAAACATTGATGGCTGCATTCCACGCCCTTCTCGAGATGACCGACGCCCAGTGCCGTGGAGCAAGAGCCCGCGCCGCCGCCGCCGCCACCGCGGCCCACGGTGTCCCCCAACAGCCAGATGCTGGCCGACGAGGAGTACGCGCGGCAGCTAGCCCAGCGCTACGAGAGCGAAGACGGCGGCTACGAGGCAGCACGAGCCGTGGCAGTGGGCTACGGGGCAGGCGGTGGCCGGACGCGCCAGTACAGCAATCGCGCGGCGAGACGGGCCTCAAGCCCAATGAGATGTGGGGCGACAAGGAGCACAGCTTCATCGACGACGACCTGCCCGTTATCACCGAGAACCTCCGCAAAGGCTTCGCGGAAACCCAGACCAAGTTCAACACCTGGTTCACCGGCATCAAGAAGAAGATTGACGAGGAGTGGATCGGCAACGATGACGACGAGGGCCACCCGCAGGGCAATGGTCAGGGCCAGCGGCCGCCAAGGCTAACGGCCGCGGTGGATTTGGCGGCCGTCAGCCCCCGGCCGCGCAGTGGTGACTACGATGCCGACCGGAGCTTCTGAGTGACGACTTTGCCGGCATCCAGCTGCACGGCGATGGCAGTAAGTTTTCTCTGGTTTACTAATAAAAAAAAGGACCACTGTGGCTTGACCCCGTGCTGACCATGTATTCCAGCCCCCGTCAGACATAAACCCCAATGTTGGTTCCGCCCGCCGCCGTCGTCAACCTCGCCACGCCCCGGGTCTGAGCGCAAAGGTCGCTTTCCGCGACCAGGACGAGACCATTGACATTTACAACGGATCGCCCAAGCTGCCGCCCAAGGACGGCTCCGGTGGCGTTGCCGGCACCACATCGCCCGCTGCTAGTGCAACAAGGCCAGTAAGTGGCAGCCCATGTCTTCGGTGGACCCGACTCCCATGACCGACAACGACCCGTTCAGCCTGGGTGACAGCGAGGATGAGAAAGACAACGCGACGTCTACTGCTGCCAAGAGCGGCTCGGCGAGCAAGGGCGATACTACCGAAGGTGGTACGGCCAAGACCTCAACGTCCTCTACCTCTCCTGAGGATGCCGAGCGTCTGCGCAAGGCCGCAGCCGAGGCCCATGGCCGATAGCCTCGTTGATAATAAGAAATAGTGGATAAGAAACAGTGAAGGAGCTTGAACAAGATTTGTCTTTTTTATTTGTTATTTTGCACCTTTAGGAGTATCTCACGCGGGTGCTATTTCTCTTTCTTGTTTTCTCGTTTTTGAATCGCCGATTTTTTTGTCGTTTTTCTAAAGTATGTCATGAAATTTGATACCGGTAGTCAACAATCTCACCTTGATACCTTTGTCCATCAATATAACTGTGTATTTGTCGTTGTATCTTTTTTTCAAGTAGTCTAACAATTTATAAGTCCCTCTTATGTTATTGTATCAGGCCATGTTGGTGTTTTCTCTGATTAAAAATCAAGACTTACATGTTAATGCTTTGAATAATGTAAAATTTATCTCAAAACTGAATGCATGTTTAACTTGCTTCCGTTTCTCCTTTTTACTCCTCTTCTTTCCCCTTGTTTTTATTTTTCTTTAAAAGCAAAGCAGGCACTGCTTGAATTGTTGTCTTGTTTGTGAGCCCATATACGAAAGGGAAAAAAATCACTAGACACATGTCGAATATGTATATATCAAAGGCTCAAAATGTCCAAGTAAATTCTCAAAGTCTGTCAACACCATCTAAGACATATGTCTGCTTACCGCCGATCCCGTGAGATCTCTCGGAGATTAGCGACAACATTGACGCCATGGAAGGGTATCACAAAAAAAAATCGCTGCCCCAAACCCAAACAATGATGCATATCTCGCCAAATGTACCTATTTCTCCACTGTACATCCCAAAACAGAATGCAAAAGCAATTCGCCAAAAACCAAAAACCAAAAAAACCACCGGTGACTACAAGAGAGACTTGACATTCTCTGCAGCCACTCCATAGACACACGAACCACCCAAACACAGCAGAAGGCACGCCCTAGGGCCTTGCTGGCCGTATGGATGATAATATTGATTAGGTGCCCTTGAATGAACGTAGCCTCCAAGCCTGATATGGAGGGTGTCCGGGAAGGAGGAATGCGGATTTTCCGTCGTAGAATTGTATGGCATCACCATAATGTTGCACAACTTGCGGCCTGGACAATAATGGTTAGCAAATAGATCAAAATTATGGGAAGAGATTTTCGAGGAACAAACGGGCCCACAAGTTATCAGCTAGTGGAGGATCCTGATACATATGCGGCGGATCCAGTTGTGATATTCATCTGGCGACTGCGGGTATCGATCGCATGAGGCTGCTCGTGACGGTCGACACGCCGAACAAACACAGGAGCCAGCTCAAGACCATCGCCGTACCGGGCGGGAGGGGGCACAACCGGATATGCAACCGTGCTGTAGTCGATCGGCAGCCCTTCGGGAGGGTTGGTAGCATGCACCCGTGGTACATAGGCCATCGGACGCTCAGTCAGACTGGGTCCCAGGCGGATCGGAATCACTTCCTGCGGAGGAGGCGGCTGCCGCAGAACAAGAGTCTGCCTGTCTTGGTGACTGAGGGCACCAGCGTGATCTACTGGTCCTCTGTAGAAGATGTCGACCTCTGGCTCATAATGGGAGTCGTCCCCTCTGGCCCTTACAACCCTAAATTGGCGGATCCCGGCGTCCCGAAATGGCATTTCCTCGATAATCACGCACCGGAAATGTTTCTGCACCAGGATTCGGTTCCCCATCCGGGTCATTAAGAACGATGGGTGCATGTTGCGATCCCAGAGGCGGTCCAACGCTGGAGTCTTCATAGTAAGAGCGGCTGCTAGGTGCCATCACAGAATGTCTGACGCCGTACACAGCCGGCGGTGAACAAACTGCGTGCGATAATCCTGCGCTGAAAGCCAAATGAGGCGAGCTACTGACTGGCTGCGCCGCTGCATAGTGCAAGGGTGGCTGCTGCCACCCGTCGCTCAAGATGCGGGGCTGCGGAACAGGTTGAGGCGGCTCTCGGGGTTATATGTCTCGTCGTCCACAGGCCTTCTGCGTTTGGTTGACACTACCTCACCGACCCAGGCTGGCGAGTCGCGGGCACGAGGCTGGTCCCGCACGTCGCTTACCGGACCTCTGGGCGTGCGGGATATCTGACGAGGGGACACTGTCCGTATAAAGACGGGGGCATCGGGGCACTGATCGGATGGCGGAGACAGTGGCTCAACAGATGGCACGAGATAGTCACGAACCTCGTTCGACCTTAGTAGAATCCTTTGCGGTGGCTGTATCTGCCGTGGGTCAGCATAAGGGCTGGCATCCCTTGACAATCCACCAGAGAGGCTTCTCCGATGAACAGCAGCCGACACGGCCCGGATGGGTCCACGCGCTGGTAAATCAAAGGGTGCGGTTTATTGGGGACGACTCCATTGTGCGGTGAGTTTTGTGCGCTTCCAGAGTATAGCACATGGCCTGATGTCCGTTGGACAGGGTGTAGTGGCTCATGGCGCCGTCGGGCTTCGTATTCGCCCAGTGTGGGAGGGCCCACAGGCTGCACATCCAGTGGATGGTCTCTTTGAAGGCGAACTCGGTCAACGGCCTCATCCCAACGTGTGGATAGTGCAGCTTGGTATCTCTTAAATCCACGCCGAGCACGATGGGCCACATATTCATCCTGCATGTAGGGCGGTGAGGCTGGCCGAGCACAGGGACGTTCTCGTCGTAATGCGTCTGGATCCTGTCATCTGCCGGAGGGTGTGGCCTGTGTTGCACACTAATGGCTGTTTCTGAAGCCATACGCCTCGCTACAGTGCGCGTGGCAGGGTAGGTTAGATAGCTGGGCTCCGCAGCGAGGTCTCCGGACTCGACGCCGCTACTGTCGGCCTCTTCATCCTCGCCATCGTCATCCTCGCCTTCCGAGTCCGATATCACGATCACCTCCCGAAGAATTTCGTCCAACTGGTCCCGGCCATTCTCCTCATCGCCACGCCACTTGACGAGCACGTCCAGGCAAAGCTGCTCGACAGCCCTTCTCGCATTGGCATATGAGGTCTCCTTCAAAAGTTGGTCGTAGCGAGTGTGCGTGTGCCTAATATGGGCCAACACAGCCAGTTGCACTCGGCGAGAGAGGGGGATATCTGGTGCCAGGCCAACAAGTGGCTCGCCCTTTTTGTGAGCACCCTGCGATTTGTGAGTGTCAAATAAGCATAAGCATACCTATGTCTGTGGATTGTAGATGACCCCTACCAGCTTGAATGAATGCTCAATGATTGTTTGTCGGTCAATGTTTGGAATTCGTGGAAACAGGTCTCTTATCGCTGTGTCTGCTTGTTCGTTGATCTCTTTTTGTGTTCTGGGAATCGGCTCAGGTGCACCTGGCGGGGCTTGGTCATCTGACGAGTCACCGGTGTCGCTAATTTCCCTGCGAGCTTGTTCGACAATGCCCTGCCGTATGTGGTGGCCATAACGGTTCACTTGCTGTATCAGGGAGTTGGCTAGCGAGCTATTGGAAACAATGAAAATCATGGCATCTTGCTCGCGCGATAGCTCCTTGCAGGCAGCCGTTAACTCGGATTTGCTAATCGGGACAAACTCAAATCCGGGCGGTGGCGTTTTCTTGTTGGTGATCTGTAACGGTGAGCAACGATACGCGATAAGCAGTCTCCAATAGCACAGCGAAACGCAGCTGCAACAAAGGCACGTACCTGGAACTCCAGCTTCTTTTTCTTGTCCTTGTTCTCGACGAGTTCGTAGTACGAGTGGTGCTTGGACTTCATGTTTGGAGGCTCGGGCCTTGCGTTTAAGGCTGCCACGGGTATGTCCAAGGTCCGGGCCCGTTGGGATCGTTTGTGCCGCTCCCGGGCATGAGCGCCTGGCCGCGGGCCCGGGGCGATGCGCCCCTTTTCTCGACCCATGCCGTCGTCGACTTCTCTTGTGGCACCTTGTGCGGCTATATACTCACCATGGCGGACTCTACGAGTCTCGGGATGTCAAAATGCAGTAGAAGCAGGGAATGGGGTATGGAGCAAAGCAAGACAGCGGGGGGGCAGCGATAGTTCCAGAAAGAGGCACTATGCATATCCATGTGAACAAAGGGAAGCGCAGGCGAAGGTGGTTGACGCCAAACACCTACAACGGCCGTGGTTGCGATGTGTGGCGGGGATGGAGAGGGAACAGGTGCAGATGTGCAAAAAAAAGTAGGATGCAGAAAGCTGAAGGCGCCTTCGAAACGAGGCGGCAGGTCTGATCCGGGCAATAGCGAAGAAAAGACTGCGATACGCGACTTCTCTTTTGGCTCCACGGTCTGGCTCTTGCCTGGTCACAAGCTCGGTCGGGCGTTGTTCTTTCCCTTACCACTGGAGGGTTGAGAACCGATAACACACCGAGAGAGGAAGGGACAGATGGAGACGTGGCCAGGTGTCAGAAATAAACAACAACAGAAAACGCCAGATTGGGCAGGAAGCAACCACAGCTTGCTCCCAAAAGCGGTCAAAACTGGCGATTGCAGGGAAAACAACGCCCAACAAAACCAGTGCACAAAAAAGGAAGGCGCCAAAAAACCATGCAGAGGCAGGAGCGATCGACGCAGAAGACAAAGTGTGTCTTTTCTCGCCCAATGCGACAAGCACACCTAAAATGCGATGAGGACGAATTCACTTCAAGTATTAGCGCCGCTGGTGACGATGGTTTGTCTTGTGGTAGATGCGAGCGAGAGAGACGAAACGAAAGTCCAACTCATCGTATTGTGATGTGCACCAAAAAGGTTGTGGTCGGGCGGCAAAGTGTGTTGGATGTGATTCGAGGGGCAGTCACGTGCAAATATCATTTTGGCGGTGACGTGTGGCGCCCACAGCCAATCTTTTTCCTTGTGGCTTGAACGTCATTCGTTGCGAACATCAACATCGAGACACCAACCAGCTCATATCCGCGAGTTAGACGTCTTCGCAGCGCCCCATACTTGACCTGCAGCCTGCATATGGCAGTGTACACTGCACGAATCCCAGACTAGCATAGGATCAGGTATTTTGAGGGCTTACTTTCCACACTTTACGCCAGCCAAAAGCAAAGATGCCTTGAGGTGGCTGCCTGCACAACTGGCTTTTATCTTTGGGTGGCTTCCCTCGAGGACAGTGTGCTTTGTTTGCCCGAACTCTAGGGGTCCGCGGCTCGGGAACCCGTGCAGCCATGGCGGACCTTGATTTGGCGGCAGTCTTTATTCCGGCGCTGCACAAGCCGTCTGCACTCCTCCCCATTGCCAAGCACAGGGAGAGCCTCCTGTATCTCATCGAGACCTTTCCAGTTGTCATTGTTGTCGGCCAGACAGGCTCTGGCAAGACAACACAGATTCCCCAGTTCTTGGAACAGGCTGGGTGGTGTGCCGATGGGAAGGTTGTTGCAATCACACAGGTTAGTCATTGCCTGGCCAGCAGCTCTTCCCTCCGTTTTTGCCCTTCTTTTTTTTCAACGAAAATTGTTCATCTTATACAGGTTGTGCTGACTGAGGATAGCCTCGAAGAGTTGCGGCTACGACTGTCGCTGTGCGAGTAGCCGAGGAGTATGGCTGTGAAATCGGAAAAGAGGTGGGCTACTCTATTCGCTTTGAAGATGTCACCTCGTCTGCAACGCGCATCAAGTTTATGACCGATGGCCTTTTGATTCGTGAAGCCCTTGTGGACCCTTTATTGTCCAGGTACTCGGTGATCATGGTGGACGAGGCTCACGAGCGGTCCATCAGCACTGACATCCTTCTGGGGCTGCTGCGAAAGATCCGGCGACGGCGGCCAGAGCTGCGCATCGTCATCAGCAGTGCTACGCTACAAGCAGAAGACTTTCTCGCATACTTTTCTGCTGTTGAGGAGTCTGGAAGCAGTGGCAAGACGGGCAGTGGGATGCGCAAAATTGCGGCGTCGAATGCGCTGACAAGAGCTGGTGAGGAGGACGACGAGGACGACAACACTGACGAAGCCGAAAGTCGAGAAAACGTTGGCTCCATAATTAGCCTGGAGGGACGCACATACCCTATCGATATTCTGTACCTCGACAAGCCAGCTGAAGACTACGTGGAGAAGACTATCAGCACCGTCCTGGAGATTCACGCCCAGGAGCCCGACGGCGACATTCTCGTGTTTCTAACGGGCCGGGAAGAAATTGAGCGGTGTGTGCAGGCTGTGGCCGAAGCCGTGTCGACACAGGATGAGCTATCGGCTAAGCGAGCGCTGCTGCCCCTGCCCATGTACGCTGGCCTTACGGCAGATGAGCAGATGTACGTGTTTGACGAAGCACCAGAGGACACGCGCAAAGTCATCTTTGCCACCAACATTGCCGAGGCGTCGGTGACGATCAACGGTGTTGTCTATGTCGTGGACAGCGGCTTCGTCAAGCAACGGGCCTACAACCCCAGCACCGGCGTCGAGACGCTGACCACGACGCCCGTGTCTAAGGCTGCGGCGGCGCAGAGGGCCGGACGGGCTGGCCGTACCAAGCCGGGCAAATGCTTTCGCCTCTATACAGAGGATTCATATCTGGGCTTGCCAGACGCAAATGTGCCAGAGATCCAGCGGTCCAACCTCGCGTCCGTTGTACTGCAGCTCAAAGCGCTTGGCATCGACAATGTCCTGCGGTTCCCCTATTTCACGGCACCACCTACGGAGCTCATGATAAAGGCGCTGGAGTTGCTTCTACTCCCTGGGGGCCCTCGATGATTACGCCAAGTTGACCAAACCGCTCGGTCTGCGTATGGCTGAGCTGGCCGTCGAGCCAATGATGGCCAGGACGCTGCTGGAAGCGGCGCAGTTCGGCTGCCTCGATGAGATGCTGACCATTGCGGCGATGGCCAGCCGCGAGGGCAACAACAGCGTGTGGATTGACAACAATGACGGTGGCCGGTCGAGCAAAGAGGAGAAGCAGCTTGTGGATCTGGTACGGCGCCGGTTTACTGCCGATGAGGGAGACCACCTGACGCTGCTCAACGTGTATCAGGCTTTTGTGACGAAGGGCAACGGCGAGGCCAAATTCTGCAAGGAGAATCGGCTCAACTTTCAGATGCTCAAGCGGGCCGTCAATGTGCGCGCCCAGTTACGGCGGTTCATGGAGCGATTCGGGTTCGAGTCCCCGATTTCCGACAGCAGCAGCAGCAGCAACAGAACCCGCCAGCAAAGCCGAGCAGATACGGCGATGCCTGACGACAGGTTATTTTGCGCATGCGGCGCGGATGCAGCCGGATGGCACATTCCGCAATGTGGCAGGTGGTACTGTGCTGCATGCGCATCCAACTTCGCTGTTCTTCAATCGCAAGGCGGACTGGGTCATTTTTCACGAAGTGATGGAGACGGGGGACAAAACGTACATTCGTGACATGACCAAGATTGAAAAAAAGTGGCTGTTGGAGTATGCCCCCGACTACTACCAGACCACAGAGCGGAGATGAGGGGGAGTTGAAGGGGAAACGAAGCCAAACATTCATGACCTTTGGACGAAGTCCGGGGTTGAGCATACTTACCAAGACGGCGTCGTTGGTGTGGAAGGAGGTATGAAAAGAGGCATGAAACACCGGGGTACATAGTCAAATACAAAGTAGATGCAGAACAACATCCTGCGTTCTCATAATGCACTTGTATTACAGAGCGACGTATCTTACCCCGTACTCCCTACTTGTTTGTCGGGTACGGAGTACTCTAGGTAAGATACCGTAGTCCTCAAGCACGTTAGCTGCAGATTACACAGTATCAAGGGGCTCTCTGTTTGTTTCCAGCGACACGTCCCCTTGTCCCTGCACCGCAGGGCTCCGAACACCCTTCTCCGCCGTGCCTTGTCTTCCTGGGCCACGTCAACAGCGGTGTTTGGCCATGCATTCAGCATAAGGCTCGTCTTTGTTTTGCGAGGATATTGTTCTTGTCACTAATTGAATTTCATCTTTGTGCAGCAAAATCAATTGTCATTACCTGTACTCGGCTTCTGGGAATAAAGCATTCAATATGAACTGCGTTTATACTCTGAATATAATTACAAAATACTCTACAAATTCGCAAAAAACTTATATTTAATATACACCATCCGTACTCCAATAATAAAAAATAGACGCCAAAATACAAGGATGCTTTTATACTCGTATTTTCTCAATTCTTTCATTTCGGGATAGTACAGACAGCAATAGACATCAAGGCTCATGGACCAAGGGACCGGCAGTCTGTCTTTGGTTCTGCTCTTTTATGACATTGCTTTACACGGGCCGCTCACGTAAAAAAAACAATAAACTCTCGTACCGCCTTGGGATGGGGTCGTTGTCCGTGGCACACATCTCTGTGTGGATGTTAGGACGGACCGCCCAATGCAAGAAATACATGGAGAGACTGGAAATAAAATCAAGCCACGAACATTCTCCACCGAATACTGTTGGTCTCAAACCTCGTTAACGTATTCCTCTACCTGCTGCATATGCAGCTAGAACTGACCGGATCTTCAAAGGACCCATCTCTGTGCTGAAGGAGATCCTCTGCTTTCTTATTATCTCCCTCATGCACCAGATTTCTTTCTGCTCCCCACTGCTAAGTTAATATAGGGCCCTTGAGATACGACCTACGAGTACTGAATTGGAGGCATATTTGTAGTGACGAGGGTAAGGGACGCACGACAATCTGCGTTGGTATCCCCCCTATCAAGGCACAGAAAAAATGCCGCATGCAGACACAACATGCGACGCGTAGCTGTAGTCTGCTCGATGCTCCGTGGTCCGTCCGCCGTAGAAAAGCAAGTGGCTTTCGCTACGACGATGCACACTGCACACATTAAGACTGCTTCTGGGACCCTCTGTGTCTAGAACGAGGCGCAGCTGTAAAGTTCGCCAGGCCCATCGGAACAGTCCACACAGAGGTCTGCGAGCAACTACGGGTAGCCACCAGAGAGAAAGAATAGGGGGTCGAATAACGAATCAGCGAGGGCAAGAGAATTTCAATCTTTGATTCCAATTCGCGGTGCCCGATTTCCACTCAATTTTTCTTTTCCCTTTAGCTTATTGTGGATAAGGTTGCACACGTCCAACACAAGAAAAAGCGAGGCTTGTCTCGAGATTTTCAAGGCCCGGGTCTGGGCCTGACTGCTTGCAGAATGTAAGATATGAAAGATATCATCTCTCTTCTCCCCGTAAAGAGAGACAAGCGTCGGCCAGCGTCCTGCTTGACGAAGCCAGAAGCTTATCTAATTGGGCTGCTTTGGCCCTGGGAAGGAAGTGAAAGCAATAAAAGAAGGGAAAAGGGGGCGGACAGGGTCCAGATGGTGCGTGGACTGAGAGAATGGGTGTGGAATCGGCGGGTGGATGAAGAAGGCAACAAGTTGACCCTGCTCCTTCCTGCCCCCGTCTACTCATTTCGGTTGATTTGGCTGGGTCCGTCAGGAGATTAGCGCCGCCCCAGGGAAGCGGGGGCCTCTTGGGATGCGGCGGCCAATCCGTCTTGGGGAAAACCATGTGATCCCGCCACCCGTTTTCAGGTACACAGCCAATCAGCGCCTGCTAGTGTTGTTTTTTGGGAAACAACGATTGCCAGCCCATACACCTTTCCCGTTCGGGGCTACCATGTTGCTATTCTTGCCTGTCCACAGGAAGGAGTGCATACAACTACGAGTAGCTTTTTACGCAGTGAAAGATACACTGTAAAACATATCTGTACGAGTACGAGTAAGATTTTTACCATAGCGCTGCCTGCTGTCTACATGTAAGACAAGGTGCCTCTACCCTTCTCTTGTTCGGCGGGTCTTGGTCTGGCAAGAGCCTTTAAGATATCTTATCTCCTGGCATAGGCACAATTAAACGTTCTGGAAGTACTCCGTACACTGGCCCGTTCGCAGTTTCCCTGTTTGACGGCCCGGCCGCCTGTAAAAATCGCGCAAACAGAGGCGGTATTTCCGTGCCGCAGCCGTTCTGTCTTTCGCTGGCATGCGGCCTGAAGGACCGTCTGAAAAATTACGAAGCGTTTTTGCGTGTTGATCCCAACAACCACAAGCTGGTGAGAAGATGCCCTTACTAAAGGGCCTGTTTTCTTCCGTCACCCAGCTTCTACAGATTGGCCCCGTTCATCGCCGCAAAAGGCCCTGCTCAGACTCGCCTCTGCGTGTCCAGCCGCTTCCACTTTCTTCGCCCCTCTGTGCAATCGCGTCCCACGTCCGGGTTTCTTCTCCTTCGATAGCACCGCATTTGCAGCTTCACCCCTGCCCCTGGCCCTGTATTACGGAGTACATAAGATACATACGGAGTAACTGGGTTTGAATTGTGCCTGCACCACTGGTTGGCCCCACAGGAGTGTCCCTCTGTCCGTTCCTGGCGCAGTGGTCCTAGTCTGCTTTGGGAAAGAGCAGAGGGCCTGGAAGAATGAGCCACCTGCGAAAAGGAGCAAAAATACAGAGAGCCTGCTCCCTGTTCCTGACTACTGCACGGAAGGCGCGCTTTCTCTCTAGTTGGCGCCTGCCCTGTTGTCTCCCCTTTCTCTGTCCTCGCTCCTTCCCTCTCGCTCTCTTTCGTCGAGCCCCGCTCTTTCCTGTTTCCCTCTTCGCTTCAACTCCCTTTCACCTGTTTCTTTACTTTCCTCCTTTCTTCTTTTCTTCTTCTCTTTTTGTGATGCAGGACTGATTCACACCCGTCGTCTCCTCCGTCTTTCTATTTTCGCGCTCTTTCGCGCTGTCCTTTTCGTTCTTCTTTGTCGAACCCACGCTCCTTACAGCAGACCTCGCCTTTTTGTTTGTGTCTTTGCAAACAGGCGGTCATCCATTCCTTTATTTTCTCTCTTGTTCCGGATTTCTTGCATTTTCCATATCACGATCTCTACCAGCAAAAAGCCTGCCAGCAGTGCTTGTTCCATTCTTTTTACACATCGCTCGATCAAAGAAGACAGGAATCGAAACCTCGAGGTTCACGAAAGCGGACGCCGACCCTTGGATTCGATTGCATGCTCTTAATAGACCTGAAAGAGCCTGGACTCTTTTCTCGCACTCCCTCACGTCACGATATCCCTTGCTTTTCGTCCTTGCCCATTCTGGATTTCTGACAGCCGCACCTTTCAACATCTCGCACGTCCCGTCCTCGGATACGGCAGCTAATATACGTTTTCATCGTTTCTGGCTCATCTCAGCGAACCATCACTTTTCTTTCACGACACTGCATCAAACAACTGTTGTTGCTGTAAAAGCTTAGTCATAGTACAGCCAGACTCTACAAGACAGTGCAGCCTTACACTCGACAAGCGCCGTCGACAGCTTTTGCGATCATGGCCGCTCAGGGTTCGCTTGGACAGGGCTACCGCCTTGGCCCCGAGTTCCCTCGGGCGTGAACAGCCTTGCGAAGAAGGCAACCCGGGTCATAGGCCGCGACATCCCGAGCAGAATTTTGCAGCGTGCCAGCTCCTCGAGCACCTGCAACAAAGATGACGCCAACCTCTGCGAGAAGCCCGAGGGTGGCGGTTCTTTGACGCTTCCTATCGTACTTGGTGTTGTGTAAGTAACAGCCTCATGCGCAGCAGCACTGCAACGCGTCTACGTGTCGCCCGCAGCACGACGAGCGAGAGCGTGTGCTAACCCTTGTCCAACAGTATACCGGTTGTCGTCATTGCCGGTGTCCTGCTCTACCTCCACCGGAGAAACATACAGCGGCTGCGCAAGGAAGACACGATGGATCCTCATAAATCACTCGATTTCGGCATGGCTATGGACACAACAAAGCAGGCAACCAAGGCGAAGCGGAAGAGCTCGTTCTTTGGCGGCGAGAAGGACATGTTCGCCCCCAAGTCGCGCCAACTTTCCATGGACATGAACCTGTCAAGCCGTACCTCTTGCCGCCTGAGCTGCAGACCTCCCGCGAATCACTCCACTCTCTGGCCCGCACCCTCCATCAGAACGAAGACCCGTATCGCCCTGTCACCCAGTATGCCAACAGCGACGCTGCATCGATGCGCTCGTTCCAGAAGGACACGCGTGATGGCGCATCCATCCGCACCGGTGCAAGTGCCTTCGACGACAAAAGCCGTGCTGGCAGTGCCATAGGCGCCCGCATGGCGCCTCCCGGCCGAGCCGTCTGTCTACGGGCCCAACCACCCCCCGCACCAGATCACCCTGCCATCTCCGAACTTTGAGGATGCCGAGAACAATGCAGCCAGTCCTATGAAGATGCCAGCTCCGCCTCCGCCTGTTGAGGCCGCCAATGGTTTTGTGTTTGAACCTGCGTTCCCCGCTGCGGAGATGGCTGCGGAGGCACAGCCCAGAGTTGCTAGCCCTGTCGAGGCGGATGGCGGTGTTCTGCCGGCCGTTGCTGAGCTCCAGGTCCCCGAACCCGCAGTCACCAAGATCTCTCGCAAGGGCCTTCCTGTTTCTCCCGGCCGCAGGACCAGGCAGCACCTGCTCCCAACCATCGCTCTACGACCGGCACGGTCGACGAGCCTTTCATCTACGATACCCCCAGCCGCGGTCTTCGCCAGGATTCGTCCACGTATGCTGACTTTGACCTGAGGCTGGACGCGCCCAAGGACAGAGATTCTCGTGAGGAGCCGCTGTCGTCGTCTCTGCCCAAGTTGACTCTTGGCGGACTGTTTGATGACGAGGCTTTCCCCGTGGACAGGGTACAAGCAACAATGATCCGACTGTGCCGCACATTGATTTTCCGCCAGAGGGCGAGCAAACGGCCCCGGCCGTGATTGACCCTCACCAGTATGGTGAGCTCTTTCCCTGACGAGCCGGGACACGAGGACGAGGATGGTCGTGGGCGGGCCCTGCACCGGCGCCAGTCATCAGAGTACCCGCAGGACAACACCGTGCGCCAGTCTGCTCTTGGCCTGCCTCAGATGGACACCCGCCGGTTATCTGTCGGCTTCCGCCCTCTGCCTCCAGATGAGCTGATCGAGTCGGAGGACCCCGAGACACGTGCCAATCGTATTCGTTCATTCTACAAAGAGTAACTTTGACGACTCGAAGCCCGACATGGCCGAGTATAATCAACACTACCCGCCGCAGGGTGTCCCCGCCGAATGGCGTAACGCTGGCGGTGGTGATGCTCAAGCTCAATATGGCAACGGCGGTGGTGGCCAGTACTATGAGGACTACGACCAGTCGTACCACCCGGGCGCTGGCGACGCCAACGCCTACTTCGACCCCAGTCAAACTCTTTCGTCATGCCGTATGCCCAGCCTGTGACAAGACGCGCCATGACGCCTCCTCCATCGGGCTCGCGCTTCCCAGGTGGCCGGCCTCGTGGCGGTCCTCGCCAATTCCACGGTTCTATGGGCGGCATGGGCGGTCCTGGTGGCCCCATGGGTATGTCTCGGCCTGGCTCATCCATGTCGAGCCAGTTCGGTCCCCGCCCCGGATCGTCGCTGTCTAGCCGCCAGTACCCTGGTGGCCGCTCTGCGTCCAACATGTCGGGTCGTATCGGCGGTCCGCGCAAGCCCCTGCCTCCGCCGGAGGATCTCATCACGCTGCCCACGCCTGGCAAGCTCAAGGACGACTCTTTCTTGCTGATGGGCGCCATTGACTTTGCCCCCCCGCCGACCTTCCGGGACCAAACCACTGGTCGGTCCAAAGCCCATTGGGCGAGCGTCGCCCTTACCAGATGAATTTGCCTGTCGCCTCGCCCTCGTGTCGTCGTTTGACGAAATGGCAGCTCTCCCAAGCCGTAAGTTGATACCAATCATTTTCAGTTTCTGCCTGCTCTGTGTGTCATGTATTCGCGACTAACATACTTTGCGTCAACTAGTCACTTGCTTCGCAAATCGAGCACGTTCACCGGCCTGGACTTTGCACCGCCTCGCAAGTTCAAGGATGCTGACACGATGAGTGACGCTGGCAGCATTCGCAGTAACCGCAGTGGCATCTCAGCCATGAACCAAGCGGCCATCCGCAGCGGCGCTGGCCGTGTGAGCCGACTGCCCGGTGACCAAGTCTTCACCCAGGCTGCCTTGGCCGACCAGCTCAAGCCCACCTGGGGCTTCCGGCCTTGATGTTGAAGCTGAATGGAGTCTGATGATTTGCGCACTAAAATAGACCCTTGCTGCATTTGGTTGGAAAACCAATGGCGACAAATTTGTTTTTCAATTGCATCGGTCATGGCGTTGGGCGGAACCTCCTAATTTTTTCTTTCTTATCCCTTCTATTTGAGAAGGCATGAACTCTACAGGCAGCACAGCACACGTCTTGTTTGTTTTATTTGTTTGCTTGTTTTCTTGTTTCATATCAACTTTCACTTCTCACATGGGGGGACCATTGGGACGGCCAGCTCTGGTTTCAATATCTTGTCAATCTCGGTTTCCTATTTTACTCACTGTTTTTTTTTTTTTGACTTGCTGTTTCCATTTATCTTGCTTTGCAGCGTACAGCTCCTGACCAATTTTGTTTGCATAGCAAGAAGAATAAAGACAAAATTATATTCTGGCATTGTCTCTTTGATTAAAAATGCCGGTAAACGGGAAGGAGGGCCCGAACAGCTGGTTAAACTTTGTATGCGATTGCAATGGTCGATCATTGATTAGCCAGGCCACACAGGGCCTTTGTCTTCATTGCCTACGCATGATGGATGTTGCATATAGACCGGACCTGTTTGGGTGTTTGAAAACACCATCTGTCACTATGATAACTTGTAAGCCCCAGAGCACGTAAAATGACTTGCTGCAATTCAAACTTTCATACTTCTTGGTGTGTCAGGCATGAACCCTCAAGTTTCAGATGTAAAAGTTATGATATCATCGAACGAAGGCGTCTGGAACTGCGCTTGTAAAGTTGGATAGTATGTATGCGTCAACAGCCCTTTCGCATTTCCGAAGAAGGTGAAAAGACGCTTGGAGTTTACCAAATCGAATGCAATGAATAGATGAGAGTATGGAGCTGTGTTGTCTATTCTTGGAGGCCCCCTCCGCCTTGCCATATCAGCTGCATCTGCTGCATGTACAGCAAAGCCACACGACAGCTTGTCCCCTTGCGAGGGAAAAGAGAGAAACAAAACGCAAAGGAGAGGAGTTTAAAAATGTTTCGCTCGTTGACTCTTGTCAGTGCTTCCTTGATACTGAGATACACAGAAGCATGGTAAAAATGAACATGGAATACTTGACGGACGATTCCTAGCCTCAAGTCAGCACCTGCATCACCAACTGTAACAAGGCTGATGATGTCCGCAGTTTCTTGGCTCTTTCTGCTTACTATGGCGAAACGTTGCAAGTGACACACAGCGATGCTGATCCTTTCTCGGCGTTTACTCTCTACCTCGTCCCTATCCGCTCTTCCCGACCCCCCCTCCAGTTATCTTGTCTCCTCGAATTCTGTCACTGGGCATGATTTGTACGATCTGTCAGGGAGGGAGCAAGCGTCTGGTTCGCTACACGGTAGAGAATATTGTATTACTCTTACCACTTGACCGTTCTATCTTGCCGCGTGACTCTAGTTTAGGTTTGCCTTCTCTACATGGCTTTGCTATTCTCTTCAAGAATAATGTGCTTTCCCCCTAGGTGAGAACCCCAACATGGAACGCAGAAATGGCAAGTTACACCTTCTGATGCAGTACGTTGTATGTTGAACGTCGGCCGGAGAACAAGAACAGACTTCTAGTGTACACACTAATTTTCTTTCCCCTTTTAACATTCTTTTCTCTCATCCAGCGGGATTTTTGACCCTCTTCTCGGCGAGGAAGACGAAACATTGGGGCAAACGTCACTCTCCATTGCGAGCATCACCCGGCGTAGACGAGTCATTCGACGGCCTCCTGTAAACTTGAGAAGCGCACAACAAACTGGGCCTGCGCTAAACGTGAAAGTGTTGTTCAGGAGCTCTTACCTAGCCAAATTTCTTTCACTTGTCGTCCTCACCCCCATAAACGCCCATCTCTCTATCTTACCCTCTGCCGTGGCTGTCCTTGCGAGGGTGGCAAGCCCGCTCTTCTCTTTGACCCGTAACCCGACTGGCCACCATCACTTTATTCTGGCAGTTGATCTCGTATCCTAAACCCTCGGCTTCTGCAGTTCGTTTGCGACTCGTTGTCAGCTTAGCCAGTGATCGACATATCGCGATACCCTTTTTCAGTCCCTTGGCACTCGACGAGTTGCCTCCTTGTGACGCAATTCTAGGCCTTCCATTGTCGCGCTCATCCTCGGGAGCGTGACTGCTGGACTGCTGGCTCTATTAAGCTTGTCTCACTTCTCCTAATCCTCGCTGCCGACATTCTCCACTAAATGCACTGTTTTCTTTGTTTATTTTCATTTTCGTAGGCAGGAGCTGCAGTCCAGCATATTGCTCTAATTTATTCCCGCCATTGCTCTCTGTCCTCTTGGTGCTCTCATGAAAGATCACGTTCCCTCCGCGAATCCTTTGATGGGACCCGACGTCAACTGCTGGCTTCGATAAAACAGAGAGCGATAAAAGGGCGAAGGATGCTATTTTGGTCCTGGCCCTGGTCTCGGACAGATATGGGGAAAAGAAAAGGGCAGCGATCGGGACAGCGAAAAAAAGAAAGAAAAAAACCCACACACATGCAAGTGCTTGCGATCCAAACAAACGCGTCACAAGTATGGTGCCTGTGGAGCATTTTGTGGACTTCATGAAAGCCGACAAATATGGTGACGAAGAAGGGCAAAAAGGCGCCCGGGTGGATCCCTTTCCTCTTAGCCCACGGAGGGCATGGCATAGGTCCAAGCGTCGGCTTGTGGTGTAGGTAAGGGAAGGAGCGCACATGGTGACAGCAGGAGGACAGAGAAGCTTTCTCCGTCGAGCGAGAAAGCAGCACCGGCGAGCGACGAAGTAATAATACGTCGGCAGGAACACAGCAGTAGCGCCCGAAAGGAAAGTAGAGTAAGACGACGCAAAGATGCCAAAATTGACACGCCCGCACGTACCTGCCTCTGTTGTTTGGGTGCAGGGATACTTGCTTCTTTGGGACAGTGGTGGCCCACCTGCACAAGCCTGACGCTCGCTGGGTCCGCCGCCACGTCGCGCCATTTGCAGTCCTTCCCTAGTTGGCGGCCCTTAGCTCGCAGCTGCCTCTTGTCTATTGGTTTTTTGGTCGCTCTTGCTGCTGCCCGTTCCCATTTTCTCGTATTGGGAAAGAGCGAGTGAGAAAGCTGTGCTGGCGTATGTCTTCGGGTATCGCCTTCCCATTTTGCAGTTGCCCGTCCCCCACTCGTATCCGGCTGTCCCCTTCTTCCCTCCCAACGTCCCCTTTTCCTCCTTCCCATTTCTTACCCTTTCCTTTCTCACGACACTGAGATTGGCCTCCAATTTGGCATCACTTTTATCCTTCACACTCATTTTTTGGGGGGATCCATTTGGCAATCTCTTGTCAACTTCTGCCCGTTTCCTGTGGCACGACCATAAACAATTGCTTTATTGTCTTTTACCTCACTTCGGCCCACCGAATTCTCAAGTCGTCTCCCCCTTTCGTCCCATTCCTACCGAAACACAACACCAGACGAGACACCCAGCTGCCTTCTCGCATCCCATCCCGCGCCCACCAGCGATCGACGACCAAGCAACGGTCGGTTGTGTTGATTCACCTGGAGTAAACACCACATTCCGACTTTGGAACGAAGCACAAACGGAAGCCGACGTTGTCTCGTCTGCTGCAACTCGAATCTTGCATAGACAATCTTCTCTGCTGTGCATCCCGAGCTTCCACAACCGTGAGCGGCTCACCGGGTCCTCCTTATCGAGAAACTCTTTCCTCGAGTCGTGGTCACGCCTCGCTAGCGATATTGCTCAACGAATGACTCTCCTTTCGACAACATCCATTACTCGCCATTCACCCGCAATATACAGCAGCCCAACTGTTCAAAGCAACCGAGAGGAACACACAAGACACGATCCCTCCGACTATCCAGCCCCTTTTGAGTTGAGCCTATTGTCAATCTGCTACTCTCCAACGTGCAGCGTGAGACACCAATTCGCATACGACCCAACTTTTCCAACTTTGGAAGCGCGCCACACTATTGAAGACGCCCTTGTTGCCAGAGACAAGTACAATTCCGACAACAGTTGACGGTTCTCTTTTCTCATTTAACCTTGGTCACGCCCGCCGGCTTTCACTGAAAGCGAACGCTTTTCTGCTTCTCCTTTTTCTCGTCTCCGCCGCAGACGATCAGAGAGAAGTTTGTTGCGTTTGTTTTTGCCAGCCAGCTTGCACCCAAGTTTTTTTAATATTCCTTCCCATTCGCCTGCCTTTGTCTGTGCCTCCTTCTTTTGGAGCTGCTCGCGCCTTTTGAGGCTGAAAAAGTACATTTGCTTTCATTCGGCCAGCCTGCCCTATTTTTATCTTTGTCCCCGCGAGTCCTGTCTGCAAATTGGTTCTCTTGGCCACGCTTTCGGGTCCTCCGCCACACGCACACACGCCGCAGTCACCCTCACTACACTCCCCTGTTTCGTGTTCGCAAGAGAAACGAGTTGCGCTTGGCCACTCGCTCGAACACTGCGTCGCTTCGTCTCCGACGCTGTCAAACCCCAAATCTTGGCCTGGCAAGCCCTCCTACCTCCCTCCTCGTTTCTCGACCGGTCTCTTCCACAGAGCCTCTCGTTTGCGCGGCCTTCTTGCCCGATCGTTATCGACTGCCATTCTCACCAAAACGATCTAGTTGCAAAGTAAGTTTTTATTTGCCCGTTTTCAGTCCTTTGGTCTCCGTTTCCCTCGACGTGTCCATCATGCCTTGCGGCGCTTGTCACTATCCTCGATGCGAGGACGCTGCACGGGAAACACGGGGCAGACAGCAAATGTGCATATCGCAGCTCCTCTTCTCAAGGATCCGTGTAGGCTGGTGTATCGCAGCAGTCTGTTGCCCCTTTTAGAAGCAGTCTTCCCGAACAGGGCCTTAACAAGCCTTGTTTGTTGCCATCTCTGACCTATCCCCATCTCGTATCCTCTTCCGTCGCGTCGCATCTCAACTTCTGGCACGCCTCCACCAGCGCATCCGCTAACATCTCCACCAACAGGGCCCAACTGAGGTCGAGTCCACATAGCCTCAATGTCTTCCAACAGTACGGGTGATCCGGGGGCGGTCTCGACGGAGCCTTCGGCGCCGACGAGCTCCGCTAATGGCAATGCTAGCACGCCCTCTAACAACGCTCCAGCGACCACCCGACCACAAGTGAGCCCAGCACTCCCTCAACGACGTCAGCGCCCACAACCCCGACAACACCTACCACCACCAGCACGCCACCAACATCGACTCCGACAACGCCCTCAACGACTCCTCCTCCTCCGACGACATCGACAACACCCCCTGTAACGTCTTCGACTCCTACCACACCGACAACCACGTCTACGCCACCAGCAGAGACGACTCCGAGTACGACGTTTGTGACCCCCACGAACCCAGGTACCAGCACGAGCATTCTTACCGTTACATCCACGACTCAGGGCCCGACCACCACAGCGCCCACGCAAACGACCTCATCCAGCACCACGACAAGCGCGGCGCTGCTGTTGGCCCAACAGGAAGCTCCAGCAGTGGTCTCTCCAGCGGTGGCCGCATTGCGATTGCTGTTGTCGTCCCCATTGCTGCTGTTGCTCTGCTTCTCCTGGCCGGTATCTATTTCTGGCGGAAGCGGAAGCAGCGCAAGGATGCCGAGGAGGAGCGTCGCAAGGAGGTCGAGGACTACACCTTCAACCCGAATGGCGACCGCGACCTGGCCGCCATGGCTGCGAGCGGCGCTGCTGGTGCCAATGGTTACGAGATGATGAAGGAAGATGCCGGTTCTTCCGGCTACCGCGGCTGGGGCACGACCACCTTGGCTGGATCGACGGGACGCAAGGCCTCGACGACCATGTCGGGCGGCGCTGCTGGAGGTGTTGCTTATTCGGATGCTACGTCGCCAACACGCGCCGGTCCCTCTGATGGCCGCTCGGGCGAGGTCGCTTACACGGACGGCACGCAGTCTCCCGAAGGCGAGATCCTGGGCGCGATGGGCCCGTCTACTGGCAACAACCGCACTGGCGATGTCCGCAGAGGTCCCTCGAACGCGTCTTCTTCGTACAGCGCCGGTGCCCACTCGGATGCTTCGGGTGAGGGTGGTGGTGTTGGTTACGCCAACGCTGCCGACGCGACGTACTACAACCAGTACGGCAACAACAACCCCTACGCTGAGAACACTTTCGGCAGCCCGCCGCGGCCCTCTGAGCTGGCCGGCGCGCCTGTTATCCGCGACAATCCGGCACGGCGCAACACACGCATCGAGAGCCCGGCGCACTACCCCCAGCAGACTGCCAACGTCTCTCAAAACTTTTAACCGTCCACCAATGTGGATGGTGATTTTTCTTTTAATATGACGTCTTTTGCATGGGTTTATTTATTTTCCCTCTTTTTCCCTCTCTTGTCCTCTACAGCGTTTTAACGGTCTACCCTTTTTATTTATCGTCTCTTGCATTCGGGACACTGCTTTTGCGTGCCCGCATCTCCTGACTGTCACCATTTTCTTTTGTCACTATCATTTGTTCTTCTAACTATACCTGTCACACGATTGCGATATTTTATTCCAATGTATCCTTGCCATAATACGGCATCTTAATCTCGTCACTTTGTTGGACACCATTCTCTATCTATCTCTCTATCTATATATACGCACTATTCTCACAGGCTTTTGCACACCCGCCAACAACGTGTTTCAAGCCATGTTCTTGGAAGTTAGGGTCCTGTGTACCTTTTTCGCACATACCTTTTTTTTCGCTTGTTTCCTCTCTTTTGTTTTGCATGTGTTGCAGATGATTCTCTTCCAGTATTCTTATCTTGTCTTTCTTATGTGTTTTTTGGCATCTCGATCTTGGAATAGGGGAGGAAAAAACAAAAGCCGTCTTTCTGAGTACATAGCAAGGGTTCTTGCAAACTCAGACACTTTAATTTGAATACCTTGAGCTACTACAAAACGCAACATGTGAGGTGCCCAGTTATGTCCAACGAGACAAGTAAAACATGTGCAGGCGAGAAGTGTATATATGCAGGTTCCCGGCGGAGCACTCACAGCCGGCTGTTGACGATGCCCTGCCTGGCTGCCAGGCTCTCCCCTTGACCGTCTCCCTGGCTCAGCGCCGTCCGGTCCCACCAGAAGCGCACTGTGCTAGTTCATAGTCCGACAGGCTCCGAATGGCCGCTGGCGTACCTGGCTTGGCCTCGCTGCCGCCCGGCGCTGCGCTGGAGGAACGCGCTCGTCGTTGCCCTGGCCAAACACGACAAGCGAGCCCGCCGCCGGGTCCGTCTTCTTTGCTACTGCCGGCGGTGCAAACGGCGACACAAACGGTGCCACGTCACGCCTGCCGGACCACCGCCATGCCGCGAGTTGGGATCGCCCGCGGGGCTCACGGCAAACTGCACCCAGGCGCTGTTCATGGCATCAGCCACAGCCAGGAGGCCCGGGTTGTCCCGCAGCACAGCCATACTGTGAGCCACGCAGATCTGGTTGTCGCCGTGGTTGGCTGTGTTCCAGCCCTGCGCGTGGGCAGCAAACTCGTACAGGTAGACGTTGTAGTTGGCGTTGGCGGCGTTGGCGGCGAGGTAGTGCGCCGTCTGAAGTACAGGGCAGATGTATGCATAGTGGGCATAGGCTGCCTCGAGGCGCGCCCATTGGCGACCTGTGACGCCCGGTGGGAACGGCTCGGGCATGATGTACGGCGAGTTTTGCGGGTCGGCGACGGGGTCTGGGTACACGCGCAGAGCTCGTCGAGGTCATCGCTGGTCAGGCCTGGTACCAGGTCGGCAAAAAAGGTGCGGAAGTGGGCGTTGGGTGTCAGCGCGGCCCTGGTCGCCTGGTACAAATAGCGTACCCTCGTTGGAGTTGAAGCCGGTAAGCACAGGAATCTGCGGTGCAAAGCCGCCCTTGCCAGGTCCGCAGCGGTGTACGCGGGATAATGTTGCCATCGACGACAGGCTGGAACGGCCAGCAGACGCTGGCCTGGTAGGTATTCCAAACCTGGCGGGTGGCAGCGACAATGGACTCTAGCGGCAGGTTCCGCAGGTAGGCGAGGATGTCGCGGTTCTCGTCGCGCGGGCTGGATGCTTTTCGAAGAGCTCTCTGTTCTGGCGAAAAGGCACCGGCAGCAACAAGAAACTCGCGCAGCTGCGACTTGGGCCGCGGGTGGTTCTGGTTCCAGACGGCACGGGCCGTGGGGCCACCCGACTCGAGGATGGCCTTATGGAAAGGTGCCTGGCCAGGAGGGTAGTACAGCAGGTGATGGCCAATCTGGGCACTTGGCGTGAGCAACCAACGTAGCTTGCAAACGCTCGCTTGGGATTCAAAACAGAACAAAACAAAAGACTTACAGAGTGGGCACCGGCACTCAGCCCCATGATGGTGACGTTGTTCGGGTTGCCGCCAAAGCAGCGGATGTTCTTTTGCACCAGGCAAACAGGGCCTGCTGATCCGCAGGCCAACGTTTAGGGGCGCATCGCTGTCGTCGCTGGTGTTCGCGCCATCCCAGCTGCACCCTGCCAGCCCAAGAAACCGAGCGCACCTACGCGGTAGTTGAAGCTCACGCCCACAATGTCGGCCTCGGCATAGCCAACAAAGCTGGCCATGTCGCGCTCGGCACCCATGCCGTTGTTGAAGGCGCCGCCGTGGACATAGACGACGACCGGCAGCGGCTCGGTAGGGATGCGCTTTTCCGACAGGCTTTTCGATGCCGAGGCGGACGGACGGTACACGTTGAGGTTGAGGCAGTCCTCGCCCTCGGGGATGAACGGGTTCGGCGCAATGCCAGGGCACCGCTGGCCGAGCTGCGTGGCCGGAATAACTCGGCTGCCGCGGTCGCTTGTGCCACGGTCGTCGACAGCCAGGGCCACGGGTGGGCGAAAGCGGTTCTGACCGCCGGTCGACTGTGCGTATGGGATACCGAGAAAGACATCGAGGGCTCTCGGCAAAGCCATCTGCTCCGGAATGGGCAGAGGACCTTTCGCCGAGGACGAGGCACTGGTTACGAGGACCGCCGGACCCGACGCCCAGGCCGAGACTGGCAGCCTCGACTACGTTCTGGCCAACGGCCACCACGCGGCCCTTGTAGGTGCCCTGGGGCAGCCGCACGCACGGCGGTGCAGAGCTGGCCAGTACTGCGGCCACTGGAGGAGCCATTTCGTGGTCGGTAAATTCGCTGATATTTGCCGTCGCTGCCGTTCTTGCTGCTTCTGCTGCCTTCGTCGTTGCTCGTTGGTGGATGTAGAAGGCAACAGAAGAACTTATGAATGCTCCTGCCAGGAAAGCCAGAAGAATCCTGATGTGTGCTCAAACGGGTTGAAAAGAAGACCCATTGCCATGCTATGCATACATTGGGGACGTTTGTCTGGTAGAATGCGGCCACGGGCTGGGACGACGGAGCTGTTGTTGCAGCGGCAGTTTCCCCTCGCATTTACGTTGCGTCAGAACGAGGCGCGAGTGGCAGGGAAGACGGCTGGCCCAGCGTGTAGCCCACACCTAATGAGGGATCTCGGCTCTAATAAGCCGGCCACCGCTATTGCTGCTGACTTGGAAACGTGCACACGCATGAACTCCACAGTAACTCGACAAGCCCCAAGAAGCTGGGGGAGAGCTGATCAATGTTCAAAATAAGATAAAAAAGCATCTAGTGTTATCAAAAAATAAAGATGGTAACTGGTCGACACGCACGAGGAAAAGCATACATAGGCAATGCTCCTCCCCTCTCGCCATCTCTGGCTAGCCAAAACGCCAATAGAAAAAGAAAACAAGAAAGAAAAACAAAAAAAAAAACAGGTCTGACAAAGGAGATGCAAGCTTGCCCGTAACCCATGCGAAAGGGCTCAGGAGCTGTTATAATGACTATCGAGCCTGCCTGCTCCAAAATAAAAAAAAGGCTTAACGAGAGCAAAGGAACCAAGGAAAAACCAAACGCCAAATTTGCGTGCCATGAAGTTAGAAAATAAAAAGAAATGTTTGTCGTCAAGTCGTACGAAGACCGTCGTCTTCAGCATCAATTTCCGGCGCGCTCCGGCACAGCCTTCTTGGCTTTCAGCTTCTGCTTTTCGGCCCACTCCCGGCTGAGCACCCTAGACTCCTCAGCTGCATGCTGGCGGGCCTGCTTGGCAATCGCCTCTCGCTCCCGTTTCTTCGCGGTCCCGGTCCGACGACAGGATACTGTCTCGCTGGAGGATCTCCCGGCCTCGTAACTTCTGGTTCTGCACATCTTCCATCGAAATAGTGCTCCGCTTTCCACTAATGCTGCCAGTGGATGTCGATGTGGCCCGGCTGATATTTCCCGCTGCCGTAGATGACTGCTCGAGAGTTGTGCCACGCCCGCGAGCAATTTGGCCTTGACAGTTATTGTTGTTTGAATCAGATGACAGGGCAGAGAGTCGTCTGTTTCCTGGGGAGCAGAGCTCGGCACACTGAGTCTTCCTCCCGTAACAGAGCCCTCGCCTATGATCGAGGCCGTTCTTGCGAGCCCGGCTGGAGAGCGTTTCGCGTGGGACGGTGCTTGGAGTGATGCTCAGTCGGATGGGTCTGGCCTTAAACTCGCGCCGCTTCCGCTCCTCCTCCTCCTGTTGCTTGATCTTCGCCTCGTGCTCCTCTCTTTTCCGCCTCGAAATGGCTTCGCCGGGAAGCTCAAACGTCGGAATGGTAGGTGGCTTCACCGATCGTGCTCTACGGAGCTGTCCCGCATTTCGCTGGGGTAGACTTGGTGCTTGACGCAGCGGCAGAAACCGCTGCTGCCTGTATGCGAGCCTCACGCTGCTCCTTGAGCCGCCGGCGACGGCTTCACCTGGAAGCTCAAACGTTGATGTTGTAGGAAGCTTGTTCGACTTCACCGGTGGCTTAGGCGGAAGCAGGCTCAGTGGACGAGCCACACTGAGTCTTTTCGTGCCCGGTATAGTTGTCGAAGCCGCAGAATTACTTGGCTTCTTTGCCGGGTCCGCCGTGCCCGTAGACCTGCGCGTGGACGCTGATCGTGCCAGGTCGGCCGGCTTGCGCGCGAAGTGTTGCTATTCTTGGTGGCAGGGTTCTCTTCCTACCATTGGCGAGGGCTGGGACGGCTGGCTGCCGTGAACTTCTTTGTCAGGTGACGCCACCACGGTTGACAGCGACCATACGGTGTACAGCCTCGAATTGGTCCTCCAGTCTGTCCAGTTCCTCGAGCGTGTCCTCGATGCGTGCCACAGAGCTACCGGTGAACGCGGCAGTGACTGCGACCGGTCCAGAGGAATCGAGTCCACCGAGACCATGGTTGCTTTCGGGGAAACACCGTTCAGCTCGGCGGCCAGCATATTGGCAGTGTATGGCGGCGGTGCGGGAGTACCGGGCGGCAACAGGGTATCAATCATGGTCCGAGCTGAGGCGCGTAGGCTGCTGACTTCCTCTTCGGCTTGTCAGAGGGGTGGCAATGAGCGTGTATGTATTGACCTCACGGTTGCTTCCGGTGATCGAGCTTCTCGACAGGGACCTCTGTCGCAAGATGTTGCACCCAAAATAGACTTTGCGTCTGTGGCTGGCGCTATCGGTAAGGTCGGCGGCCGAGCAGATCCGGCGCAGCTGCTTACTCTTGGCAAGATCGCCGGCGTCGCGAGGCAGAGACAGAATCCAGTTAAATTCCTTTGCGTCGTGGCGTTCAATCGTGCCCTGTATCTCGGGCTGGGAGAGAAGCTCAGAAAACGACTCGTGCTCGACTGCGTCGATGGTGTCCTATGTCAGTTCTCCGGTCTATTTTATTAAACATGGCAGCAACTGAAGACATCTTACCTCTCAGGCCCGAGCTTGGCTTCTCAACGTTGTCACCACTGGGCTGTTCAGGAAGAAGCAAAGTGAGTGCGTTTTGCCTTTAGAGGCGGCTTCTGAGGCCGCGAAGGAGTTGAAGCTGGGTTGAACCTCGCAGAATGTTGCACGGCAGCCGCTCTAGGCTCTACACGGTCACCCTCTGTCTGTTCGGGAGGGCTGTGGATATGGAAGTTGCTCAGATCTTCGGCCAGCGAGTCTGGCGTGGCGATGTGTACTGACTGGGCTGCTGCTGCTGCTGCTGCTGTTGCAAAATTGGTTCGCCTGTGGCGTGGCGTGGTGTCTCGCAGTAGATTTTTGTTGTTCTGGACATTCTGCAAGGCCCCAACACTCAATTCTCCCAGGTATGAGTGTGCGGGCGCATTGAGGTTCTTGGGCTCCAAGAGCGTAGGCGTTGACGGTGGCCCGGCGAGTCTGGAAGGACTGACGTTCTCAATGCCCGTCACGAAAACCATCTTGGTTTCTAAGATGGTGATGGTGGGCCATGGCTCAATCAAAAGCAGACGGCCGTCGCCCTCTGCCAAAGTCGATTAAAGGGGGTCGGATTACGAGTACGTTGTATTCTTCAGAGGGGTCGGGTCAGCGAGGGGGTGAATTCTTTTGAAACAGGGAGCATAAACCGCTGAGGAAAAACACCGCGCACCAAGTTCCAATGAAATGAACACGGGCGAAAAGAGCGTCCCTTGGAGCTGGGACCGCCCTAGGCGCTGAAGGAGTCGAGTCCTCTTCAGAAGAAGCAGAGGAAATGACGGGCTGTCGTATGGCAGGGGGGGGTAGTAGCAAAGGCGCAGTGGGCTGCAATTTCGCGGGCGAGGGATTGGGAAAAGCGCCAATTCGATGCCAGGGGGATGCGAGTCGTGAAAACGAGGCTCGCTGCTGATTTTCGGCTGGCAGTCGCTTGTTGGCGGCCAGATAAAGAGGCTAAAACGGGGTTGTGTTATGGAATGTGAATGCTAGGTAAGAAAAGAAGGGAGATGGAAGACAGAGAAAGAATCGGATCTGGTGATGTTTATGCGTTTTGGGCGTTGCTCATCCAGCACCACTATTTGTTTATTTCTGCGGCTGCATGTATAGTGCTCCTTCTGTCTACGGTTGCCCTCCTGCTTTTTTTCGCGCGCCTTCCGTGCTAACAAAATGTCGCGTCGCGGGTGCGGGAAGGTGCAGGTGGGACATGAAAATGCTGCATCTGGACTGGAGCAGTTTCTAAGGGTGCCTTCCTTCCTCGAGTGTTCCATGTGGCTGGCACCGACGGAGGACATGCTCAGTATTAGAGCGCTGACAGCGTTTGGGCAATTCGCAGGGCGTTTATATTGCACAGATATGGACGGAATACATGCAATTATATCTTCCCATCCGTACTCCGCCCTCGTAAATCTCTTGGATCTGCCGTCCGCTCATATATATCTCTCAGAGGCATTACTCTGTTTACCAGAAACAACCCATTTGCGAGGCTCCGTAAACACCATGATGACTAATAAACGCGGTTTGACGCGACTTGCCATTTGTGGGTGTTGGTCCAAAGCGCTGAAGAAAGTGGGGTTGCTTCCGCAGCTGTCAAAGTGATGAACAGCACCAGCAGCCACCGTTCTGAAAGGCAACGAACGGTGGGACAGGAACACCGGCGATCCGTATAATTTCGGACGTGGCTTTCATCTTCGCTTGCTGTGCGAGATTTTTGTGCTCAAGTATGCTCGATGTGCTCAATGAGCTGCGTACGCATAAAGCTGAGATGCTCGGCTGTTCCGACTGTCGCACAAGGACAAATGGTGCTTGGCTGTGCATATTCATGACGCCTCACCCTCCTCTTCCAGTGCGGCAGCAGCGGCAGCAGCCTCGTCGGCCTGGGCCTGCAAAGTCGGGGCGTGCTCGGTCGGGATGCGCACAAGCATCTGCGGGAGGGCGACGGAGCTGTCTTCTGTTTCGGTCGGAGCCCGCGGCAGTTTGGCTTCTGGGTGTTAGAAAGGGACTGCCCAGTTTTTTCCCTTTTTTGTGGAAACGTTCATGGATTGAAGTACTCACTCGATGCCATGTTTATTGCCCGCAGCACATTATGCCAGTTGGCCATCACCGTTGCGATTGCTGCGTTTCCAAAAGTCAGCCCAAGAGTCCCAAAATCATCACCAACAGGAACCACACTGTCTCGCGCATCTCTGCCAATCTGCGCACCTTCGGTCCCGTCTGACAGCGTCGACAGCTTCTCCTCGAGGGCTTCCATTTGCGAGGCGACCGCGGCGCTGAGGTCGCGTAGCTGCTTAAGGTTCTCGAACTCTTCTCGTTTCTCGTGGACGCGGGCCTGCAAGGACATGCCCGCCGACGCGCCTGCAATGGACGTCTGCCGCAAGTGTCCCGAGGGCATCGATCGTGAAGAAAAGGCCATGGTTGTCGGGTTCCTGAGTCGGGGCTGGGCGTGATGCGGTTGTCACGCGTCAACTGTCGAGCATCAAGTAATACTCGGAGAAGAGAGTAATAGAAGTGGTGGAGCATGGAGTATGGCGGGGCATCGCTCGTTGGCATGTGGCTTGCGTGTTGTCAGCCACATTATCGGCCCAACTATGCCAGGGCTGCCCGGCCAACCCCCTGCCCAAATAAAATTGGCGTAAACAACACACCAAAATTAATCGAGTAGGTGCTAATGACACCAAACACCCGGTGATAGACAAGACCGGCCCGGGACCAAAAAAAAGGCTGTTGTTTGCGCGCCTCCAGCCATACTAACACAGCACCTCGAAATCGCGAGCTTTCCTGTCGCAAGACCGATCTTGCACGTTGCCAACATCGACAGCAGCTTCATTTCGACTTTCGCTGCCTCCGGCACCGCACCACGACCCCCCTGCGCGGCTTCACGATACTTACTGTTGACCTCCTGGAGCCACCGTCAGTCTCCTCGCCATTGTGAGAGATGGCACGACTGAATGAGCCCCGGCGCCGGTCGACAGCTTCGACAACTGTGCGTGCTTCGCTTGTTTTCTTTTTTCCCTTGGGTCTGTCTTTGGTAGGCCGAGTTTTCCCCCGACTAACGATCACCAGTGCGCCGCAAGTTCTTGCGCCAGAACAGAGACATCGCCCGCGTCAACTCCAACCAGTCTCTTCGCATCCGTGGCCTTGAGAATGAATGCGCTCGCCTTCTATCCGAAAACCTCGAGCTCCGCGGCCAGGTCCTGCGCCTCGAAAAGGAGCTCGAGGACGACAAGTCGCAGCGCGTGGCCGACCATGCGCTGCAGATCAAGCAGAAGATGGAGGCCCAGCTCGTCGAGCTCGGATCCCTCCTTGCCAGCTTCGGTGTCGAGCCCCCGACCAAGAGACTGTCCCTACTGCAGCTCGACGCACCGACAAACCGGTGCGACTGAGCCTCTCGAGCGAGACCAGGTCTCCGCAAAGGAAACCGCCCGCTCTGTCGCCCAGCGAAGCCGAGTCTCTCGCGGTCCAGGAGGGCCGGTTGCCGCCAATCTTTGAGCACAAACCATTCCCACGCCAGGCTCTGGGGTATGTTGTGGTCCCCGTTGCGGTGTCGCTAACGCCGGGTATGGGGTATGTAATGCTGACCACTTCTTAGCCGTGAACAAATCCTCGCGCTCCCATCCGACGACGTCGAAGTCACTACCTCGCCGGAGCTGGGTCCACCGCCTGTCTCACGTCTCCACCGGGACGAAGCGACAAAGGCTGCGGAGCCTACAAAGAAGCCAGCCGCTACGACAACACAGGTTGCTGGTACCGCCCCGAAAAAACGCTGCAACTGTATCAAAGGAGCTGGTCAAGGAGCGCGTGGCAGACGATTTGGGCACTGCAAATACACCGCTGCTGGCACCAGCATCCGTACCTACAAAAGCAAAGCCCGAGGCAGGGAAGAAGACATCAGCTCTCCGTGTCCTCAATGATAACATACAGTCAGCAGAGCAGCCGGCTATACAAGAACGTTCAACCGCGCCCACCGTCGTCACTGCAACTACAACAGCCCCGGTCTCTATGCCTCGACACCCACATCGAAACCTGGCGGAAAGAGGAAGTTCGCAGTGAACGACGAGAATTCTGTTCTCCGGGGTATGAAGGCAGGCAGCGCAAACGAGAAGGCTCCAGTGCCGGCTGCTAAAGCTAAGGCAGATGGAGCGGTGCCGATTCGCGAACTGAAGAATCCGAGAAGCATAAGAAGTCTCGTCAACAGCCGGAAGGATGCACCTGAGACCCACGGCGAGACGAAGCCGGCAGTCGGTGGAAGAAAACCCCTTTCTGCGAAGAGCACAAACGAGGATATCTCCACGCCTCGGAAACAGGCTGTTGGGGAAGGAAAGCCAAGAGCAACGGCCATGCCGACAAGCCAGTGCATCTCGAAGGACGTATGCGGAATCGTACAAAGGCGCCGTTGGCTGTGGAGATCTCAGATGTATCACCGCCCAAGATTGTCGACATCGTTATTGAGGACGACAAGACAACTAGCACGGCCGAGAAATCGACTTTGGCCGTTTCCTCAAAATCAAAACGCCAGGACGAGACCGCCCAACCCGTGACCGACAATGATCTGTTACGGGAGCCCGAATCGGATGCCCCCTGCCCTCGCACGCCTCCTCCACCTACGACATCGCTCCTGACATCACAACGCCTTGTGCCTGTGCACGCTGGGGGCCGCGACACTCCACCCCCGGCAGATATTTCTTCACAGGGCGAGACGTCTCGTCCTAACAGACGGTCGCGTGCCTCTGTGAGCTATGCAGAACCAAATTTGCGGGACAAGATGCGTCGCCCAACAAAGGAGCTGTTTGACGCCGTGGCAGGTGAAGGCAAATACGTGCAACGACAGACTGCTCAGACACATCAGGATGACCAGGGCCAAGCCGCTGTACCAGCCGTTGCCAAGATCGGAGCAATGACCTCGACTGTCGAGCAGCTGCCACAGGCAGAGGCGGTGGCACAGGCTCAGCCAAATGATGGTCAGAAACCCAATAGCCTTGCAGCCGACCAGGACCCATATGAGTTTACAGTTTCGCCGTCGCCCTCCCAGGAAACGGAAGACGAGGAGTCTGAAGTTGGCACAGGGAAGGGCAGAGGCGCAACAAGAAAATCACGGGCATCCTTAAAGACCACGCGGCGGGCTTCGACGGCAAACGCCCGGGAGGAGGGATCCTCGGCGGCTGACCGGCACACTCGGCCATCAGCGGCACGCAAACGCACATCAATGGTAGCGCTAAAGAGGGGCTCCATGTTGGATGACGACGAGGATGATGCTGCTGACTCTTCCTATGAGCCGCCAGCGTCTGAAACCACCGACGTCCAGGTTCCCGAGGGCCGCGCACTATCAGCAAGAGACCGGGTCTCACGGCGGCGGAGCATGATGCTATAATGATTAAAATGATAGAGTACAGCACCACATGATTGTTCGCGAGCATGGTGCCCTGGCGTTTGTTCTCTCTTTTTTGTTTATATACACACAGCCATTCCTTGCGTTTGTTGTTGCGTTTGTTGTTGTTTTGCTTTCTCTTTCTGTTTCTATTACTTTCCCTTCTTTGCGAACGGAGTTCTCTTCTCCGCTCTAGTTGTCACGATGGCGACTTCTTTCTGTATTGCTTTTAGGATATCCTATTGTCGCTCCTTTTTTGACTTATCAAAATACAACGTCTTTCATTGTACAGCTCTACTTTGGGTGTGCCTAATCTGTGCTCGTCTCACGGTCCATCTTTTGCAAAGAATCAAACGAGCATTATATAAAGGATTGGTATGTACAAAATGGCACCTACAGGTGGTCAAGATATCGAGCTGTTTATGGCTGCTAAAGAGGAACACGGAAAGACACTTGAGCGGTGAAAGTATTACAAAAGCACAAAAAGCAAGCAAGGATTAGAATAAGCAGGGTAGCACGAAGCGACACCGAATCGGCTCATTCTGCATTAACCCCCTCCCCTCGCCCCCAATGAGGCAACCCTATGAGGCCGATCCCGTCGGCTCCACCGGCTTTGTGTATGTCACCTTCTCGACAGCCACGCTCTCAACCCCGTTGGCATCTTTGCGCAGCTGGTAGACGTACAACGTCAGCGAGATGCCCTGGACATCCATCAAACAGAAGCTAGGAACGATCTCGTCCTCGGGTTTGTCGCTGTCACCACCCCAGCCCGAGAAGTAGGCGCCCGTGGCACTGCCCGGGTTGATAAAGAACTTGTCCATGTACTCGAAGCACTCAAACTTGTGCGTGCCACCCCAGCACAGCACGTCCACGTCCAGGCGGTTGGCTTCGGCCAGCAGCAGATCGGGCTCGTTGCTGACGAGCGTGAAGCCCTCGAGGAAGCCGACGCGGACGGAACCGTGGGTCACGACCTGGGTCAGCGGCAGGGCGGTGGCCTCGACATCGAAGCGGCCCTTGACGATCTTGAGATCCGGCGCCACGGACCGGAGGTACTCGTAGGTGTGCTTGTCGGTTAGATTGCCGAGGCAGATTGTCTGGCCGATCTTTCCGGGTGCCAGAAGCTTTTTGAACTAGACAGGGGGGGAGAAGAGGCTTATGTCAGTCCGAATCTGTCCTCAAGGGCCAAAACAACAAGTCTAGGTGACGTCGAGGCGGGCCTACTTTTGCGGGAATGTCCAGCGCCCGGTCTGGGATGTGCAGGTCGCCGATAACGAGGATGAGAAATGCCATGGTGACAGAGGTTGCTCGGTGAGATCGGTGTTCCGACGGTTGACTATGACGTGCTGTGCGTCGTTTCTTGTCTGGCCCAGCCTCGCCGGAGCTCAAGTTCAAATGCTCCGCGTGCGCCGGCAAGGGTGAATGTGCTGGCCGGTTTAGTGGCTCGAAAAGAGCGTAGAGCTATGGACTGCGGGTTCAATTGCTCGAGGGCAATTAAAGAGAGGAGCAGATTGCGCGAGGCTGACTTGTGGTTGTCAAACGGTCGTGTGTTGGAGAAGGCTGTGAAAGGTGCAGAGAGAGGTTTCCCGCCGCATGCCGTTACCAATGGCTCCTGCCTGGCCCGCTGTGCTAGAGTGGCTGGGAATCCAAAGGCCTCTTTCTGGAAGGTAGCTTTCCAAAGCGGGCAAGCTCCAGCCACCACTATTGGCTCTCCATCTGCTCAGCCCCAATATCAAGCCACAGGCCTAGCAACTAACTGTCCGAAAACCGGAAGGCACAGGGACGAATTCCTCCAGGGCGGGGCTCCTCTTGGAAGGATTACGGCGCACACCGCGTCTTCACGTCCTCACGAGAGCCGGCAGAACACCAGGTGAACGGTTCCACCGCCAAGTGCAGACCCCGGATGTAATACGGCGTTCGGAGATTTAGAGGCAGCATTCGCTAGACTGCTGTTGCCATTAAAAACTCAAACCCTAGAAAGCGGGCACGGCAAGAGCGAACGGAGGGCAAGCACAGGCAAAGAGGAGACAAACACTGCCAATTCAGTGAGGGAAAGAGCACTGCACTGCACACCGCACCTATTTTCCCGAACAACGGCCGTCCAGACGCTGGGTCGCCGCAAAAGATTGTCTCGCAGCGGCCTTTCTCTCTCCTCTTCCTCCTCTTCTTCTCCTCTCTTCTGGTCTCTTCTGAGCTTCCGCTCACAATGCAGCCTGTCATCGTTATCCAGCGTGCGCGCCTGTTTCGTCCCCTTCTGCCGAATCGCCAACAACGTGCCTTCCTTAGTGCGTGGTCTTTGCCAGCCAGTCGGCAGCCAGCATTACTAAGACGGCAGGGGCAGGAGGAGCACCCTCAGTCGCAACTGCAGCGGCACTGGACTGGGCAGCGCGCCTTCCTCAGCGGCGCTACGACCAGAATGGCGCCCCTCATCGCCATATCACCGACGGGAGCCCCTCTGCGAACCGTTAGCAGGGATTGCTGGGCACTTATCCACACCCTCGGCTTCCGCCTCATATCCCACCACCTCTCCTTCCACCACATCTTCCCGCCGCACTCTCCATACCACAACCGCATCTTCATCGCCCACAATGTCGACACAGCCGGAACACCCACGCTGCTCATTCCGGGCCCCATTGAGTTTGACGATGCCGTCCTCCAGTCCATGAGCCACTACAGGTAAATGCTCGGCCCCGGCGATGTTTTGTTTTCGTGCCAGCTCGGCGGTTTCCCGCATGTGATTTTTTGCTGCATACTTTTTTTTGCTTTTTTTTTGTATTTTTTTGTATTTTTTTTCTCGTCTTGTGCCATTGATATTCTACATTTCTCTGCAGGCAGGAACCCAATGCTAACCTCGCAGCGAGAGCCATGTCGGCCCGCGTTCGTCTCGATCTTCGGCGACGTCCTCTCGGGCCTGCGCAAGCTCTTCCAGTCCACCGATGCATCCGCCCAGCCATTTGTCATCTCCGGCTCCGGCACCCTGGCTGGACCTCGTCGGCGCCAACCTGAATCGAAAGCGGCGACGCTGCCCTCGTACTCGGCACCGGCTACTTCAGCGACGGCTTCGCCGATGCCCTCCGTGTCTACGGCGCTGATGTCACCGAGCTCAAGGCCCCCGTCGGCAGCCGCCCCCAGCTGCCCGAGATCGAGGCTGCGCTCAAGGTCAAGAATGACAAGCTGCTGACCGTCACGCACGTCGACACCTCGACTGGTGTGCTGAGCGAGCTGCGCAACCTCTCGGAGCTTGTGCACCGCGTCTCGCCCGACACGCTCGTCATCGTTGACGGTGTGTGCTCTGTCGCCTGCGAGGAGATTGCATTTGACGACTGGAAGCTGGACGGTGTTGTCACTGCCAGCCAGAAAGCCATTGGCGTCCCCGCCGGTCTGTCCATCTCTTTCTTCAGCGGCCGCGCCATCAAGGCCGTTGAGAGCCGCAAGACGCCCCCTGCGCCTACTTTGCGTCCATGAAGAAGTGGCTGCCGAGTATGTCTCTTCCCGCGCCATTTTGTTGCCAGTGATGCTTTTTGTCCTTTTTTTTTCTTTTTTTCTTTTCCTTTTTTTCTTTTTTTAAAAAAACCTACTCTGGGCAATGCCACTAACACCCTACAGTCATGAAGAACTACGAGGCCAAGAAGCCGTCCTACTTTGCGACACCGTCCCCTCAGCTGGTCCACGCCCTGCACACGGCCTGGCCCAGATCCTCTCTGTGCCCTGGCCGAGCGTTTTGCCAAGCACAAAGAGGCGTCCGACAAGATCAAGGCCGCCATCACCAAGCTGGGCCTCAAGCAGGTTGCCTCTAACCCGAGGACCAGGCCCACGGCATGACCGCCATCTACCTGCCGGAGACGATCCAGATTGCGCAGATCCTGCCGAGCCTGTCCAGAAAACATTGTTTTTGCCGGCGGCATCCACAAGGAAATTGCCACCAAGTACATCCGTTTCGGCCACATGGGCGTTAGCATCGTGAGTTTTTCCCGCCTCCCGCCTCACCTGCTAATTTACTTGTTTGCCGGTTTCCTTGTCACTATATGTACTAACGTTTCGCAGCTGGAGCCGGAGAGAGGTCACATTGAGCGTGCCCTCAAGGCGCTTGAGGAGGGTCTGGCCGAGTTTGGCTACCAAAAGGCATAAAGGATCAAAAGTAGACTTTGCTTCTGTAGACTTGCTACCCAATTAACTTGATTGCAAAAGAGTTGTTTTATATATGATTTTGTTCGTCATTCGTACGATTCGGAATGTACATGTACATGCAGACGTCGGTTCGTGTGTCCGAGTTTGGTGATATCGGTTCCTGAATCATGCCAACCAGCGCTTGCTACGCTCGGTTGACCATTATTCACCGTTACAGCGGAAACTACGAGCATGTAAGATAAATTCGAATACATCATTATCAGGCATAATCTTACCAAACAGGCCTTCTGCGCCCGTTTCGTGTGACAGGTCGTTTGCCGCCAACAGATTGCCGTGGCCGATCGTGAGTGGCCAACTGTGCCAGCTTCCGTCGCAGCAAATTATTAATAATGTGTAGAAAAGACCAAAAGGCGCAAAGGCGACGCGATGACGACGTGAAGGCGAGTATCTTTATGAAGATAGATAATTACAGCAGGAGCGCGCTATTCTCGCCTGCAGCTGGGGGATGCAAGCGCTGAAGTACAGGAGTAGGCCAGCAACATTCCGCGCCTTCCCCCCTCTTTGACCCACTGGCAGAAAAGAGAAAGCTCTTTCCCACCCTGGCAACGGCGGCGCGCAGCAAACCGAATAAGGCAAGAACAGCCCCAAAACACGCCAAAGCACCGCCAACGCCCAGGTTGCTAATCAAGAAGCGAACAATCGCAGGGCTGCCCAAGCTACCGGTTCTGCCTGGTTCACGGCCTCCGTAGCCCTGCGTTGTCTGTATACCGGGCCTCCGCCCCTCTCCTTCCTCTCTTTCCCTGTCGATGTGCTGTTGTCCTGTCCCGCCATTTCCGACCTGTTCGCCCTTCGTCCTATTGTCTGTTGCGCTCTTGCCTTGCTACTAGTGGCTAACCCGGCCACCTCACTTTTCCTTCCCGTTCTCTTGCCTGCGCACGACGGTTGCTCGCACCTGCCCTCTCTCTACCTCTCTCTACCTCTCTCTACCTCTCTCTCCTCCCTCCCTTGCGGCCTTCCCTCCTGCACCTGCCGCCGATAGCATCGCACACGGCTCTCTCTACCTCTCTCTCGGCCTCCTTTCTCTTCCTCACGCCTCTCCGAGACCTCCACAACAACTCACCACCGCCTCGCCACGCAGACTCAGCAGCCGAGGATTACGAAACGCGAAAGACAGTGAGCGCGTTGCCTGTCTCACCGGTCGTTTCTGCTACTTGTCTCTACACCTGCCTTTCTGCGCATCGATTTCTCCCAGCTTCGATCGCCCTTTCGTTTCCGATCGCCAGCCTTGGTTTTCACGAGCTCACTGGTTTCAACCACGTCCTCGCTTCCTCGACTGTTTTGCGGCCACCCGTTGCAAAGCTTCGCCTAGCAACATCCACCTAGCAAATCCTGTCTCCCCACTTCAAAACTGCCCACTCTCCAGCGTGTCAGCTCCAGTCGTCTCCTCACCACAAGCTCCCAGTCGTTCACTCTCGAATTTTACTCTGGCTGCCCGTAGCCTCGTCAACCTATTGACCCATCACAACTGATCAAAAGATCTCGCACTGCTCGCTCGTTTGCTGGGCTGTCCTGGCAAACATCCCAGTGCACAGCCTCGTCCCGAAGAGTTTTCCTCTTGTTTGATATAATCCTCAGGGAAGCTCGCCATCATGGCTCCCACCGTGGCACGAGCTCGATACGGTCGTGCGGTCCTTTTACGAAGGCCGTGGCGAGCAGGTGCGTGGTTTCTGCCTGCGTGCAATACAATCCTGTTTGCCATTTTTTGCTTCGTTGCTTCGTTTTTCGTTTGTTTTTCGTTGTTTCGTTGCCAGCTAACAAGAAGTTTTTTTCGCTCTGTAGCAAAAAGCTGCTGAGAGTGCTCTCAACCAGTTCAAGAGGACCCGATGCCTGGCTGATGGTCGACAGATCCTCTCCGAGGCGAGCTACCCCCAGACAAAGTTCCTAGCGCTCCAGGTGCTCGACCATGTCATCATGACAAGATGGAAGGTCCTCCCGCGGGACCAGTGCCAGGGTATTCGCAACTTTGTCGTCCAGTTCATTATTCAGTGCTCCTCAGCTCGGAGGAGGCCTTGCGCGAGCACAAGACGTTGCTTGAACAAGCTCAACCTCGTCCCTGATCTCGATCCTGAAGCAAGAGTGGCCGCACAAACTGGCCACATTCATCAACGAGATCATCACGGCGCTGCCGCTCCAGCCTGTCCATCTGCGAGAACAACATGATCATCCTGCGTCTCCTCTCCGAAGAGGTTCTTCGACTACTCCGCCGAGCAGATGACATCCACAAAGACCCGTAACCTCAAGACCACCATGTGTGCCGAGTTCTCGCAGATTTTCCAGCTCTGCACGGAGATCCTCAACACGGCCAACCAGGCTAGCTTGGTCAAGGCGACCCTCGAGACCCTGCTGCGCTTCTGCAACTGGATTCCCCTCGGCTACATTTTCGAGACCCCCCTTATCGACACCCTCCGCACGCGCTTCCTCGAGGTGCCGAGTTCCGCAACATCACCCTGCAGTGCTTGACGGAGATTGGCGGCCTGCAGACCTCCGGCCCTGGCCAGGTCGGCAACTACGATGAGCAGCTCATCAAGATGTTCACCGAGGTCCTCACGACGATTGCCACGATCATTCCGCTGTCTATGGACCTCAAGACCACCTACCTCAAAGCAATTCTCGGGACCAGGAGTTTGTGCAGAACCTAGCGCTCTTCCTGTGCAACTTTTTCACCATGCACCTCAACGTAGGCCCATCTCTTCTTTCTTTTCTTTCTCTTGCGCCTCTTGGCCGCCATGCTCCATAATGCACTAGCAACTAGCTGTTTGATTTGCTAACTTTTTTTCTCACAGCTCATCGAGAACCTACCAAATCGCGACTTTCTCACCCATGCCCACTTCTATTCTCATCCGCATCTCCCAGATCGACGATCGGGAGATCTTCAAGATCTGCCTCGACTACTGGCTGAAGCCTTGTCCAGGAGCTGTTACGAGGAGATGCAGTCTCTGCCCATGTCAGAAGCCAACCCCCTTCTTGCAATGGGTACCCTTACCTCGAACGGCGCCCACCTAACCCGGCGCTGCTTAACAATTACCCGCTGCGGAAGCACAAGTACAAGGAGATCCCTGTCCCAACCTACGCATTGTCATGATCGAGAAGATGGTGCGTCCCGAGGAGGTGCTGATTGCGAGAACGACGAGGGCGAGATCGTGCGTGAGTTCGTCAAGGAGAGCGACACCGTCCAGCTGTACAAGACCATTCGCGAGTGTCTGGTCTACCTCACGCATCTTGACGTCGTCGACAACTGAGCAGATCAATGACGGAGAAGCTCGCTCGTCAGGTTGGACGCTCCGAATGGTCGTGGCACAACTGCAACGTGCTCTGCTGGGCCATCGGTTTCGATTTCGCTGGCCATTGAATGAGGAGACCGAAAAGCGCTTCTTGGTCACTGTGATCAAGGACCTGCTTGGCCTGACAGAGATGAAGCGCGGCAAAGGATAACAAGGCTGTTGTCGCAAGTAACATCATGTACATTGTTGGCCAGTATCCTCGGTTCCTCAAGGCCCACTGGAAATTCCTCAAGACGGTTGTCAACAAGCTGTTTGAGTTCATGCACGAGTCGCACGAAGGTAAGACAACCCTCCCGGCCCCCCTTCAATTTATTTTACGATCGCTAAGCACATTCATTGTATAGGTGCTCAGGACTGCATGCACACCTTTATCAAGATCGCTAAGCAGTGCCGGCGCCATTTTGTTGCTCTGCAGCCCAGCGAGCAGGAGCCTTTTATCGATGAGATCGTCCGGAATCTCCAAAAGATCACCTGCGATCTGACACCGCAGCAGGTGCACACTTCTACGAGGCCTGTGGTTATATGGTTTCTGCACAGGGCAACCGCAGCCAGCAGGAACGCCTGTGCTGTCGGATTTGATGGCCCTGCCGAACAGCGCTTGGGACCAGATTATCAAGTCGGCCACCGCCGACCCCTTCCATTCTCCAGGATTCGGATACCATCAAGATCATCGGCAACATCATGAAGACCAACGTTGCGCATGCACGTCTATCGGCCCTTACTTTACCCGCAAATCGGACGCATCTACCTCGACCTGCTGCAAATGTACCGCGCAACCAGCCAACTCATCTCTGAAGCTGTCGCGCGTGATGGTAAGTTAAATAAATTTGTAACAACTCACAAGAAGCAAGACAATGGCGAGAAAGAAGATCGGCTGACCTTATAATCAGGAGAAATTGCACCAAAGACTCCCAAGGTCCGCGGTCTGCGGACAATCAAGAAGGAGATCCTGAAGCTCATTGAGGTGTTTGTGGACAAGGCCGAAGAGCTTCAGGCTGTCCGTACACAGATGGTTCCCCAGCTTCTTGATTCGGTCCTCGTCGACTACAACCGCAATGTTCCCAACGCCCGTGATGCTGAGGTGCTCAAGGCCATGGCCGCTATCATCACCAAGCTAGGCAGCCTCATGGAGGATCAGGTCCGATCATCATGGAGAACGTGTTTGAGTGCACGCTGGAGATGATCAACAAGGACTTCTCCGAGTTCCCGGAACACCGCGTTGAGTTCTTCAACCTCCTGCGGGCTATTAACCTGCACTGCTTCCCAGCACTCCTGAAGCTCGACAACCGGCAGTTCAAGTTTGTCATTGATGCCTGCCTGTGGGCAAGCAAACACGACAACCGCGATGTGGAGGCTGCTGGTCTGGGCATGTGCTTGGAACTCATTAACAATGTGCCGAAAGACGGACACATCCACCGCAAACGCGTTCTTCAACCAGTTCTTTGTCCTCATTCTGCAGGACGTCTTCTACGTGCTCACGGATACGACCACAAGGCTGGATTTAAGACACAGTCGTCGCTGCTCGTGCGCATGTTCTACCTAGTCGACCCTGCCGACAACCTGGCGCCCAAGATCCAGGGCCCATCTACCAGCCGGATCAGGCCCAGGCAGGCACGAGCAACCGCGAGTTCCTGACCAACTATGTTTCAAACCTGCTGCGTAATGCATTCAGCAACCTCCAGCCGCGTAAGTTTTTGTTTTTTTTTGGTGGGAGGGTCTTTGGTTTACTTTCTTTTGGAATTCAAACTAACACAGTGCAGTGCACAAATCCAAAACATTTGTCGAGAGCCTGTTCACGCTTCAACACGCAGTATGATAAGTTCCGGCTGAGCCTCCGTGACTTCCTGATCTCCCTGAGAGAGTTTTTCGGGCGACAATGCCGAGCTGTACCTTGTCGAGAAGGAGCAGCATGGAGAGCGACGCCAAGCAGGCCGAGCTCGAGCGGCCGTTCCAAGGTGTCGGGTCTGCTCAAGCCATCCGAGCTGGAGCAGGACGATGAGCTTGACTGGGTGAAGAGCTCCGGACAGAGTTTGCACCTGTATATTATACGGACAAGGCTTCGACAATGACAACAGCGGCTACGAGACAAGCACCGTCACGCCCGTTACATCCGACGGCAACGGTACACGACTAGCCAGCCAGAGCGATTTTGACGCTTGGAGCTCTACGGCCTCTGATATTCGACGCATCGCATCGCCATACGTTCTCGAACGGGACCCAGGTTCACTGGCGGCATCATCCTCTCCTCTCTTGTGTATCTAGCTGCCCTTTTATCTCATATGTCTCTATCGACCCTTTTTGCATGCATTGGTTTTTACGCAATGTTTTTCTTGTTTTTTTTGTCAAACTTTAACCTCATTGTTCCTTGTCGTCTCAGATGCCATTACTTTTATTCTGTGTTTGTTCTTTTTTTCTCGTTCGCCATGTTTTCGTCTTTATTTTTAACGCTCGCAAATCAATTCGAAAATAGGAAGGGAAAACGGAATGGAAAGGGAAGGTCAACGGGGCGATACCAAACTAGAGGATGAAAAGGGAAGACGACTATCAAGGGTTCCTGAGGAAGACGAACCGAGCTCATGATGCGTGTCATATATCTATATTTTTTTCGGGTGAAGGGCGGTTTGATGCTCGTCATTCGAGAAGAAGATCAATGAGGTTTCATGAGCTACAAAAAAAAGAAAGATCAGATACTACAAAATAAACCATACGACCATTTATTTACAGTTTAAATATTATCTTGATAATTTTATCATAATTTTTTTATATACTCGTTTCGCGGCTGACTTTGGTTCCATTATTGGATTTTTTTTGTTTTTTTTATGCAAGGCATTGTAAGTAATCTCGAAACCAGGGTGTAAACACAGTACAAAAAAGTGAGCAATCGATACCTGGAAAAATCAGTAAAATGCAGAGGACAAATTCAATTATACTACCACATTAGGCAACTGTGTACGAAGCAATGAAGCCACGCGATTTTCAAGGCACTTCTCCATTCACTCGACAGCAAAGGCAGAACAAGAAGAAAAAGAAAAAGAAGAGAAGGCGGTCCAACCGAAGCTGCATCCTGCATCTGCCTTGGGTGGTCCTACATGCAGGGGAAGAGCTCCAAAAAATGGAACGCTGCGTTTGCCTTGCGTGCCACGTTCTTTTTTCTTCTTTCCCCTGCTTCGGTTGGCAAACAAAGGGGCGGTAAAGGAGTTCATTTTTTTTTCCATTCCCAACAACGAACAAAACCCCGCCACGAAACGTCGTCCGAAACATGGTCGCCCATGTCCCGACGTGTCCGCTTTTGGTTGATCGTTTTCAGGGGCTAGAAGTGGCTGTGGCATCCGAGGGAAAAGCAAGAATAAAAAAAAGGAGAAAAAAAGAGAAAAAGAGAGAAAAGAGAAAAAAAGAAAAAATACACGACAGACAAAAAAAGAAAGCATTGTGGATCGCGCGACATGTCCAACAACATCGACACATCCAAAGAGCGGTCACAAGGGCCTCTCCATCGGGCGTCATGTCGCGCAACGACGACATTGCGTTGGAACAGGCGGGGGAGGGAAGCCTGTGAGAGAGCCAAGTGACGCTTTCACCCGCATTGTTTGTGTCTGCCCTCCCTTTCTCAAGCGGGTTTATTTTGAGTGGTTTCCCCCGTCGGTGAATTGACAGCTGTCAAGACAATACAGCTGCGACAGAAAGATCGTCTGATGCAGGTCCAGGTTGAAAAGGGGATCGTTGCTTTACAGCGCAAAAAGCCCCGACTTTATGTCTCCACCATGCGATGACTTGCATCTGACAAACGCGTCCCAGTCGCGTAAAGTATCCTGCCTCCTTGTGTTTGCGTGTTTTTAGAAAGTGTTTTCAGAGGTACCTTTCTCTCAAGGAGAACAATAACGAAAGGCGTTGCTTGATATCGCCATCCTTCCCGTCTTGCTGTTCGCCTTGCACCGGGCCGTCCACTTTCGCTTCTCGATTTGTCAATTCCGACATTGTAATGGTGATTGCCCTCATCGTTATGGAGACTGTCAAATCAAACATGCATCATGGAGATTGGTAGAGAGGTTTATACCAAGTTGATTTTCCCTAGCAATATACATATAGCTGGGGGAAAAGACCATGCATAAGCAATGTAATTACGTTCTGCACCTAGAGGTCGATGTCTATCTCGGATTGCGTAGTTCAGCTTGTCCAAGGATCGAACCCGGGTCTGGCTTGCTTGCCCGTGTGCCTCATTTTGCTGGGCATGTCTCTCCTTTGACAGGCGTGTATCTGCATGTCTCATACGCAGCCACGTCTCGGACTCTTGGACAAGAGATTGGAGTTTTCTTTCTGCGTTTAGCCTGTCCTATCTCTGCCATCTTTACTCGTACATGGCCACTTCCTTTTTGATGATTTACCCCATTTTACACGCAGTATACGGAGTATTTATTTTAATTACCGGCTCTAGATCCGTATCTTTCGGCGAGCACATTTTTGCCTCTGCACTAACGCAAACTAGGAACAGCAGAGGAGGTTTCTTCTACTTTGCTTCCCGCCGTTCTTGTCTTTGCCCCCTTTCCCCTCTTCCCCTCGTGCATGTTATAAAGCGGAAAGATGCCACGAGCCCTATCAGGGAACAGAAAAAAGTTTGCCGGAATGCAACCGAGGAACAGATAAGGGAAATGTACGATGGCCGCCACCAAACGGCAGACTGTCATGTGTGTTTGACAGCAGCCAAGAGAAAGAAACCGTTTGCGAGCGGTCTGGCTTGCCACCGTGGTTGGGTATCATTCTGGGGTGTTGTCTGGATTTCCCTTTTTTTTCCTCCTTTTGTAACCTGATGAGGTGGCCAGTCAGTGGAAGGGAGCGGAGGCATGGGATGAGTGGGAGTGGATTACAGTGGATACAGCAGCGGCCCAAGGAGCCTGTTTGCTTGTGTGGCAGCTCGGGAGACGGGAATGGGGTTGCATCGGTATCCCACTAGGTAAAAAAAAAAAGAGACAAAACATCAGATAATCCTATGCTGTGGGACCTGAGCTTGACTGGATTTTAGTTGACTGGCCTGGCGGCTGGCCTCTGTTCCCCGCCAGGGTTCAGGGACAAGACAGCCGGCCTAGGCCGCTATTCCCAGCGAGTGATAGATTACCGAGAAAACGACGAGAGGTTAAAATCAGCCACCGAGGAAAATGTTGACAGGCATGTGGATGCCCGACTTTGCTAGTTTCTTCCTTACCTCCGTCTTCTCTTCTCTGATTCTCGTCTTAGATTCTCGTTTTTTATTTCAATTTCAATGGAAAGCTCCTGCCTACTATCTGCTGCCTTTGTTTGGCCTCTGTTGGTCTGTCTGTTGGCCCTGGGCAATCTCTTTGTTCTGTGTTGCCCCTCGCTGGCTTCCCGTTGGTTCCGGTCTTATGACATCAATTGAAGCGTGGTAACCGGGAGCCAACGAGCCTGCAAACGGCCTGGCGGACCAGAAAGAATTCAAAAGAAGGCCTGTCGCCCGGCCTCTGTTGCGCTTCAGCCATATGAAAACAAAGATATGAGAACAAAAAGAGAGGAGAAGAAGCCCCCCCCCGGCCATGCCGTTATCCGTTGGCAAAAAAGACCACCCACCCCTGTCCTCGAGTTGGCAAGCTCTGACTGGCTCAGCGCAGCGAAGGGGGAGTGAACGAGAGGAAAAGCAGGCCGGGGAGGAAAGAGAAAAAGAAAAAAAGGAGAGACCGTTGCGATGAAAGGGAGACACGGCAAACGGCCTTCTCGTCCCATCTTGACCTGCCCGTCTGGCTTCGCCTGTCTCGTCTGTCTCGTCTCTCATGCGCCTCTTCTGTCCCTCAACTGCCTCTCCTTTCCTCTTTTGTCAGCCCATTCACAGCTCCCCATGGGTCCGTCGAGCGCTCTCGGATCGCCTTCGTTTCTTTTTCTTTCTTTCTTCTTTTCTTTTGTCGGCGCTCCTTCATCCCTTTTGGCAGATCCCCCTACTTCTAATTTGCCTAGATGGATGGCGCAACTAGCGGTTAGACCACCAGAGACAGGCCTAGAAGGGAAGAGCAGGGAGGAGAACGGCAAGAAAGACATGCGAGAGAAAAAAGCGAGACACATGGATGTGGGTACCTGGACAACGCACCACTCACCGCACATTTCACAAGTCACTCGCGGCAAAGGAGGTTGCAGGCGGGCGTCGTGGGTCTTCTCGTGGTCGGTGGTCGGGTTCCAGCGAAGCGCTGTCAGCTGTACTAGTGTGCTTAGCGTGTTGATGTGTTAGTGCTTTAGCGCTCTTTGTCCTCTTGTATTGTGCGTTGTGCCATATGGTCTTTTTCCCTCTTTTCTTGTCTCTCGGCGAAGGGCAGCGCTTCGAGAGGCCGCTTCTTTGGAGGCAATGATTGTCCGTGTATGCGTTATGATTGCTCAGTGCATAGTGTATGTACATGCGTCCAGTCCCAATGCCGCCAAAAGCACGCATTTGTCAACGGCCGCGTCCGTACTGCCGCGCTGCTTTTGGGCTTCTTTTTCTTTTTCTTTTTTGTCCAGCTTGTCTGTAAGACCGTTTGTCGTGGCAGGTTGTCTGTTCCCTTTACTTATTTTGTCTCCCCCTTCCCTTCCTCCCTACTTCTTTCCCCTTCAGCACTCTCTCCCTCGACATCTACTCCATGATATCAGATTTTGTCCTCTCTTCTTGCTCCTCTTCTTTATTTATATATTATATGTTATACCCTTCTTCTTAGCTATATCCCTACTTGCACGGAGTACCCTTTTCAGTCCATCCCCAAGCTTGTGACTGCTACGTACCCTTTTTGCTTTGCTGCATTTCGCACATCTGACTTACACGCCGTCAACGACACCAAAGCACAAAGCACAAGAAGACAAAACAAAACAAAAAACGACCAACAGCAAGAAAACAAAACCTCACAAAGACGACACGGAAGCAGCTCTTGCACATTCTTACATCCGCCACACATACCATGGCGCTGCAACGATTCAACAGCGCCGGGGGCAGTCCCAACAGCTCAAAGCCAAAGCTGTCGTCGAGAATCTCGCCCCGGATGTCTTCGTCGAGCTTGGCATCGTTCTCGACGTCGTCCTTGCCTGCCACGCCTTCCTTGCCTGCCTCACCCGCAAAGCCGGTCCACCTCGTGAGCCTGCGGTAACGAGGAGACAGTGCAGGCCAAGCCGCCCATCATGATCACCAAGCGCAGCAACGCAGCAAATGGCAGCAGCATTTGCCGGAATAGCAGCAACAGCAGCAGCAGCAGCAGCGGTGACAGCTCAACATACCTGGCTCGCTCACGCTCCCCGCTCTCGACGCCGGTCCCTGTCCACCACAGCGTCGTCGCGCCTGTCGGCGGCTGCGGCCAAAAATACCTCGAGCGTGTCCATGCCGATCTCGCCCTTGTCGCCATCCTCGCCACCCATCTCGCTCTTATCAGCTTCTGCATCCTCACCAACCACCTCGACCCCGCCCAGTCCGGGCCCCGGTCCTCTTCCCTCACCGCGGTACCCCTGGTGATTCTGCGCCCACCGGGCCTGATGGCACCGCCCACAGAGCAGCACCCAGCCCTGCGCACGCCAACGTTCCACCCCATTGTTGAGGAGAGCGGCGAGACCAACGACGAGGTAGCAGCAGCAACACAACTCTCGGGCGTGCCCGAGATCACAGAGGCCCCGGCCGCAGCTGCCAAGGAGGGTGCTGCCAAGGCAGTCCATAAAGAGAACCAGACGCCCTGCAAGCGCGACTCGATCCTCGCATCGTCCGCAGCCTCGGCCGTCTCGCTCTGGCCGGAAGATGCCCCCGAGAGCAGGCACAGCGAGAGCAGCGACGCGGCAGAGGCAGACCCAGGAGAGGTGCAGACGCAAGCGCAGGTGGTGGAAGACGAGCACGACAAAGAACGAGGGCGAGAAAGAGTACGATGACGAGGAACGAGGACGACAGCTATTCGAGTTGCATGTGCGGCAGCACTAGCCGCCGCAGCAAGGTCGTGGTGTCCATGGTCATGCCAGCACCCGTGCGCGAGGCACCACTGCCACCGACAGCACATGCAAACGCTGCCATTGAGGCAAACAACGAAGCGAACGCGGCCGTCGCATCCGTCGGCGCTACCACTGAGCAGGCGGCCACACAGTGGACGTCAGAGGAGCAGCCCGCTGCCGTCGCCGTCGCCGGTCAACCGGGAAAAGAGCTGGCGTTTGCCCAGGGCCTCGTTCAGCTTCCGGGCCAGCACGTTCCAGCGCGGCAGAAAAAAAGGCCAGCAAGAGGCACAGTGCGAGTCTGGACTCGACCCAGCCGCCTGTCCCTCCCTCGACCTCGTCTACCGCCCAGTACGAGGACGGCTTGATCCCTGTCGTGGCGCCGGGCCTCGAGAAGAGCATCCACGTGACGGCAGGTGCAGGTGCTGATCCTATTCTGCCAGCCTTCACCGCCAACACCCCATTGCGTCCTGCGGCGGGGCCTTCCCAGTTTGCAGGGGGGCTGGCGGCGGGCTCAGCTGCCGGAGGCCCCAGCGCCCAGCTGCCCGCTGCAAACGCGATTCCAGCGTCCCTTTCTAGGCCCAATCCGTCCTGGCCCCGATGGTAGCGCCCCCTCAGCACGCGCCTGCCCTTCTAGTCCTTGGGACGAACACTCGCATCAGCAGCAAACTCCACCACGGCCGCTTCCGTCCATTTCGACTTTTGCTTCATTTCCCACGCCCTTGTTGTCCTCGCTGCATTCGCTGTCCACGCCCCCGACTCGCCGCCGCCGTCGCCCCCAACATCTTTACCTCCTCCTCCTCTTTCTCCTGCCGCGCGCAGCCGCATTTCTTTCTCCTGTGCTGTCCATGTCGGACGCGTCGCGCCAGAAAAAGGAAGCCAGAAAGGACGCGAAAAAGCTCACGAAAAAGGATCACGACCGCGATACGCCGTCGCCCTCTGCCCCCAGACACGACGACGACGCTGCCGCGCCCTCGCTGCTGCCTCAGCACCACCATCCGACCGAGCGCCTGATCCGAGGATGACTTTTTGCAGTCGCTGACCTTTTCAAAACGCGGAAGCCTGATGTCTTGGCGGCCAGCGTGCCTGTTCTCGGAGCCTCGCCGTCTGCTGCCTCGTTTTGCCTCTTCTTCCACGCCTCCTCTGCCGCCGCCCGAGGCGTCCTATCCGTCCTAATCTGTCTCTGTCCATCCTATCTGTCCGCGTCCCAGATGGACCTCCGCCGCTCGCCCCGGCTGTCGAGCGTGAGTCGCTGCATGTGCGCTCGCTCTAACGCGGCGGGCGTGTCCGACGGCCATCCCACGCCGGCCATCTCGGTCGTGTCTGGCACGCCACCAGACGTCATTGCCGAGGAGCGCGAAGGACAAGGAAGTGAAAGCGGAGGCAGAAGCGGAAGCGGAAGAAGAGCTGGTGCGGCAGCGGCAGCGGCAGGCAGCCGCTGCTGTGTATGGACTTCCTCCACCCAATGCTCCCTTGATGTCGTCGACAACTCTGTTGCCGGCCCTGCCACTTGTCCAGACGGCGTCTGCTGACTGCCTTCTCCCTTCGGGCCTGTTTTGCATGAAAACAGCTCCAGTTCCCAACCACCAGCACCAGAAGATCCACAGGAAGGTGTTCCTCCTGCAGCAGAAGACCCTCAACCAGAAAAAAGGCAACGACACGCAGGAGCCACCACAACTTGAAGAGCCGTCACAACCACCGCAACCACCACAACAAGAGGCACTCCCCGACGTGGCATGCCTTTCCGTTGCCTCATCTAAGCCACCTGCGCCCCGATGCGACGCCCTCTGACGCCGCCGCAAGGACGTCCATTGTCTCGGCCACCTCGGCCACGACAGCCTCGACCGGGATCGCATTGACTGAAGGAACAGAATCCTCACTCTCGCTGGCGCCCTCGACGACACCACAGCCTTCCGAACCCTCTTCGCCTTTCCCCAGCAGTGCCCGGAACAAGTACGAGCTCGCCGGCGGACTCGAAGACTGGGAGGATGTCGATGTTGCCGACGTCGACCGCTTCGGCTTCATCCACCTGCATCGGCCACGCCCTGCCACAGCTGCCTCGTCTGGCGTTGGCATTGGCGATGGGGATGGCGAGGATAATGCCGACGAGCTGACGGTCCTTGCCAGCAGCAACAGCAACAAGAACGCCAGCGGCCTGGGCAGCATTGGCCGTCGCTTCAGCCGCCGCACCCGGTCGCCCTCGGCGCGGCGGCGCATGCGCACACCGACCTTTAATACGGGCAGCGGTGGCATCGCCCAGTCGGTCCACACCAGCCGGTCGACATCGACCACGGCCACCGCCGCGGCAGCAGCACGCTCGTCCATCCGTGCTGCTGCGAACCAGCTGCCGCATAACAAGGACCGTCGCTGGATCGACGAGGCCGGCGAGATGCTGACGCTCGAGCCCGGGCTCGCTGATATTGCGAGGACGAGGACGCTGAGCGCCTTGCCGACGTGCTGAAGCGGAAGGAATGGAACGTGCCGAGAAGTGGCGTCGGATGGCCAAGACCAAGCCCAGCAGCAGCGGTAGTATCGGCACCGGCCTGGACTTTGAGTTTGACCTGCACCACCCAAGCTGGTCGAGCGGACCTGGAAGGGCATCCCCGACCGGTGGCGCGCTGCGGCCTGGTACTCCTTCTTGGCCTCCAGCGCGCAGAGAAGACGCGCTCAGCGGCTGCCACCTATCCCGTCGACGGCTAGAACAGAAGAATCAGCAAAAGAAACGACAGCAGCCAGAGCAGCAGCCGCAGAGGCAGCAGCCGCAGCAGAAGCGTCAACCCTACCACCTCCACCACCTCAGTCCCTCGATGGCGGCGAGACAGACGTGCAGATCATCGCCGCCTTCCACCGACTGCAAGACACGGCCTCGCCCGACGACGTCCAGATCGACCTCGACGTCCCCCGTACCGTCAACGGCCATGTCATGTTCCGCAAGCGCTACCGTGGTGGCCAGCGCCTGCTCTTCCGCGTCCTGCACGCCGTGTCGCTCTATTTCCACGCCACGGGCTACGTTCAGGGCATGGCTTCGCTCGCCGCCACCCTGCTGTGCTACTACGACGAGGAGCGCTGCTTTGTCATGCTTGTGCGCCTCTTTCAGCTGCGAGGGCTCGAGCGGCTCTATGAGCCAGGCTTTGGTGGTCTCATGGAGGCTTTGGGCGAGTTTGAGCAGCAGTGGCTGGCCCGCAATAACCGCCGCGTCGCCAGAAGCTGACCTCGCTCAACATCGACGCCACCACCTACGCTACCCGCTGGTACCTGACGCTCTTTAACTTGTCGGTACCCTTTTCATCCCAGCTACGCATCTGGACGTCTTTATGCTGCTGGGCGATGCCGACAACGATGGTCTGGGCGGTCTGGGCGGTCTCGGAAGCTCGTCGCGGCCGGGCACTGCCCTCTCAACGCGGCCATCGACGGCGGCCACCACTGCCACTGCCAGAGACCAAGACCCCAAGCCGAGACGGGCATCTCTGCCACGGCCATGATCACGGCCAACGCGCCTGTGCCAACTGCCAGCAAGGCCAACCTGGCCATCTTGCACGCAACGAGCACGGCCCTTATTGATGGCCTGCAAGAAGTGCTACTGGACGCCGACTTTGAAAACGCCATGAAAGGCCGTGACCTCTTGGGTACCCATCAAAGACGACGCGCTGTTGATGAAGGTGGTGCACGCCGAGTGGAAGCGGCATCAGAAGCGCAGGTTGAGAAAAGGAGCGAGATGAGAGAGAGAGAGAGAGAGAGAGGGACGAGGGAGAACGAGTCAACCATAGAGAAAGAGGAAAGAGAGAATCGTAGGGTCAACGATCATTTGATTTTCCTTTGCTCTGCGGGTGTTATTTTGTTTTCTACCGTTTCTTTTTTTCTTTTCACGACTTTTCAGCTTTTTTTTTTGGCACGGCGACGACAGAGTCTCTCGTGACATGGAACGCCCACACCTCCACAACTGGACTATCTCCTTTGTCTTTTTTTTCTATCACTTTTTTCTGTTATTTTCTGTTATTTTGTTTCTTTCCTTTCGTCTTCTCATTTGTTATCCTTGTTTTTTATATAGTTTCTCAAAATATCCTCAAAGATACAAAGATACCCCTTGTTTATATATCTTTACAAAACAACTTTAATTTATTTTTCTCACTGTCTGTAGTCCCAACTTGCTCATCAGCATGTCTGACTGCCGATTGCTGCAGCCTTGACTTGTGACGCCAACAGCTACATCCAAAATATATATACTCGTCTCGCATCTCGTATATGCAAGAGAGCTCTTTTGAGTAGAGACGAAAATGAGCTCACAGCAGGTTTTAGGCCATCTCGCGCCTTTGCTCCGCAACGACTAATTTACTTGATGCAGCATCAATTCGCGTTTGTTGTCCCAGGGCCTGTTTACTGCTGCCTTCCCTACATGCTCTTTTCTGTGCCGCATAGCAATGTCTTGGAGCTCTTTTCCCTGTTTGCCCTGTGCACGCCCGAAAAGAGGCCTGTGCCGTTGCACCGTGTGCCTCCTACACACCTGCCGCTGTCGTTCTCATTTCTCCCCCCCCCCAACAGAAGATGGATGGGTGTGCTGCCCCAAGCAGATCATTATGCATGGATCGTCAACGCGCGCTGCCCATCCCTCCCAGCTCTGCCGTCTTTGTTCAACACCCCCCCTTCTCCCTCCTCTCTCTTTCGCGGGCGTGCATATCATGGCAAAGCTCGGAAGGGCGCAAAGAAATACCAAAAGCGTGAGGCCTCAGCCATCATAGAACCCCACATTGCATTTCACAATATGCAAAGTTATATGGACAAGAGACCTCAAAAAGACCTCGAAAGTAAAGACAATGCGTTCATGCACGCAGTTGAGAGAAGAGAGACAAAATTATGTGCCGCATCTCTCGCAGAGGCACAGCTCCAGACACAAGCACAGAGAAAAAAAATGCCATTATGCCCAGCCCAGGCAATCACTTTTGCCGTGTTTCTCAGCCGAAGAGCAGCTGTTGGCCGCCCCAACAGGGAAATGAAGCGAAGAAAAGGAGAAAAACAAAGAATATTAAAAGCGACCCAAAAAATGAGGCCCAAATTGCGCTTGCATATAAGCCGTTTCTGGCCCCTTTTTTATATACATTGAAAAAAAACTCTATCCTCTCGCTTTCCCTCTCTCCGATCTCCCTCCGTCCTTTCCTTTTCCCCCTTTCTACTTTCTTCTCTTCATTTCCCTCTGATTCTCATGCCTGTTCATATCATGTCGATCCCTTGCTGTGTGCGGCTGTTCCGCTCCCCTCTCGCTTCTCGTTTCGTCAATAACGTCTTGTTGTCGGTCTTGAGCGCACGCGCACGCACACACACACACAGACACACACACACAACAATACTCCTCGGCTGGTAGTCTGTTGCTTCACCCATCTTTCTGTCGTCAGTTTACTTCGCTAGATACTGCCGAACCGCAGTCTTCTACAAATGGACTCATTCCTCTTATTCACAAAGGACACACACAGATACATCATGTATAACACAATGGAAAAAAGTAAGCCGCAGTCATCTTCAAAAATATTCATTGACCTCTCATTGGGATATCAACTTTCCACATCCCTAATTCGGGCGTTGTCGCTAGAGTGGTTGCATCAAAATATATATCCGTTTTTCGACACGCTACTCTTAGCCAGGGTAAATAATCATCGAACAAGATGCATGGGGGGTTTTGATCGTATCACCACCGAGTCGCGACAAGACGGAGACTTCCCAGTATCTCCATGGGCTGCAATCCGAAGAGAAAAGAGAGATAAAGAGTAGAAAAGAAAAGAGAGGGAGCCGAGCGCCAAAAGGGCATCTCTGCCGCCATCTTTGGTCTCGGTTCTGCTCCCCGCAAGGCATTTGGTTGTCTGAGCCACGGTCTGCATGAGTAGCATGAAATTGTAGGCGGCGAGGCTCCTCTTGGAATATCGTTGGATCTTCCAGATTAGGAGCGTGTGAGACATGGCCGTTCTTAAACGGGCTTGTTTTCCTTCGGTGTGCCACTTCCTGGTCTGAACTTTCCCTTTCACTCTCTCTTTTTTTGTCGTTCTTTTGTCGTCCTTTTGTATTTTGCACACAAGCTTGCTCCACATACACAAATAAACACGTCGATACTGACTCGATTCGGGATGAGCAGGTTGTGTTGTCTAGGCCTGTTTAAGATAGACATAGCACGAGCGGTCCGTGAGAGTGCCAGAGCCTCATATTCTAAAGAGGAAGGAAAGCAGCGGCAAAGGGCTAAAAGGGTAGACCAAGTGATAAACTGACCCGGTCGTATTAATGAAGGAGGTATGCCAGTGCCTCCCGGACATGCTCCATACTTCGACATATGAACACGAGGTGGGAGTACCATCTGGAGAGTAGCTTGATGAGGACATGAGGCCATAATGACTGAAGATGCAAAGCCATCGATTATCGTATCTTTGATGGATACCGGACAGCTTTCCAACCACGCAAAGCTTCACTGAACACGACGCAACAGGAATCACTGGCGCTACGCCACCGGCGAAGACACTCGCCGTGTCCAGCACAGCTGCTCCGGTCTGCACTCTGTTTTATAACACGTTCACAGCTTGACAGAGGCTTCTTACTCTGTAAATTCCCCAAAGTGTACCGAAAGAAAATTGCAGGATCTCCCCTTGGCCAACATCTGCCCAAGGCCCCCAAAAAGGAACTCCGTACTCTGTTCCCAGTCTTCAGTTCATGCCCCTTTTCTTGAAAATGATGCAAAGAGGCGTTGTTACGTGGCACAGTAACACGCGTAGTACGGGAGTTCCAAAGCGGAACCGTGCACGGAGCCTTATTCGGGCCCGGTTACAGACTTTTTCAGCCTTTCCTTGTTATGTCGTCAAATAATCAAATAATCAAACAACGAAAATCATGGTTAACCGCTTCGTGAAAGAACAGCACATAAGCCAAGCCTTTCCGTGAGGCCGTATTTTAAGAGAGAAAAAATACGTAGATGTCGTAACGGTTTCTTTCTGCCGTCTCCTTTTCTCTTTTGTCTTCTTCCTTCCTTCCTTCTTTCTTTTTCTTTTACTCTACTTTCTTTATTACAGACAAGGCTATGCGTGCAGGGCTCGAGGCAGCTATCCGTTCGGGTTCCAGGGTTCATCCGGCAGCTAATATCGGCATGGCTCATCTATATTACACCTGCCTTTCAGCTCCTCCCGAGTTGTGTGTCTCCTGGGCTGCTTCCTATTTCTCTAGATATTTATTGGCTGGCTGTTACACGTTTGCATGCCAAAAAAAGCAATGACCAAGGAACATGGCGTATTCAAAGTCGCACAAACAACAAATAAGAGACTCGCCAGGGCTTTTCCCTTTGCGTCTTTTTCTTCCTCTATCATTTATGGATATCGTCCGCCGCAAGCCAGCCATAGGAAATTGCATCACTTTTCGTCAACCTTTTCCTCTCGTTTCCATTTTCTTCTTTCTTTGTCGTCTATGCATATCATAGTTGCAAAGGGCTGGCACTTCTATTCCATATTGGTTTTATTCAATATTCTCGCAAAGGTACCAGTCTATCTGAAATATAAGATATGAACGTGGCATGCCACCGTGCTTGGCGTGCACCAGACGATGTCACAAGGAGTGCGTGTAAAATGTCCGTTTCTTATTTTTTTTAAGAAAAAGAAAGCAGTCTCCTTCCCATTTGCGTCTCAAGTCATCTCCTCATTCGACCACACCCTATTTCCTCAAACGGCTGCAACTTGTGCCCGTATTCCATCTCCATAGCGAGAGGTGCTGGATGGACAAGCAAAATGAAAACAGGCAACCCCCGGGCTAGTCTCCAGATGCATCCCATCCATCCCAGCCTGTCATGGCCTGGGTGTTTTTTTTCGTTTTTTTTTTTTTTTTGCCTGCTAAGATCCGTATTCGCTTGCAGTTGTACCATTGCATGAGACTATGAGAAAAAAAGACGCGCCAAAAAAAGACAAAAAAAAGAGGAGGAAATAAATAAGTAAATAAGGAATATGCAGATAGAGTAAAGTTACAAAGAATGGCGCGTCGAGAATCCAAGACAAGGAAAGAATGAGAAGAGGAATTGAACAGGAGGTGGCAGGAAGGAGTTGAGAGACAGATTCGTCCTCAAAGTTTTCACCGTGCGTCCACAGCCAAATGCCATGGTGCCCGCTAAAAGTCCCTCACAGGCTGCGATGCGATTGGGAGAAAGAGGCGGTAAACAAGGCCGGCTTAAAAATCCCCTGATGTTGACGACGTGGCTCTGGAGATGGACTCCATTTTCAGTGGCAAGTGAGACATCGATCTACTTGCTATTTCTATTTAAAAATAAAAAAGTCATCTCAAAATCAAACTCCGTCTATCTATCAGAAATGTGATACGTGTGTGATAGACGATTCGACGGTCAGAGTACGAGGACATGTAATGTATTACATGTGCAATACTCCATACTTGTTCCTCCTTTGCAAGCAAAGAAAGGGGAGGGGTGCCAGGAACGGGAGGGCTTCCCGTTCGGACCACCTCAGCGAAGCAAGGCAGCGCGGATTATTGCATACGGTGTGTTGAGTTGCAAAAAGACCTTTTGTGTGTTTCAGGTTGTGGCCGCTTCGGGCCAAGCGCAACGTCGGGATGACCAGGACCCTCGTCAGAGAGCGAACGAGACACGAAAGTTGAAAACCTGAGAATGCTACCCGAGCCCACTTCCATGACGTCCTGTGCTCCATATTCAGACATGCTCCGTGTGTAGTGCTGAGAGGTTTCTCTTTGTTTTCTTCTTTCATCAAAAGCACGCCACAGACAACGGGCCTTGCCTGGTTCATCAACCAGCAACCCTGTCCAAAGCTGAATCGTGGCGGCGGCTTTTCTTTCCCTTTTCTTTTTAAAACTACCCCCAGTCTCACCCAAGATGTCAGCAATTACTCTTCCATAATACAGACACGAACGCGGAGTAGAACGATAGCTGACACAGGGCGAGTTTTCGGTTATCTGTGCCTGATTTTTTTTTTTTAAAAAAAAACAAGAAAGAAACAGGGAAAGAAACCTGTAACCAAACTGAGCGCTTGGCAGGGACGATGTGTCTGCAAGGAGCTGTTGGCAATGCAAGAGACTCGATCGTCGTTCTTAAAGCGGAGTTGCTAGGCCATCCTCCTTTGCGACAGGAGAATTACGAGTACAACGCATCTGTCGATGAGGTCCCGCAGGCCGGCGGCATTCCCAAACCGGACAAGTACGGGGGCATGGAGAAGCGCAAGATCGCAATAGACGGAGAAAGATACAAAACTGTATTACGAGTACTCCGTATTACAGAGTACGATGCATGCGTGTATCCGAACAACGAGGATCTGGCCCTGAAACCGCTGCCCCAGCAAAGCACGGGGCGCGTATTTATTTTTGTTGTTGACGACTAGAAAGGTGAGTTGGCGCCTGGTAGGGTTGCAGTGAAGGATTGGGGAGGGAGGGAGTTATGGAACAGAAGGGGGGTTGCTTTACTGAGACCAGTCTTGTTCTCCCAAAAGTTCTTTTAGAGCAAGGGGCACGTGTCATAATAAGATCACCAATGAAGAAAGATATTTTGTGCTAGAGAGAAGGTGCTCCATTCTAAAAACGGTAATTACAGGACATGAATTAGCCATCTTACAAGCAATACAGAAGGGGTGAGCAAGGCGCTTTTTGTACATGTAGTACCATATCAGCTTCAGCGTTGGTTATGCACTTTGCCACAGACGTGCTTGGATAGCAGCAGCACAGAGTTTCTTGGAAAAAATAGCTCGCATCCCACACAGCTTTAACGCATACGCGTGCGTACATGTACATGTCCATATGCATTTCTTTGCCGGCCGCCAACGCGGAAGAGACCGAGCAGTCTCTTTACTTGCTTCTGCACGGTCTCGTTTTTGAGACGACTTTTTTAAAAAAGCGCTTTTATTCTTGGTTTTTAAATACTATTTCCTTCCCTTTTTTCTTTCTCTTCCTCTACCCCTCTATCGTTCACGTTTATTTGGACGTCAGCCGTAGCCAATGTTTGATTTTCAGCACTGATAAGAGTGACTCGTGAGTGTCGGTCTCTCGGGTGAAACGAAAGAAAACAATTACGGATCTGACATGCTGGGAGACTGCTCCTTTGGTAAGAACCCCGAGACAGTCCAATGCACGTCGTATATAGACGGAGTAAAATGAGGCTCGAAGTTTACCTCCCACACAGAGAGCTTACGAGTGCATAAAAGCTGCGGTCTGCCTGCGGTTCGGCCTCGATACGCTCGGTGCCGTACGGAAAACGTAAAGATCTGCTGCGACGGTGTGGTATGTCTTGCCTTCCCCCCATCATATTTACCTTGCTCCCTGTTATACGTCGTACAGAGGCACAGGGAGGAACAGCCTCTGAAATGCCCGTCGGTGTGTTGGCGCCGGGGGAATCAGAGCAAAAGGCTGGGCACCGCTTATGATCCAGGTTTGTCGCCCCCCCAAGAACGGGACATTGTGATACAACGCGTGCGGCAGACATTTTGTGGTCGTCCTCGGGTTTTCAGATGCAGAGGAAGGTGGATGAGGCGGAAGAAAAGCAAATGACGAGGAACACAATGCGACGGAGGGCAAAAACTGTATCAATGTGCCCAATAGTTGCTGCCTTTATTGTTTTCGTTTCTTGTCGTTTGATTTGCCTTTTACTTGCATTGTTTACTTTCATCACTCTAGCGGGACATGAGTTGCAAAAGACACAAGCTCGAAGTCGTTGGATATGCTACTTTGATACTGTGGCTAAACCCGTGTTTCTTTTGTTTTTCTTTTGATTTCTTCTGGACTTTACCCCCGTGTCCTATACTCTGTTGAAACACACTTTTCTCACCAGGGCCTCCAGAATCCTGTAGTCCTGTAGTCCTGTAGTCCTGTAGTCCTGTAGTCCTGTAGTCCTGTAGTCCTGTAGTCCTGTAGTCCTGTAGTCCTGTAGTCCTGTAGTCCTGTAGTCCTGTAGTCCTGTAGTCCTGTAGTCCTGTAGTCCTGTAGTCCTGTAGTCCTGTAGTCCTGTAGTCCTGTAGTCCTGTAGTCCTGTGGTCCTGTGGCCCTATGCGTTACCGATGTAGATTTCGGTCTTTCCCCAGTCAATGCACGGGCCACTTTCTGCAGTTATTTTAGACTTTGGTTTCCTGCACATGGTTTTAGGGCTATTGATACGACTGTGACACTGATACATTGCCGCGAACCGCGAACCGCAAACACGCATGAGAGAAAACCGTCGCACGGTTAGTGTTGCTTCATACTCCATGCAGGGCCCAGGGCTGGAGGAGAAGCGGGGAGGGGAAAATAAAGGGAAAATAAAGACAGTGACAGAAATAGAAAAAAGAGAGAAAAAAAGAAAAAGTGCAAACTTGAACTTGTCTGGCGTGATTATTTTATGTATCTATTGGCATGTTTGCTTCTGAACCCTTTTCTTCTCGATTTACGTTGTAGACACGGGCCAGCTCGCCACTGTCCTGTGGTGTCTCACCCAGCCAGCGTTGCGAATAGTACGGGCTGCCCTATATTTTTCATTTCATTTCATTTCATTTCTCTTTTCTTGTCAAAGGCAGCTTCAGCCCTACTAGCAGACCCCATCTATCGCCTGTTCGCCTTGTTCCCTTTCTCACTCCTCTCCGCCTTGTCGCCCGTCCGCACACAGAGAACCGAGGTCGACGGGGTCAAAGGCCCCTGCCAGATATACGTGTGCATCTTATGAACGTCTTCTTATGAACGGTGGTGTGCTCTTATTTCTTGTGCCCCTTGGTCGTGTTTTTTGGTCGCCGACCTGCCTCTAATGGGGCCCTGCTCTTTTCCTCTTCGCTTCCCGCTCTCGGCATAGGCATCGTTGCTTTCACCATACTCTTCTTTTTCTTGGTTCGTTCCTAGCGATTTTATTTTTAAATCTCATGCCCTGCCGCGTTCCTTACACCGTGGATGCTACCCTGCAGTTTCTCTCTGTTTTTGTCGGCCTCATTTTTTCAGTTTCATTCCCGACGGCGATGACAGGAAAGACAGACAAAAATACATTCGATGTCCGGGCGAAGCATGCATAAATAGACACCACCGGCGCTTGCATTCCGCTGTGGACTCGCATGTCGATGAGTTTGTTTGAGCATGCGAGAGTTTGAATATGAGACGAGGCATCATAAATATGTAAATTCACAACACATGTGATGATGGACCGGTCGTTGACCGGCAGTCTTGCACGAAGGAAGGACGGGAGGTAAAACGAGAACGAAATAAGCAGATGAAGGATTAACGAACAGGACAAAAGAAGTTTTTTCGTTTTTTTTTTTTCGTTTTTTAATGTTACTGTTTTTTTTTTAAAAAAGAAAAGAAGAAGAAAGAAAAGAAAACCTCAAAACATGCTGCCTTTGCGATCGTTTTGGCCAACCTCCTGTTGACACAGGATTGATCAGATCAACACCAACGTTAAAGGCAAGACTGAACAAGAAAGCACAGAGACAATGTCTCACTGGGTTCACCATGTGCCGCGCAGGTCTCACAATATGTACATGTATCTATTTTAATAGAGAGAAAACAGTGTACATGCAAGATACACAATTCAATCCCGACCCTCGCACCTCACACCACACCTTCAGAACGACAGCGATTCCATGTTGATGACTTCGGCTGCCGTCGTGCGTGGGCAGCTTGTTATTTTGCAACGCACAGATCATTCCACGGCTAAGCACGCGCCTATTTTTTTTTCTTCTTTCTCACCCTGCCACTCGTATCATTCCCTTTTTGCATAGACCAACAGCCTGGCCGGACAAAAAAAATATGTATCATATTTTTATTGTGAAAAAGGACACGGCGTCAAAGCATGACATACTGCGTCTTGCATCCATCGTTGCGTCCTTGCGCTCTGCGGCCCCGGCACCCTGGCATCGATTTTTTCCTCTTCCATCTTGAGTCTCGCGCCCGGCGTGATGTGATTGATGTGCGTTGTACATATGTACCTAAAATAAGTGGCAAAGAAAAGCGCGCGATATGCGTTTGATCTATGTAGAGGAGAAGTGACAGAAAAAGAGACCCCCCCTCCAAAAAAAAACCACGGGGTCTCCGGCCGCGTAGTTGGACATAACGGAAAAAAGTCATGCAGGCCGCCAACTCGGCCAACTCGGCCGCTCTTTATTCTGTGCGTGCAGCAGTGCAGTCGTAGTGCCGTTGCAGTGCCATATTGGTGAGTGGGCGAGGTGGGCTACCTTGTCCTTTTACATGTAATATACCGCAGCTTGGAGAATTTTTTTTAAACAACTATTATTTCTTGTTTCTTATTCGTGACTTTCTTTTAGGTAAACTTGGTTCGTGAAAAACAGCGATCATGCTTGTTCTTTGAATTATAAGTGTAAATGTATAAAGTTGTGTCCCATCTGTACGAGTAATACAGTGCTCCGTACTTCTTATGTACATGCTCGCATTCTTGTCCTCTTTTCTCCTTCCTCATCCCTTCCTCCGTCCTTGATCATTTCCTCTCGTTCCATCCTCTGGTTGGAGCCAACTGGGGAAAAGCTTGCCCTGTAACTCGTTGCCCTTTTCGGCCATTTCAAACGACACGCTGGCTCTGACCTTTCCCTTTTCGATCTATCTCTAGCGAGTCTTTTTGCAAAAGATCTCTCTTCAATCGATGATCCCGAGACCAGCAATAGCGCCGTTCCCAAACGTATTCTCCATAATGGACTTGGCCATCTGGCCGTTGGCTTTTCTCTACCCTTGCTAGTGTACTAGTCCCTTTCCTTCCTCTGCACTTTTTCTTTCCGAAAAAAAAAAAAAAAAACATTCAACTGATCAGATGAGCTAGACTGAGACTGAGAGATATGGGTCCTCTTAAAACGTTGAAGCTAAAATGATAGGTAAGAAACAAAAAGAATGCGTAGCCTCACTCACCCATGTGGCTTGTCCAGGTGTGCTCATGCCAACGCCCGCCTGTCCTTTTGTATTCTTTTGTGTTCTTTTGTGTGTGTGTGTCTCTGCCTGACACTGCACATCGACGCATCGACAGGGATAGGGACAGGGGCAGGGTCGATCAGGGGAATGGAGAATGGAGAGTGAGGAAGGGGGACTGGCCACAGGAAAACAAGCACACAATTTTTTGTGTGCATGCATACTCCGTACGAATACATACGAGTACTTGTACGTGTACAGAGAACTGCCTGTCCACACTACAACACACCACACCAGAGCCATGGCCGGCTGCTGCATGGTTTCACCCGTCCAGCCCTGACCGGACTGCTGTAACCCGCAAAACGCATCGGGTAAAGTTGGTGGCGGGCCTGGTTTTAGAGGCCGTTCGATACATCTTATTCTCAACTTTTTTTTTCTCGTGACCGTTGTATCTTTCCTTCGCCCCAACGAGACCAGTCTCTAAAGTACTCCATACACAGTAAGGAAAAGCACTACGAATACAATAGCTGCCCTCTTATCCCGCGTCCTTCATCCCGTCATGGCATGTAGGATACGAAGTACGAGTACTGTTTATCTCCTTTATTTACTTGCATAGGTCAATATTCTGCGCTGTGGTGCTATGGGATACAGGACGTCGTTCTTTGTATTTCCATGGCGCGCAGTGTGATCACAATATCAGTCGACACTCCGGCCATGTACATGTACAGTGCTTGTCCTCTTCCCCTCTTCTTTGCTTGCGCTGGGCCCTCTTTTGGGCCTCGATTTGGGCCTCTAGGTCGCCTTTCTATGCCGCCCGCATTCGCCGTCTCTTTTCGTTTTCTTCATTAATATGCAGTCTGGTGAATGACACAGAAAGAAACAAATAAACAACACGGTGAGACGCTGTGAGAGAAAAATAAGTACGGAGTAATGGTCTGGCAACCATGTCTCTGTCCCTTTGGCCTCCACCATTTCCGCGTCTACTTGTTCCGTGGTTCGCAAATATTCCGGGGGAACCGTCCGATGAGGGTAGCCAAGACAGCAGGCTTCAAAACGAACCAAGACAAGAAAATATGGGCGGTTGTAAGACATATTTCAGGGAGAATAGGGAGGATACATGTGCGTATCTTACTTTGGACTCTGCATCTTGCATCTGACGACAAGACACAACACAACAACACGTGAGGAGCTAGTGCCGAGTGAGCTGCGCGCTGAAATTGGCAAGGACCTTAGCAATCCGCAAGCGTTTTGTTTCGAGGGTTTGTTTCTTTTTGTCCGTAAGGGTGTTGACATTCCAATCCTCTGGGCTGGTGCATGTCCATTTCATGCACCGCCCTTGTATCTTATATGTATTTCGACATTTCGATATTTGCAATATTTATTGCTTTTCTGTGAATGTAAATATTCAAGCTATTTGAAAATATCTGGGATACATGACGACTAGTCCCACCAGTGCTCCTTGAGGTACACCGTTCACAGTGGTCTTTATGTACTCCATAGACTGAGCTGCAATAAGATGCAGGGAGGCTACAGGAGGCTACAGGAGGCTACAGGAGGCCACAGGCTACAGGCAGTATTGTCCACATGAACGCCGAACTCGCTTCCTTCCGCAGTCCTAGCTGGTGCAGGCGCAAAGGGTCCGCACTTGCCCCTTCATCTCTCTTGTGGCAGACTCCGTCTTGCCCAATTGGGCACTTTCTCGTCGTGTTGGCCTACCGGGTATTACGAATCAGTAGTAGGCCGTTCATTCCTGCTGGTTTAGGCTTTTTTTATTTTTTTTTTATTTTTATGTTTATTTTGTCGTCGGTCGCTCCTTCTCGTGCTTTTCTTTGTCCTCGCCCAATATATTGGTTGCCAAGCACGGACGACAAAGAAATTGTATGGCAAAACAAAAACACAAAAATACCGAGTACTGATAGTCGAAGCCTCTGTCTCCTCTTCTCTTCAAACGCATTCCCGACACCAGCCTGCATCAGGCAAGTGTACATGTGTGTGGCTGCTCCCCCAACTCGAAACAGTAGAAGTCTTTCCCGTTTCGCTTGCTGACAGAGATCACTGCAGATTCCCAAACCGCCGTCTGCAGAAAGCGCAACCGTCGCAGTGCACGCCATGCCAGCTGGCAAGTGAAAAGGGGAAAGAGGTCGCCTCAGCTAACCTGCTAACCGCTTACACTAACCCGACAAAACAAAACAACTCCGCACCTTCCCTCCACACCTCCTCCCTTCCGTTTCGACTTTCGACGTAATCACGATCCTTGCACTCCTTGGCCAGAATGAAGCAGCAACACACAGGCAACACACTGCAAAAATTGGCGCACCCGCCTCCTAACCCTCTCTGACGCCGCGTCGGACTCCCTGCAGCGCAGCAAAAGCCACGCATCGTGCGTGCATCTTACAACGTCCTGTCCTTCCGCTGTGCTGTGGCTGCTCCTCCGCCAGCACCGAGTGCAACCTCCACCGCAGCAGCACGGCGCACAAAGACGAGGCATGGCTGCTGGCTGCGACGCATATTGAGCACTGCCGAGTAATTATCTTGTATCTTGCTCGTACATGCACTGCGTAAATTCCGCCCGCCATGGCCGCCACCGGCCGCTTTTGGGCCACGTCCGAGTCTAGGATCCCCAGTGATAACGACGCACGCTGCCTACGAGTTTTTTGTGTGGTTTGGTTCTCCTCGACAGGATAATAAGACAAGTACATATACATGTATTCTTACAATGTACAGTTGTTGGGTCCCGGAAAGACGAGACGAGATGGTCCACAGGGCCTCGCGTCGCCGGTGGCAGATGCCAGAGCATGCAAGAGCAGGGCCTGTTTTGAGTGGGAGAAAAGACCAGCCCGATGCTTGTACAAGTATGCCGGGACGTGCAGGTGCTGTCTGCCCAGACGGGCAAGATATGCGTATGTGGCTGGCCCGTGTTCGCATCATAATGCTGAGTACATATTGTTCTGCTCAGCTGAGCTCGCGCCTGTCCAGTCCGGCGCAGATTGATGCCAACTGACACCGGTGGCCAGCACATAGCACGACACGGCGTCTCTGGCATTTGCCCATTTACTGCCTCTGAAGGGCTTTTATTGCTCGTCGTAGGCTGTCCCGCCCGCCTCACGCGCTGGCCGCGTCTAACAGCCGACTGCACCCGCCTCTTTTTGACGTTGTGCACGTCCACGGCACGGCGAACAGGTCGTGGCTCAGCTAGTCGTGGTGGCCCGCCTGCTTCTTCCTGTCTTTTCCTGTGTCGTTTTCTCTCGACCTTGACTGTAAAGCCTTTTTGTTCTCTCTCTTTCTCTCTCTCACACACACACCCCTTCTCGCCGGGTACGTTGTTTACGCCGGAGGGATCTGCCCCAGCATCCTTGTCAACCATCTTTTTGTCCTCGTTGCCTGTCTCCCAACACGACACAGGAGCCACATCCAGCTCAAGTGCTTCCACTAAGACCGACTTGGAACTGGGGCTGCCGAACTTGCCTTTCCCTTTCAATCTCGTGGACCCAAAACATAAAACAGATAATAAACTGGCCCATGCTGAGACCCGCCACAGCCCTTGCAGAAAAAAAAAGAAAGGGCCAGGCCACGCTCTTTCTTACACCCCCCTGTTTGCACACCAAGCCAAAGTTTCCCTCTCCCTGTCCATCCTTCTCCCACAACAACAGCTCAAAACCAGCCTTGTCTCTCCCGGTCGCGTGGGAAACTTGTTGGCCAGGCCGGCCGCCAACAGCGCTGTTGTCTGGAAAAGAGCAAAGACAGTATCTTGGCGGAAACATGAAAAGAGAAGATAAAAAGAGCTGCCCCAATAGGAATAAATAAATAAAAATAAGATGGGAAGTCACAGGGCAATGATTTCAAGACACGAGCAGCAAAGGGAACCAAGAAAAGAAAAGCCTGAAAGCGTGGGAGAGGAAATGGTAAGGAGAAAGAATGAGAGAAAGAGAAGCGAGACACAAAAAGGATTAAAAGAGAAGCAAACCGACATTCGAAGAGCACCTGTGGTAAAAGCCCACCACAAGGTGCCTTGACCATTTCCGCCGCCGCCCATTGCTCGTGCAGGCTTTGTATGCACTGCTTGCATAATCCCTCGACAGCTTCCCTTTCGTTTCGTCGTTTTTCTTTTGCACTTTTCTCTCTCGCGTTCTCTTGTTCTCAACACACGCCCCTCTCATCCTCACTCCTCACCTCCCTCCTCACTCCTCACTGCCCATCCCCATACCCCTGCCACACTTTCACCCTGGCAGGAAATCCACCGCCGTCCTTTTCATGTTCTGCGTCGTCGCCCGTCAGGTTTGCCTCTTTCGAACCCCCTGCACCGAACGAGTCCTTGTATGTATCTTGCTTGTATCACACTCCTTTTGGCTCCAGTCCATAAAAAAGCACAACCCGACCTGCCGGCGGCAGTCATCTGCTCCCATCCTGATCGGTCTCGACCTATCTTATGTCACCTTTCCCCCCCTGTGTTTTTTTCTCCTATCCTGCTTTCCTTCAACCCCGTCTTTTTTGTTCTTTTAAAAATTGTCCACTTACCTCCCTTCCTTTCGCACACCCCTCCAGCTCCAAACGTCACGTCGGAGCAGATCTCCAAATCTACCTTTCAGACCACCCTTCTCCTCCGGCCACACATCGTCGCCATCGACCTGTCCTCTTTTGATCCCTAGTCAGCCTGTGTCCCCGGCGCTTGGACCAGGTGAAAAGGCAAGCCTCGACCGAGCCACTCCATTTCGACACTGGACTGTCACCGAGCATGATAACCTCTTGCAGCATGGCTTAGAGCAAACTTTTTGGTCTCGTCGTCCATGTGCAAGATCCCTCGCCAGTATACCGGCCTTATTAGCTCACTCACTCTTCTTTTCCGATTTTCTGTTCAACTTGAAAGGGTTTGTTTCCCTCCGTCTCTCTCCCCCCACGAGATACTTCTCGTCCACTCGTGGCCTCGCCCCGTTCTTTCAGTCTCGATCAGCAGCTTTGTAGAACCCGGAACACTTTCGAACGTATCTCCCTTCTTGCCCACCCTCGTTAGACAACTTTCATTTCTGCCTCCTGAGAATACCTTGTTTGCCTCTGGCGGTGCACTCCGTACAGACAGTAGACTGGCAAAGTCCGAAGCACGAAAAACTCTCCGTAACGCATTGCCACGGAGCATCAGATAGGAAGGAGCAACCGCGCCCGCCCACACGCATCCGCCCAACTAGGCAGGAACGGTAAGAATCGCAGCCCGGCTCCTTCCCCAACTCTCACACACAGCTCGCACTTGCTCTCGCCCCTTTCCCTACGTACGCCATCCGTCCATCGCGCCTACCTTCCACCAGGCCAGGGTAGTAGCAGGGCAGGCCAAACGAAGGAAGGCAAAAAGAAAACAAGTCAACACACCAACACCGAAAAGGAAACAAGCTGCACAAGAGAGGAAACGCAGAGAAACGCCAGACAAGGAAAGAGCGACCCAGCGAAAGAGACGCATAGACCTGCGCAGCAACTCCCCAAACGATCAAACACCAAACCGGTCTCCTCTTGTTTTCTTTTCTCTTCCAATTTTTCTTCTTCTCCTTGGCGTTTCTGTGACCTGTTTTCTTGTCCACTTTCTTCACCCCATCGCATGCTCACCGCCGTCTTCCTCTCACCCCCTTCGCTCCCCACGCCGAGATGGTTTATGGTCTAACGGCCGAGTCCAGCTCTTTTCTTTTCGGTTTTTTTCTTCTTTCTTTTCGTTCGACAGTGGTTTTCTTGAATCCAGTCTCCGTTGGCGACACCTCGCCTTTTTCTTTCTCGCCAACACTCGCTGACCTTCGACCCTTGTCTCTTGACCACGCTGTCTTTCCTCGCCATTACGACTCCGTTAGTCGCCGCGCCGCCGCCGCTGGACCCTCCCCTCCACCTCTCCCGTCCGTATCCGCGCCGGGCCTAACGGCCTGACAGGACCACAGCAACAAAACGAGGGAAATCAAGAAAGAGACAACGTCAACTTTGCGCCGCCCTGTCTTGCAGTCCCATTCTCGTCTCGCCTGCCTCGCTCACGGCGTCCACTCTCGCTTCTGCTCTCTTGCCGACGGTCTAATCCGCGTTCCCTGTGGAGTCTGCCTTTGGTTTTCTTTTTCCTTTTCTTTTTCTTTTCCCTTCTCTTTCTATATCTAGCTTCTCCTTTGGGCGGTCCGCCGAGTAAAGAAGAGAAATAGAGACCGAATAGAAAAACGAATCACTCTCAAAAGTCCACCCCCCCTCCGCCAGACAAACAACTTCTTTGTCTCAGGTCCGCGCTGGCTAGCTTTGCCATCTTCTCCACTGGCAACCCTCATCCGTGGTGTCTCTCTCGATGTCCGCATGAAACTTTCAATGGTTGCGGCGTATCTCTCACACCAGCCGCCATCATCCGCTCGCCGCTTCGACTCGTTCCGTCCTGGGCTGGCCGCCACCTCCACCTCCACCCGGGCTTGTTTATTTTCAAGGTAATGAGATCATCCCTTCCCGCTCGAGCACTTGTTCTTTTTCTCTCTCTTTTATTGTCCTTTGCCTCCTTCCGCATCTTCTGCTCTCCCCGGACCGCTGTTCATATCCACTTGCGGTCTCTCTCTCTCTCTCTCTCTTTCTTCTTCTTCTTCTTCTTCTTCTCTTGTCCCTCTTGCTGGCTTGGTCCAAACTTGGCATCGTGTCTTTTTTCTTTTCGTTTTAAAACCCGAGCCTTTCCTCTACCAAATTCCGACCATCGACACGCCTTGCATTCTTTGTGGTCTCTCAAAGGGCCACTGGCCTGTCTGCCGCCCCTTGCGCTCGTCTTTTGGTTTTTCAAACGGCCTCATTGCCATTTGGCGAACCATTTTTGTGCTTGGAATATTTATCCAAGCTTCTTGCCATCTTGATTCGTCCATCATTCTGCCCTCCATCCAGACCGCCTCCACTGCATCGCTAGCTCGCCTTCCCTGTCATCTTGAGCTGCCCTTGGCTCGCCCCTCTACTGTTTGTTGTGCTGTTGCTGGCCTTGCCTGCTACACACCGGTCTCTGTTTACCATTCTGTCACCCCTGGGGCGCTTTGTCTTCCTTTCCCTCTCTGCTCCTCTATTCGCCTGTTCTTGTGCTCCCCCTCCTCTTCACCACTCGCCCACCCATTCAGGATTCCTTTCCGTGACTTTTGCTGTTTTCGTTCATGTTTCGTGTCGTCGTGGTTTCTCTTTTTCGACCACTTCCTCTCACACGCAAACAATGCTTACCATTAAACAGCCCTCACATCACGGCTATCGGTCTGTCAATGACCTTCCAACACCGCCGAGCACCTCTCAGTATTCACCGCCCATACTTTCTTGGGGCCGGGATCTCCACACAGAACACAGCACACTCGTCGCCGTATCCCATCATCGAAGCCCGACAGTATCAAGCCAGCCAATGTCAGCGCCTCAGCGTGGCTTGCCTCCACCGGCGGCCATGACGCTGGCTCAACAAGCACCACCGCCGGGCCCGCCACAGGCCTCACCACAGCCGCAACATCAACATCAACCACAACACCAGCATCAACATCAGCCTCATCAGCCTTATGACACCCCGCGACTTCCGCCACCACCACCATGGCAACCCAACGGTGGCGACGACAATATGCGCGCATGGCTGCTGGCCAAGGCAGAAACAGAAAAACGCCGCGCCGAAGAAGAACGGACCCACCAAGAGACACTACGTCTCGAGCAACGACGGACCGAGCACGACATTTTGCGAACGTCCCTCGCCGGCGGCATTCCACCACCCATGGTGCCGGTTGTTTTCGCCGGCATGGCCGGGGGAACCTGCCGCAGGCTGCCCTTGAATGGGCTCACCAGATCATGTTTCCACACGGCCCGCCACCGCAGCATCCGCCGCCACCGCTTCATATGCAGCAGCCCCAGCAACCACAGCAACAACAGCAATCGCAACACCCGCAACTTCTTCTTCAGGGTCCAGGCGGCGGACATCACCCATCAGAACCCCCTCGGCCAGACGGTCCACCTCAACAGCAACCGCCTCCGCCTCCGCCACAGCAGCAACAACAGCAACAACCGCCATATGGACAGGGCCGTATGGGCCTGGGGCACGGGAAGGGGTTGTTCTTGGAAGTGGCGGGGGTGGCCAAGGCCCTGGCCTATCCCAGCCAGGAGCATTTCTTACCCCAAACCCGCCGTCTCCAACTCGCCAGCGCGGGTATACATTGCCTGGCCCTGGCGGGCGACTTGAACGAGGAGGACCACCTCCGCCTGCTGGGTCGTCGGGCGGTCCAGGTAGCAGCGGCGGGCCCTCCAACTTACCAACGTTGAACACTTCATTCGGGCAACAACAACCCGAACTCCAAGCCTCGCCGCCAATTCTTTTCCACCACTGGCAACCGCCTGGCGTGGGTGGGGTACTGGTGGTGGGAGTAGCGGTTCCGGCGGCGGTGGCGGCGGCGGCGGAAACAGCAGCGGCACTGGAGGCGGAGCCGGAGCTAGCGGCAGTGGAAGTGGAGGTGGTACAAGCCAGCCTTCTGCACCGGGTTTGTTCCCCAGCACCTAACCCTCACAATAAGGTACTGCACTGTGGCCGTATCATGTACCATGTACTAACTGTCGGTGTTGTTATTGTTATTGTAGTTGGCGAATCACCAAAAAAACGCAAGGCCACTGGACCCCAGCAAGCTGCACCACCCCCCGGATCCCAACAACGGTTCCGATCTCCGCCATTTTCTCACAGTTCCGGCCCACTAGGAAATCCGCCGGCCGGCCGACGCCGAGGACATGCACGCCAGCGTAGCGATATGTCTTCGTATAGGGGTGCAGGCCGAGGTGGGTATGGAAGCGGCGGTGGCGGCGGCGGTGGTGGAAGCGGAGGCCACACACGAGGCATTTCACCGTCGCCGTATTCCTCTGCACCTCCATCGGCAACCGGCTCTTTGCGTGAAGGGGAAGAGGGCGGGCCATCTCGTTCACATCAACAGCCGCCAGCACAACCCCGAAGTGGAGGGGGACATACCGTTTCGTCTTTGCTCTCGGAAGACGTTCCATCGTATGGCCCAGGACGCCGAGATGCACAAGACCAAAGCTCTCGCGGGGGCAGTGAGCGTCGCCGGTCACCACATCACCAGGGCGACGCGAAGAGAAGTGAAAGTGTGAGCGGCGTACATGGTGAAGGCAACGACTGAAGGGATTTATGGCGACTCTCTTTTGAAACTTGCGGGCCATATCGCAATGACCCGGTACCGAAAGACAACATGCACGACCCCCTACACGGCAGAATGACGGAACAAAACGACGCCGCCTGGTACCACCATGTCTTTGGATCTGCTGGGCCGGGCGTGACGTGGGAGAAACACACGGATGCGTTTGAAACTGCGGTTTCTTGTTTCTTTTCGATTCAATTTCTCCAAAATATGGAGCACGGCGCAGCTTTTATCCCTCTTCTCCTTGTCTGGTACGCTTCAATCGCCAAACGCGCAACTGACGGTAGACATATATCGCGATCGACAAAAAAAGGGGGTCCAGCCACCAACGAGCCACGGCGTAGGATTGCCCCAGGTCGCTATGCCGCTTTCACCCAAAAACAATATTACAGCCTCGCTCCCAACATGGACATCCAATTTTACACTCGAATTGGTGGAGTCGACAATAAGGAGTATTCCTTATTGTTCCTTTGACGCTGTAAGGTGTTGTGGCCAATGCGACAAAACACGACCGCACTACAAGTCTCCTCCTTCCATCTACTCACATATTTGTACTATTTTATGACTCCTTTTTCATCTTGTATATGTACGTGTATATCAACGGTTTTGTACTTGGTCTTTCTGTCTTTCTGTCTTTTTGGTCTTTGTGGTCTTTCTGGTTCATTTTTTCATCTTGCTCTCATTTTTGTCCTTCAGCCTCGTCGACCAGTAATGACATGAGGCGGAGCTGTCTGGTTCACAAAGCTTTTGGTGTGCAAAAGTAGAGCCCTACTCCTATTTTCCCTTTTTCTTTCTCTTTTCTGATTTTTTTTCTTCAATCCTTCTTCTTTATTAACCCATTTCACCTATTTTTCTCCGTCAAAAGCATGGGAGGTTGGGAGGTCTCACGCATTGGGAGGACGGCAATTTAGGACAAAAAACAAACGGGTTCGGATGGGTACTATATGTCTTCCAAGGGCCGATTTGGCCTCTTTCACTACAGATGGGCAGCCCTTTTCACTTGGGGCCTTTTGGCTTTTACAATCGTTGGCCTTTCTTTTCTTGCGATTTATCTTGTGCTTGGGATTTTTTGTTCAAAGATAGAGAAATACGGCGGGTCTGGTCTGGGCTACTCTTTGCTGTCTGCACTACTCGTAATCAAGCAACGGGGCCACAGTTTCTGCTCTCATAATATACTGTCATCGATCCCATGCCATCTTTGCAGTTTTGCTTCTGTCACACGGTGACTGAGTCAAGATAGGAGTAATGCGTGTACACTAATTTATTTTTTCAGCAACTATAAACTTTGCTACAAACAATAGACAGTCCTTCGCTTAACCAGCCTCAGTATTCTCGTTTCACATGTACCGCACGTATTCCTCGTGTGGCGACCGTTGCTCCGTGTACCTTGTTTTCCCTTACTGCGATGCCAAAGAGGGTATACCCATCCAACTATATGAAAAGCAAATCCACGCAATCCTCTGCAAGATAAAAACAAAACGCAAAGCAGAAACCAATGCAACAATGATAAGGTGGCTGGCTGTACATATATGCCCTGAATGGAAAGCAGACAAAGACGCCAATTAGAACTCCAGTGAGAGGCAAAAAGAAAATGGAGAAAAAGAAACGAGAAAAGACGAAAAGACGAAAAAAAAAGAAATCAAGACGGCCAAACACGACAGAAACTGCCCGTTGTAAAAACAATGGCCGCCTTCTAATCGTTTGCCAATTTCAATGGTATGGCGTACTCGGGCTACAGTTACGGCAGATGCTGGCCGGCTGTGGGAGGTGTGCCCGTGGATCCGTTGCTGCTGTTGTTGGCATCAGTGGCGACCGGCGGGCCACCATGATAGCCGCTGTCTTGACTGCCAAACTGGCCATTGCCAGAAAATCCAGGGTCGGTGTTTGAATTGCTCCCGTTATCCGGGCCGTCAGAAACCGAACTGAGGCTGCCGATCAAGCGCTTGGGCAGATTTTTCTTTTGCAAGACGGACGGTGCAGGCTTGAGTTTCTCATGGTTCATAGGTGGAGAAACAGCATGAGGCGGGGGCGACGGTGTTGAGGCAGTAAACACAGGCGGGACGGTGGCATTGGCATTGACATTGGCATCGAAGCTGGTCCGCGCCTTGGTCAGTTTCTTGGGCTGCCGCTTTGTGGCGGGGGTATCTGCCGGCGTGTTGGAGAGAAGCGCAGATGCCGGCTCTGCTTCGGAACGGACGGGTGGCGGCTTTGCTGCTTGAACCATAGCATATGCATTGTTGTTCTGGCTGTGGCTGTAGCCATGGCGGTTGCCGTGCGCTGCCGCGGTAGCTAGAATCTGGTCGTTACTCGTGGCCTGCTGGACACTGCCTGGCGGTGCTCCAATATAGGAATCTAGCTTGCTCTTCAGCACCTCGGACTTGACCGGCTTTGCAAGGTAGTCGTTCATGCGGCGGCAATACACTTTTCGCGGTCACCTTGAATCGCAGACGCCGTCATGGCGATGACTAGGACCTCGCGGACTTCTTGGATCGGGTCACGTCGGAGCAGCTTGGTGGCCTCGTAGCCGTCGAGAACGGGCATCTGCACGTCCATAAGGACAATGTGGTAGGGTACTCCCTCCTTTGCCTTGGCCCGCAGCGCCTCGACCGCCTTTTGGCCGTTGTCGTACGCGTCCGCCGTCTTGTAACCCAGTCGCTGCACGTACTGTATAGCAATCTTGCGGTTGATGGGATTGTCCTCGGCAATGCACACACGCAACTGGTCGTGGTTGATATTGCTGAGATCCATGTGCGGGTTCGTCGACACTACTTCCTCGGCTGGCGCCGGCGCCGGTGACGAGGTGTGCCGCAGCGCCAGCGGATGGGGTTGCTGGGTTGATCTCTTTAGCGCTCCCGAGTTTGTCAAGGCGGACTCGAGGTTGAACGAGGACGTGATGGGGGACGGATTGTCGTCACCCAGAGGCGAAGACGCTGGCACAGTCGCCGGAATGTCGCCGGCAGTAGCGTTCTCTCTGGCCTTGTCAAAGGTGACCGTGAACCACGCTCGCGTGCCGACATTCTCGGTACTCTCCAAGTAGATCTTGCCCTTCATGATGGTCTCAATGAGGACTTGCAGATGCTGAGGCCGAGGCCACTACCGCCGTACTTGCGTGCCGTGCTAGCATCGGCCTGGCTAAACGGCTGGAAAAGCTTGGCGAGCTGCTCGGGCGGAATGCCAATGCCAGTGTCCTCGACCCAGAAGGTCAGGGTCACCGTGCCCTCCGTTTGCGATTCCACACGTGCTCCGACTGTGATCGTGCCGCGCTCAGTAAACTTGATGCTGTTGCCAATGAGGTTGCCGAGCACTTGGTGCAGCCGCACGGGGTCGCCAAAGACAAAGAGGTCGGGCGGGAGGTTGATCTGCTTGATGATATCGACAGCCCCGGTCTTGGTCTTGTCTTGGTTGCGGTAGGAGGCGGCACGCACGACCTCCGGCATGAGCTCCTTGGGATTGAAAGCCGTAATATAGAGCTTCATCTTCTCGGCCTCCATCCGTGAAAAGTCGAGAATGTCGTTGATGACAATGAGCAGGAGATCCGCCGACAGCCGGATCGCTTCGGCCATTTCCTGTTGCTCGGGTGTCAGGTTGCTGTCTCTCAGCAGCTCTGAATTACCAATAACACCATTAAGCGGCGTGCGCAGCTCGTGCGAGACGTTGGCGAGGAAAATGGACTTGGCCTTGGTGGCTTCTTCGGCAAGCTTGACGTTACGCTTGGCCTCGGCCTCGGCTGCCTCTGCGAGGATCACGTTGCGCTTGGCCTCCTTTTCAGCGGCTTTGGCCTTGTTCTCAGCCTCGATGGCCTTGCGCAACGCGGTCTTCTGCATCGTCACCATAGAGCGGTTCTCGGCCGAGACCTTCTCGATGGCCTTGATGGACAACGCGTTCGAGTAGCTGATGCCAATCTGGTTGACCAGCAGCTGCAGAACGGTGACGTTTCTGTCGGTAAACGCGCCGGGCAGGCCCTCGAGGTACAGGACGCCAAGCAGGGGGTTCGATGCGTGGCAGATGGGGATGGAGATGACAGACTTGCTGCGTGGGTTCTTCTCGATCCAGCAGTCGCTCACGTTGCCAAACCGCTCGTCACTAATCAAGTCGGGCACGAACACCGATTCGCGGAACCGCATACTATAAAGAACCACGTTCTCAGCGACCATGCACGTGCCCTTGAGAGGAACACCCGGCCGGTGCGAAACGGCACCCTTCTCGGCTCGCCGCTTGCTGCGACACACCAGTCCGGGCCACCCTCGTCCTGAACGACAATGGCAGCTTGCGTGGCCGAACCTCCGCACGTCTGCAGAATGACGTCGCACATTGTCTTGAGGAGCTCGTCGACGCGGAGCTCGGACGAGATGACCTGGGACGACTGCAGGATGGCGTGCAAGTCGATCATGTCGAGGGCCGGCAGACCGGCAGCGCCCGACTCCGTTTCTGCCTGCATCGCACCACGCCACACACCAATACGCTCACCCTTGAGCTCAGCCATGCTCGCCTCGCCACCGCCCGCAATGGCGTCTCTGGCAGGGCGTTCTTCCAAATTATCACTTGCACGGAACTGCACAGGGCTTGTGTCGGCGGCAAAGTCGGTCTGTACCCCAGCGTCGACGGTGCGGAGGTTGCGCGTTGGTCCGCGCAGAAGCAGACTGTGCTCTTCCTCGATGTGGTCTGCAACACCAACAGCCGCGAGCTGCCGGTACAGGCCGACAGCGTCACGCAGCGCTGAGCGCGCAGACCGTCGGGCGCGCTTTCGGATAAAAATGCCCGCCATCAGGTAGTTGCCCAGGGCTTCCTCGAAAAGAAAATCATGCTCGGCGGCATGGTCCAGGGCCTCCTCGTACTGGTAGATGGCACGTCCACAGTCCTTAGTCAGCTCGGAAACCTGTGCATCGAGAAGCGTGTACCACGCAAAGTAGTTCATGTCCGACACTTGTGCCCAGTCGCGGATGCTCTGGCTGAGCTCCTTGATCTTGACAACAGCCGCCTCAACGCCATCCGCTCTCTGCATGCCACTCTTCCCATCATTGTTAACCTGCGGCAGATCTTGCTGGCGTAGTTCAAGACCTGCCAGGGCCAGGCCGTAGAAGAGCATGACCAGACGCGTATTTCTGGACGACACAAGCAAGTGACCTCGCGCAATGCACCGCTCGCCAAGCTCAATGACACGATCGTAGTGGCCGTAGAGATACAGAGGCACCGCCTCCATCGTCTCGTAGATCAGCACCGACCGTTCGCAGTTTGTCGTGGTGTCATGCAGCCACTCCTTGTACTTGGTCGAGATGTGTTGCTCGTCATTCATGATCTCGAGAGCGCTAGACGTGTTTGTTTTCCCCTGCAGAGCGCGGCTGACCTGGCGGATAGCCGTCAGGAGCGTCCCGCCGTGGGGTCTTCTTCCCAGTTCGGAATCTCTTCGCAACAATAGTGACAAAAAGATTCTAAATCAGTGCACATTTCGCTGGAGAAGAACCGCATCATGGCAGACAGGCCGTACCCGAGAATAGCGGTGACACGGTCGCCCGCTGATGCGCCATACTCAATGGCCAAATCCAGTTGCGTGATAGCCATTGGAAGAGGATATTGGATGTGGCCCACGAAGTTGGCAAAGACCATGTAACCGCGTGCCATGGTAAAGGGCTCACGAAACCGGTCAAGGAGCTCAAGAGCGATTGATCCGAGATCAGCACCGAGGTGCACCTGGTTGAAGCGTGCAATGGCCACCATGGCCAGGTGCAAGAAGCCCATGCCCGACTGCGGGTAGGCGCCCGAGTCGAGATGCAGGTTGATCATGACAATGGACAGGTGGTAAAAAAAGATACGATCGCTCCACCGGCTGATACTGGCAGCCTCGGCCATCACAGCTCCGATTGAGGCCATGTTAGGATCCTCCGAGGTAGCCCGGCTGAGTAAATCAAGGCGGTCCATTCCCTTGATGCGTTCAACAACTTTTAGGTAGTCTCGGTCGCACTGCTCGGCCGTGGGATTGTCAATAACGGACACGCCCAGGTCTTTCATACTGTCTATGAGACAGGATAGCGCCGATGACGTCCTTCCATTCTGCGCGTGGATACGAGACTGTATAATCCAGGCCGGTGCCTTGTCGATGGCCAGCTTTGCACATTGGTAGATGGATTCGAGAATGCCGGTTGCCAGTGCCTGGTGACCGACGTAGAGGTAACACTCAGCCGCCCGTACGTGCAGCTGCAGGGTCTCCTCGTACGAGGCATCATCGCCATCCTCCCAAGGATTGGGTCTCAGCAGGCCGATAGCATTGCTGTAGTATTTGGCGGCGGTCGGCCGTGCCCCATTCTCGGTTGCTGTGCGGGCGCAATCGAAAAGCAGTTGGCGGTACGGGAGTAGCCGGTGAACACGCTCCTTGAGGATACTGGCAGAATCGCAAATGTGTGAGGCTGTTATCATCTTCAGGCGCGAATCATCGCCATAGTACTCCAGGAGAGTGCGTGCAATGACATAGTGCATCTTGGCAGTGTTGCAGATTGCAAGGTCGCCAGACGCGCCAACGTAACGGTCGTGCGCAAAACGGAAATCGTCGTCTGTTTCGCTCGAGACGAGGATGCATGCCTGGACTGCCGTCTGCAAGCCAATGACAGCGTCTTCTTGGGAGAACGCCGCATGGCTGTGCTGGTTCGTTGGCCCGGGGCACGTCTCGTCGAAAAACAGAAACTCGCCGCTGAGAAGGTGGCAGATCAGGTCGAACGAGAAGGAGCCCCAATAAGTGCAGCCCAACCGAGGATGGCCCGGGATGCCGGCGGCAGCTCCATGAGGCGGTTTGTGATGAAGTCGGTGTTAAGGAGGTCATAGTCGCTGTCACCTTGGAACTGCTCGAATACGCGGTTGAGATCATATCGCCATGCACTGTTATGGTAATCGTATTTGATACACTTTCGGCGGTAGCAAGCGCTCAGCATCTCCCTCATAAAGAACGGGTTGCCGGCTGTCTTGGCCTGCAGCACCACGGCCAGCGCGTTGACATCCGCCTCTGGGCGGCTCAGGGTCATGGACACATATCGGATAATCTCTTCTTCATTGAGAGGACGCAGTTGGATTCGGGTGATGGTCGGGCCCTTCTTCTTCTTGTAGTCGTCCGAGTCCGGCGGGTTCAGAATAGACATGACCCGCTCAGGAGAGATCTCCTCGGGGCGGTAGGTGACAATGATGACCATGCGCAGGCGGGCGCCGACAATCTGGCTGATCAGCTCAAGCGACTCCTCGTCTGCAAAGTGCAAGTCATCGATGCAGAAGCAGATGAACTTGTGGCTCGTAAACATGCGCAGCACGTCGAGGACCGTGTTCATAAGACGGATAGACTTGGTTGACGCACCCGCCCGGAGAAAGTCTTGCGAGGCCGAATTGGAAGACCGAATGCTTCCGTGGGTCGAGCCATTCTTCATGTGGCCGAAATTCAAGGACACGCTTGAACCGGGAGAAGACCCACGCCGACGGAGGTCAGCCGTGCGCGGGTGCTTTCCATGAAACGACGTCGTCGACGTGTGCGGGCTGGCCGGCGGCTGGCGTGATGCTTGCTGGGCCCCGTCCGGCGTGTTGAACAGGAACTCTGGCAGGCCAAGAAGCTGGTGCAGCATGGGCCAGATCGGCAAGACGTACTGCTTTAGCGACTGGTGGAATGGCGTGTCGGTGTTGCGCTCACCCCAGACTTGGCGGAAGAGCGAGGAGAGCAGACCGAGAAGAGGACCAAAGACCGCCTTGCCGCCTTGTCGAACTTGGCAGTGGCGCAATACCCACGTCGCCGTGCATCATTAAGCACGGACTGGACTAGGTAGGTCTTGCCCAAGCCTGCAGCACCCTCGATAGTCACAATCTCACAGTGCCAACGGCGGCGAAACTTGGCTGAACCCAGCTGACGTGATAGGCTGGCTGCCGGATCTGCAGACAAGGAATTTCCAGTGTTGCGCGAGGAGCCCTCACGCTCGGCGAGGATGCTATCAAGGGGGCTTTTTGCATCATAGGAGACAGACTGGTGTCGTTCCCATGACCGTTGGGGTTGCCGACCAAGGGCTGGGTTGGACTGATTGGAGGACATGGCATCTGCCGAGAAGGTAAAAGACTCGGCGGACTGGAATGAAGGGTGGAAGCTGCTGCGGAAGATCCGGGGATCCGATGCAACGGTTTGCGTGAAAGAGCCGCTTCTTGCGTGGGCGCCGTCGATCGAGCTGCCGCCGCCTTCGCTGGATCCATCGGCTGTATCCTGGAAGTCGGCTGAAAAGCTGGACCCGTCGGAGAATCTGCTCCCACCGCCCTTGTTATTCATAGCATGGCTTTTTGCTACCCGCTCAATGACCTTGCGCAGCTGTTCCTGGGCCTCGTCGCGGCCGATCATCTCCGTTGGCAAAATGAAGAAGGACGACACATCTCGGGACGCAACCTGCCAGTCCTTGAGTGCAGCCAGGTCGCCGTTTGCAAGATAGCTGCGCACCTCGATTAGGTCGTGGCGCAGACCGCTCGCCGAATGGTACCGGTCGTTCACGTTCTTTGCCGTGCACTTTTGGACAATGCGGCCAATGGCATCCGGTACATCAAGGCGGATAGTAGACGCGTTGAGGATCCGGCGGCCGAGCACGCCCTGGACAATGTCCAGCGGCAGCTCGCCCTCGAATACGGGCTGCTGGGTCAACAGGGTCCAGAAGAGAACACCCAGCGAGTAAATGTCTGTGCGTGAATCAGGCTCGGCGGGCATGCGGCCGGTCTGCTCGGGGCTGATATATAGCAGCTTGTTCTTGGCTCCAAGCTCTTTGGACAGGGTTGCCCAGCCTGTGCTCATGAGACCGTGCTCGAACGACCGCAGACCGGAGCCAAAGGAAACCAGCTTCACCTTGAGGGTGTCTGTATTGAAGTGGAAAGCGTCACCACGGATCTCGCCGTGAACGATGTTTTGACTGTGATGGATCATCTCCAGGCACTGTGTTGCCCCGATGGCAAACTCCAGAAAATGCTCGAGGCTAATGGGCGGGCCGAGATTGATGTTGGGTTTGATATACGCCTCCCAATTGTCGCCCATGCGCCGAGCAAAGTAGAACGCCGGGCCGAGATCAATGTACTTTGACATATTACTCGGGCCAGGGCTCTGGTAGATGGCCACCAGCAGCGGGCCGCGGTCACTGGGGTGCGGAGCCAGACGCAGTAGATCGACCGGCTTGGCAATGTGCTCGCCTTCCGGGTCGACACTCTGGTTCATGTTTTTGACAATGTGGAATGATCGCTCTTCCCGCAGCACGTGGTAAGATATGCGCGCCACTACAGCCTCCTCGACCAGTGCCTCGTTCACCGTGGCCAAAGCAGCAGAGCTCGGGGCAGGCGAGGCACTGGCCGTGTGGTCACTGGGCAGGTCCGTAAAGGTCGGGGAGAAGAGAGAGCCGTCGGCCGGGGAGGCGCGACTTGAGGCCAAGCGGCCGATAGGCGAGGGGCTCGACACATGGCTGGAGTGGACGGTCGAGATGGAGGATGTCGAGTAGGGGGAAACAAAACGAGTGCCAAAGACATGCCTGGGAGGTCCATCGCGTTAGCAAAGCACGGTTCACTGCAGATCACAGGGTGCTCTCCTCAACCTGTTCCAACACCTACCAGTTGTCATAGCTCGTGTGGAGTGGCCGCCGTGTCTCGTCCCATGTGTATCCGGCGATCTGGCGCAGCCGGTCAAACATATGCGCGGGGGGGTCGCGCGAATCGTCGACGGACGGACCGGCGCTCGTGTCCATGGTGGGCAAGCGTCACGGGCCGTCTCCTGGACACCAGTCCCAGTAGATGCTCCCTTTCGAGTATTTATTTGCCAGTGTTTCTCGAAACCGGCGGTGGCTGCATCGTCGGGTGTCGGCAGGCTGAGACGTGAGGCTTTCAAGGAGCGCCGGGAGAGCTGTAGATGCCGGCGAGTCGAGCTTGGCTGGGCGTCGGTGTTGTTCAACGTGTGTGTGTCTGGGGACCCAGGATTGCAGCGCGATGTGCGTTGGCTTGGGCCTGTCTGAGAACGTCCGCGTTTCGAGGAGCTTCGAGTGCTCCTCTGTTTTGTGCCTCGTAGGATACGCGGATTGCCGCAGTCTCGATTCACGCTTCCTTGGCCCACACAATCGTGATTTGTGGCCGCCTAGGATCTAGAGTGCAAGATTTCTCAGGCGGGTGGGCGATTTGGTACGATAAGCAGCACAAAGTGACGGTGCAGATCACTGCAAGGCAAGGCCAACAGCACACAAAGGTACGGCAGCAGGGCGGTTTGGGATGGCCCGGAAAGCTAGTGTGGTTTTGCGCCTCTGGTCGCCGTCATTTCCTAGAAACGGCGTGTCGAACGCGCCTTTCAGTCACCAAAATTGCCCACTTTACTCAGCAAGTGGGTGACGCTAAGGTGTGCAGTGAGAAATCACGCCCAACGGATAGCCGTTCGCATTCCATCCAGGGGAGAGGCGCGCTGAAGGAGTGTCTATGGGTTGTCAGAATTGTCGCCGCTTTTTGTGGTTTTTTTTGTTTTGTTTTTTGGTGATGCTAACGACGCGTGTTTGGGCGTGCAGATGGAGGTGCAGGAACGATTAGTTTAACTAGGTGGAGGGGAAGCAGCCCAGGCGCATAAGGAAGGAGCGAACTGCGGTGAACGATAATAATCAAGGCGAGGAAGGAGCAGGGGGACAATTCAGAGGGCTCCTTCCGGAAATTGCCACTTGCTCTGATATCCCAAATTCATAGCAGGGAAACAGCAGCTTTGGAACGGTCCTTTGGTGGCGCCTTTTTGCGGTGGCGTTCGCCAAAGTTACTCACGAGTACTGTCCCATGGCGCCAAATAAGAACATACTCGTAGTGCCTGCACAGTGTCCTGACCCCTGTTCGTTTTGCTTGGAATCTTCAAGCCCAGAAGCAGAATGATGTCAGAGGGCGCCAGACACAGCCAATCGCAGCAGGAAAGTCTCCGCAGAGTGTCTTACCAGTAGTAATAAGATATCTTACGTGCTCCTTTCTGCGTCGGAAAGCCTGTAGCACATTAATTTCTTGTCTTTTTGTGTCCCGTAGCTGTGACTTTACGGAGCAAATGACCGGCACCGCAGCTGTGAGCATCGTCCCACGTCACTGCGTTCGCTGCGCTTTTAAAACAAAGATATCCCGTATTATAAGATATTTCAAGTGCATGTAAGAGGCGAAGCTGCCAGGTCAGGCAGCATCTTATTTTTGTTCGAATGTAATCCAATCAGCATGCGCGTTGAACTTGTGTGAAAAGACAGCGATGAGTTGAAGTGTATACACCAGTATCCATTAGCAGGCATGATTTTTTGTAAGCTGCTCTATATGAATATGAATATAATTTAAAACAGGTTGTGGCGTTTGAGGATGTGGCTGAAATTTGTTTACTCCATGTGTCTTCACATTTCTTTTTCTCGTCAAAAAAAAAATCACAAAATTAGCAAAGGGGCTTAAAGAAACCATTGCACAGGCCGTAAATATCGCGTACTGTCAACACACACACTTGCATATAGGAAGATACGAGGCCAAATAATTGATAAATCAGCGGCCAAATAATTGATAAATCAGCGCAATCTATATCTCGATCTCTAACTAAATCAAATAAATCATTTCGCTGCATTGGAGCGTTGCAGAAGAGCTCGTTTTTTTTTCAAATTTCTTCCTCTTGCTTGTCGGGCTCCGTCACAACCGTCAGATTGCGTTCATATGATAAGACGATAAGAATTTGTTCTGCAATATCTCTGTGTCCACCCAGTCCGCATTTCGGCGACTCTCTATCATGTATAGGCGTGTATGCGAGGATTGTGTGTGATGGTATGATGTAAGTGGGGTATTATGGCTGTTGAAAGAGGAGAGAGATTCAGGGGTAAAAGATATATAATCCAGACAAGACGCTTATCTGACCTGAAAGGGCCGTTCAAGTGACATTTAAGCAAGTGGTCACCATTGACTTACACCCGCTCACGCGTGGGGATGGGCTCAGCGGACGCCTGGGTGCCAAAGGCAAAGGTCTGGTCCAGACGACGCTCGGTGTTCTGGCGCGAGTTGACAAAGTCGGGGTAGTTGAGCGTCAGCTCAACGGCACCGTTGACAATGTGATCAAACGGCCTCAACACCCAGCATGAACGAGTGGTCCTGGTTGCCGACCTCGTACCGCCAGCTGCCGAAGCGACCACGTGAAAGGATGTCCTTGGCCTGCAGCTTGGGCAGCAGCTCCTTGAGAACACCCTCACGCTCAAGCGTGGGCGTGGGGTAGCCCTGGACGAACTTGCGGTGGTAGGTCGACACAATGGCATCGTCCGACTTGATCATGTCGGTATTGATGAGGCCCTGGATACAGTCCTTGAGCAGGTTCTCCTCGTCGACAGGCTTCATCGACGACTGAGACACCTCCAGCATGACGGACCAGTAGGGGCCGGCCTCGGGCTCACTCGAAGCGGGCTTGCTGCCGTCGGCGTGGTAGAGTGTGGGCAGCTTGACATCAGCCTCCGGCTGGTTGTACGGCGAATAGTTGGAGAAAATGGTCGCACGGTAGAAGGGGCAGTTGTCCTCGGGGAAGTACAGCTGGAGAGAGAGGGCGGGAGGGAGGGGAGTTAGCAAAAACAAACCGCAATACAGCAAATACAACAAATACAACAAATAACGTACCCAGCACTTGTCACCAATGCGCTCGGGGCGCTCGCCACGCAGACCGACACCGATAACGTGAGTTGACGAGTAGAAGAGCCCCTTTGACAGATCTACAAGCTCCTTGTCCTCCATCTTCTCGACAAGCTTGTCAACAGCCATGGTGTTGACGAGCTTGCCGTAGCCAATGGTGGTGCCATCGGCCAGCGTGACAATCTTCTTGTCCGCGTTGACCTTGGTGACCTCGCCCTTCTTGCCAAAGATTTTATTCTTCTCGGGTAAGGTGTCGGCCACGGCGATCCAGATGCCACCAGTGCCGTCCCGGGCGGGGAAGCGGAAGGTAGCGTTGGGGCCCCAGTTGCCGGCAACCTTGTTCAGAACAACGTTGCGGATGGTGGTCTTGACGTCGGGGGCAGCAACACGCTCGCCGAGCCACTGGCACTGCATCTTGGTGGTGGGAACGGCCCACACCTTGTAGTTGTAGGGGCGCATGAAGATGTCGGCGACGCCCGTGCCGGTCATGCGCACAATCCACTCGTCAAAGTTGGCGGGCTTGGTGTTGGCAACGCGGCACTCGAGGGCGGACTCAATGAGGCCGTCAATGCACTTGACCTGGTCCTCCTTGGCAGGACGGAAATGTTGTTCTGGAAGGGGTAGGGCACCCAGAGGTCGCGGTAGCGCACGTAGGAGATGCGCTGGTGGTGGTACCAGTCCTCCTCCTTGGGGAGCGCCTCGTCGAGGCAGTCGTCAAAGTACTTGTAGTGGAGAAGATGACGTGGCCGCCGACGTCGTAGAGCTACAGACAAAGCAAGTGTTAGTACCAGGGGGGCATCTAGAGCTCGCAAAGGACAACGTACGAAGCCCTCGGGAGTGACGTCTGTCGAGGCCAGACCGCCGGCCTTCTCGTTGGCGTCAAGGATAAGCCATGACGGGCCGTTCTGCAAAGAGCAGTTAGTACTTTAGCGAAACCAAGGGCTCGAGAAAGAGGGAGAGGAGTACTGACAATGTGGTTGAGGCGCTTGGCGGCACCGAGACCAGTCGGGCCGGCGCCGATGACAAGGACATCGACGTTGCTGCAGAAGGCAATCCTAGGTCAGCTTCAAGCTGCGAAAAGTCAATCGATGAGCGTCGTGTGCGCAGAGGACATACATATCGGCCATTGTTGCGAATTGCTGTTGTGCTGGTGGTTATGAGGAAGAGGGGCAAAAGGGGACAGAGAGAATGTAAAGAGCGGTAAGGGACGAGGCTGGGGAAAGGTTGGAGAAGGAGGAGAGAGAAAAAAGAAGGGTCTCGTCTGGACAAAAGGGATGCAAGGAAGATGGGGAGCGTGGCAATGACAGATCGTCCGGTGCTGGTCTACTGGTTGCCCGGAAGCTGTGTAGTCGGAGGGGCTTTGTTTTCGTTCGGTGTCGACAAGACGAGGGAAACAAAATAAAAATAAACTCGGCAGTGACCCTCTCGCTCGTTCCTTCCCCCATGTTGCGACCAAAAACAGAAAGAGCAGTCCATCTCCCAATGGCGATTGGCGGGGCAGCTTGTAAAATTATTATTGATTTATCTTATTTTATTTTTTAATTGGGTTAAACCGTCGCCAGATCGGTCTCTCTTTCCGCCCCCCTCGCCCCTGCCCCTGTCTCTTTCGACAGACAGGCGCTAGCGTTAGAGAAAGGGTTAGATGGGGCACAAAGTAAAAATACGGGAAACCACAGACCGCCTCTTAAGTCTCAAGAGGCTCTAGAGTCTTGTTAGTGCAAGAGTAGAAGCCGCAAGTGGCTCCTATTTCTCGTAGGAAGAAAAAGAACAGCAGCAACATGGCAGCCTGGCCTCGCGTTCGCTCTGCCGCTGGTCCAATTTGGCACTGAGCAGTTGGCCGGGTTTTGACAGGTGTGGGTGTCAGGCAATGACTGCTGGGTATGGCGAACGAATGGAGAGAGGGAATAATTCGGCGAGGCTTCATACAAATTTTGATGGCTCAACATGTCGTTTGAGTATCTTACAACATTGACCAGTAAATCTTCTGAATGTGCTTGGCAGGTGGGCTTCCGCAGCAGCTCGCACAGTGACATAGGCAGAGGAAGCGAAATATGGAGTACAGCATGTCGAAATGGCATTTGGAGATGGGGTGAACGCAGTGCGGGGGCACAGTGTATCTTGCAAACACGATATATCGCTTCGGCCCGGACGTATCTCGTATCCGCTTGTCATTGGGGTTGACAGGATGCTGGCCAGTGTTTTGTTTTCTGCTCCGATCTAGCCAAGGGTGAGACTGTCGGCGATGGGTTGGGTACGGGAGGATAAAGAGAGAGAGAGAGAAGGATGAAAAGACGGGACGAGAATGACATTACTTGTGATTCTCAGACTCTGTCGCCAAAGCAGAAGCACAACACGAGACAAATCAGTGTCGCCTTAAGTGCGCTGTGCCCGCCAACGGACTTGTTTGACCTGCTGTAGCATTCGATGTTCGAGCTGTAACGTGCGACTCGGCCTAACGGCGAACGGCTCGGTCCCTTTTGACGGGACACCAGTCGTTTGACGGTATTCTTCAACAAATGATCGATTCTTTGTGCATCGAGACCAGGCCATTGCACGGAGTACAAGACTGCTGACCACTGCACTCAAAGCCAACTACGAGTACTCCGTACAATACGTCTAGTCCCGTCCAGCCACATGTCTTAAGATGCATTGCGGCAGAACTGACCTGGATCTGGATCTGGACCCGGCTGGCCATGCGGTGCCAATGCGTCAGCCGGCTGGGCCCGCACAAACGCCTCGACGGTGACGGGGGCTAATGGGTGGTGGATAGGATGAGAGATCTGAGATCCTGCCTCGCCTATGTTGCTAGAGAGCGCAGACGGCAGAGAACAGGTCTCACTCTGGAAGGGTGTGCTAATAGGATTCTACGTCAAGGTGCAGAAGCATCGCCAAGAAGAGCCGTTAGGCTCTTGGCAAAGAGCGTCGCGTCGACCGTAGTCCCGCCACATGCCACCTAAGACACGTAAGATGCAGACGTTGCAAAGCACAGCAATGCCGAAGCTATGACTTTGTAGCACAAGATCTCCGTCCATGTATTAATGACATGTACTCCGTGCTGGCTCACATATATACGAGCATCGTATCTTATACAGAAGCGAGAATGGTAAGGATATGTACATGTATATGCATCTATCTTATCTTACATATGTCGGAGGCACGGTTTTCTTCTGCTTCGGGAAGAATGTTTTCCGTTCTACTTGAGATCCAATCGTAGCAGGGAATAAGAAACAAGAGACATAGTGGGCTGTGGGGGCAGAGCAGTCCTGCAATCCCGTTGTTAGCTGTGAGAAGAAAATGGGCTTTAAAAATGAAGATCTGCGATTGTCGAAATAAAAGCTCTCTTGAGTACTCCGTACTCTGTATACCTTACATGAATATCCCCGGTTTTAAGCTTCGAACATGGGATTCGACGCAATTCATAGATTAAAGCTTGAAACCACTATTTTTATCAGGGAAACAAGGAATAAGACACGTAAGATACTGCACACGCGTTGCGCCTCAAAAGTTTTTTTATTAGCACTTTCTAGTTCAGCTTGTGAAAATTCCTTCCCCTTTGCCACCCCTTGCGAAGAGAACAACACTACTTTGAGATACCCGGCATGGTGGAAGGATGGCTCCTTGCCTACGTGGGCAGCTCACTGCTTCTGATTTGCCTAAAAACAAGTTGACCCCGTCTCCTTAATGTCTTTGGGAGTCCTCATAGCCAATTTTACCCACGCGTACGGAGTATGTTGACATTCGTTAATATTCTAGCGCCGAACACTTTGGCTGCCTTCTTTGGGAGAATCAATGCAGAGCACTATTTTAGCCCAGCCCCTTGACATTGGAGCTCGAGGATGTAACCTCGACGAGTCAATCCAGGGAGCAGCGGGCTGCAGAAACCTGATGTTTGCCAACGGCCAGCAGAGCACTGTGGCAGACCAAGGAAGCCGTGCAGCAGGGAACATGAAGATGAAAGAGAAGGTTGTGAGGATTCTGGGCAGCGTCTTCGATGTGAACCCAGTATTAATTTTTGTAGATATGGCGTGAAACACCGAAAATTACAGTGGAGCACCAGCCGGCAAAAGTGTATCTGTCCCTAGCGACTTACCTGGCAGATATCCTACAGCGCATATGGCACACTATCTTACATAGAGCCACCACGCCCAAGCTCATTAGGGGCAGGTATCTTTTAGCGCAAAACACTACAAGTAGATACTTGGCGAGACCGATATCTCTCCTTCTCCCTTTGATTAAATCATGGCAGTGCAAAAACCACGAAATTTTTTATGTTCGCTTCTTCATGCCGGTTCTTTGGTCGGCCCAGTCTCCCAGCTCCTTTCTGCAGCGTTCGTTCGTTCGTTCGTTCGTCAGTCTCACACATTTTGGTAGTGCAGCCGAGACGGGGCATTCTTTCAAAGAGAAACAGTGCTACATATGCTGAGGACAGAACGCTCGTAATATCAAGAATCGCAGAAGGAGCAGCAGCGCATGACTGCCATCTACGGAGTACCGAGTACGCAGTAATAATACATGCACCGGAATTCGGGTATCGCTCTTTCCTGTTTGGAAGCAGGTTTGCGTTTCGCATCCTCCCTTTTTTCCTCTTAAACCTTGTACTAGTGCCGCTTCCTAATCTCTCTTCAGATACTCCGTGCTGTTTAGTGGAACACCAGGGAAGTAGCGAAAGAGACATAGGGTAAGATAAGATATCTTACGGAGCACACAGGGTAGTAGTGCGTGGCAGTGTCGAATGCACCTTCTGCCGCCAGTCGTGCCTACTGCTACTGCATCCCCCCTATTTCTTCGAATCCCCCACTGTCTCCCTCCTCTTGTGCTCCGTAATAATTTCTTGTTAGTTTTCCCTCTTTTTCTTTCTTTTCTCCCCTGGCGTTGTACGGTCTCGACCAATCTTTTCTTGCAAACCAAGCTTTCCCTCTGTCATTTTTTCTTGGTATTGCGCCAGTGCCCGTTAATCGCCGCACCTCTCGCCCGCAGTCGTATTACCAGCGTGGACGTGCACTACCGCCTCTTCGATTTGGTCGCTAGGATTGAGGCAGAAGCAAAAAAAAGCTGCCACGGTTCGTCATTGTTGCGGATCGACAACGCGACTCACTGCAAAGAGGGCGAGAAAAAAACGCCAAACTCCCGTATTTCGCATCCGCGCAGGCTAAAAGAAACAGAAGAAAAAAACTACAGGCACTTCGTCCTCCCTCCCAAACCACTCTATTATTTTCCTCCACACTCTACTCTCTACTCTCTCATCTCTCTTTTGCTTCTTTTCCATTTCTTGTTCTCCCTCCCTTGCACCCTGCTATTGGACTCCAAGTCTTGTCGAGACCAATCGCCCGTCCTTCTCTTCAACATCTTCCTCTCTCTCGAACGCCTCACTCCTCACTCCTCGACTCTCCTCCCTCCATCTCACTACCTTCCATCTCACAGCTGTCAGCATGAGCGCCGAAGAGAAGATGCGCACATCGGGCGAGGGCCCCCGTGAGGCCGGCTCCAGCTCGTCTGCGCCCGTCCTGCCCACCGTCAACCCCGATGCCGAGAAGTCGCAGGCCCCCAAGTCTGCAATCCCCGCCGCCGCCTACGTCGTGTACGATACGATCCCTTATTCTCATGTCTGATGTCCTTGATCGAGTGGCTAACATGCTTGTTTTCCTCCGTTGGCAGTGCCTGGATCACCCTGAGCTCGTCGGTCATTCTCTTCAAACAAGTGGATTCTCAGCACTTTGAACTTCCGTACGTTTGCACTCGATCAGCCTTGGGGACGACTAGCTTCGCATGGACAAAATAGACACAAATGTGTAGAGAAGCGGGACCGACAAGGACAAACATGGCGAGGCACGCTGCTAACCCAACCATCATACACACAGGCTTCCCCGTCATCTTGACGACCTACCACCTGATCTTCGCTACGATCATGACCCAGCTCCTGGCTCGCTACACTACCCTCATTGACGGCCGCAAGTCGGTCAAGATGACCGGCCGCGTCTACCTGCGCGCCATTGTGCCCATTGGTGTCTTCTTCAGCTTAAGCTTGATCTGCGGCAACCTGACCTACCTCTACCTGAGTGTTGCCTTCATCCAGATGCTCAAGGCCACCACTCCTGTGGCCGTGCTCCTGGCCAGCTGGGCTATGGGTGTCTCCCAGCCCAACCTCAAGGTCTTCCTTAACGTCATGGTTATCGTTTTCGGTGTCGTTCTGGCCTCGCTTGGTGAGATCCGGTTTGTTATGATCGGCTTCCTGTACCAGCTTGGTGGCATTGTCTTCGAGGCTATGCGTCTGACCATGGTCCAGCGTCTGCTTGAGCTCGGCCGACTTCAAGATGGACCCTCTGGTCTCTCTGTACTACTTTGCGCCTGTTTGCGCCACCATGAACCTGATTGTTTGCCCTTCTGTGGGAGGTCCCCAAGGTCACCATGGCTGATATCAACAACGTTGGCTACTTGATGTTCTTCCTGAACGGCCTCTGCGCGTTCCTCTTGAACGTCTCGGTTGTCTTCCTGGTACGTTCCCTGTCAACTCTTTTTTTATGAAAAAAGTTCATTATATCACACCACCATAAAATGCTAACGTGCTTCCCCCAAATAGATTGGCAAGACCTCCGTTCTGGTTCTGACCCTGTGCGGTGTGCTCAAGGACATTCTGCTGGTCGCCGCCTCCATGCTCATCTGGGGCACTCCCGTTACGGGCCTCCAGTTCTTCGGTTACGGCATTGCCCTGTCTGGCATGGTCTACTTCAAGCTGGGCTATGACACCCTCAAGGGCTACGCTGCTGAGGGTGGTCGCAAGTGGGCCGAGTTTGGTGCCACCCGGCCTGCCCTGCGCAAGCTTGTCGTTGCTGGCACCGTTCTGTCGGTCATCCTCATGGTCTTTTACCTACGCCGGTGGCTCGAGCAGCCTGCCGGTCGGTCTCCCTGTCCGGTTATAATCGGACATATACCATTAAGAGGTTGTATAATATCTCAACTGCGGTTTTCGCCCGCTCACTTCTTCTAATTGTGCAAGTGTCCGGCCTTGTTCTTTTCCCTTCTTTTTCACACTACAAATCCCCCCAATCTTGACACTTGCTGGAGTACTCGTACGACTACGAAATAAAAATACGGTGGTGGACCTGCCCAGGCTCGGGGCTGGTGACTGTCCTCGGAGCATTACAAGTATATATGTTTCAAAACACCATTATACGTCTTTTATCTTTTCTACACACTTTAGTTTTACGCTCTTCTTGCTTTGCTTACTTTCATCTCTCTTTACGCGATGTACTATGCTAGGTTTACTTAATAGAAGGTTGCTGGTTTGTGCTGGTGTTGGTTGTTAGTTTTCCATTTTTTCATCATCATATTAGCTTTTGTCACAATAATATACATGTTAATAGATGTCTGTAACTGGAAAAGACGTTTGATATTTTTGTCTTGGCAGCATATATCCAGTTCAAGATTTTGGGGTGTGACACCCCATTGTGAGTCTTGAGCGTGAATGGATGATCGGACGTCGTTTGACTCAACTGTGTTGTTCTGTACGAGCCATACATAAGTTGGAGAGTGTGATGATGGAATGTTCAAGTTTTTTTATATCATTTCAGTTTCTTAATCTTTGCTCTAGGAAGATTACTTGAAAAGTAAACCTTCCCACCCGTCCGTTACTTTTGTGGTGTCCTGGCAATCAATCAATCCTTTCGACCAAATCGACGCCAAAATCCTCGCCCGGTTTTTCCCTAGGTTTTCCCTTCCTTGCGACTTTTTTGCGTCCATTCTCACTCAGGTAGCTTCTTTCCTTACAGACTGTCACCACAAACCCCCCTCGTTCCGAACCCAAAAGTCAAAAGTCAAAAGCACGCGCAACTTCTCCATCACCCCTTTCGTTGTTTCGAGTTTGTTCGAGTCGCAAAAGGATGGCGGCGTAAAGTCGTCGGTGGCGGTGCGGAAGAGGTAATAATAGGGGGAAGGGGGGTGCAAAAGAAAGTGTAGTAGGAACAGAAAGAAGTAGCGAGAAATGTCGTCAAAAGAGATTTTGGTTAAAATATTTCTTTTTAATTTTATATGACCCGTTTTGTAACAGATGTTGGACACAACATCATGGCCCTCCCGCAAGATGACAAAAAAGAGGAAAACGAAAACACAGCGCGACCCTCGACATTTAGAATTCTAGAGATGTTAGCAGCGAAACACAACAGGATCAGAACGGGGTGGGGAGGGGCAACATACTCAGAGGGGTGAAGAACCACCGGTTCTTGCCGCTCGTGTACCGCTCCTCGAGGACCTTCTTGACGACTTCTTGGCCTCCTCCGCTGGCTGACCTCCTTGAAGGTGTCGTTGGAGACGACGCCCTTGAGGCCCTCCAGCTCCAGAGTGTTAGCGCGTGGGCATTCAGGTGGTTGTAGTTGACGACCTTGATGAACGGCTTGACCTTGCTGCGCTTCTCTTGCCGGGTCTTGGACATGCGGCGGGTGATCTTGGACGGGTTAGCGCTCGATACCGGCGACCAGGGCGTGGCCGTAGGGGTGCAGCTTGTTGCCAGCATCAACCGGCTGGATGATGACGACCTGTACGAACTTTGTTAGTTTTCGTTGTCCTCACTTTTCTCCGTAGAGTTATTCATTCCCTAGTCCCGAAAAGCCACTGATGATTCCCAATGACGACGTCGTCCTCTGTCTATCGTCTCATCTTCGCCTTATCATCATTTCTTTCCAGTTCGTGCCCAGGTCTTTCAGCTCGACATTCTCCACAACAGCTCGGCGGTTGGCAATGTTTCGTCGAATTGTATCGCCATCGCAGTCGCGCTCCCATTGCGGCCCGGCCTGTATGTCGGTCTCCAATCTTGGACTGGGTCGCCTGGGATCGAATCTCCAAGTCCGCGGAGGGGTGCTGTCCGTGATCGAGATACGACGCTGTCGTCGGTGCCGTTGCCGTTGTTGTCCTGCTGGCGTTTGGCGAATCGTCCGTCCCAGATGTTCCAACTTCTCCAACTTCTCGTCTCGTCCACCAGTGGCTCTCCAGAAAAGGCTCTTCTCCTCTGTCGTTCGCGGTCTTTACCTTCTTGCCGGCGTAACGGCCGCGGGTGATGATGGCAACAACGGCCAACCTTAAGGAACTTCATTATGATGATGGATGGGGGAAATAGTCGGATCCCTTTAACTCGGAATGGTGGGCGGCTGAAAAGAGGGAAGAGGGTCAACAAAAAGAGTCTCGACAATCGTTCGTGAAGATTGGGCGTCGAAACGTAAAGTGTCGGTTTTGTCGAGATTTGGTGGTAGAAACAGTTTTCCGGAATTTCTTTTCGTAGGAGGGCCACCAAAGCAGAACACAGCAGCCTGTGGTTTAGGTTTTTCCCCTAGCCGCACCCTCGCGCGCCGCAAAATTTTGAAAAAAAAATTGTGTGGGCAAAAAAATATTCGCCGTGCCATGGACGCGCGGGTCGTCTATTGGCTAGATCACTTGACTAAGCAGTAAATAGGTGGGGCCTTCAATTGAAGAGGGGCTTTTGGCTCCACAGTCTTTCGGATATGTCACGTGATAAATTGAGAGGAACTGGTTTTGCGTAGACAACGAGTGTCTCCACTTTGGACAGGCCAGAAAAAGTGGAGTTGGCGATACGCTGATTGGCTCCTCAGCTCTGCCTCCATGCTCGAGAGATCCAGGACCGCAGCCGACGACATCTCACCAGTACACAACATCGACCGTGCACTTGACAGCTTTCCGAACACCAATCGACACTCGTACGCTATGCCTGCACAGGACGTTCATTATCTCGCGGGTTGCCGACCCCATCTTCGCTGTCTTCATCGGCGTGTCGGCCGCGGCAACGCGCATCAACCGGGAGCAAAAGGAAAAGGGCAAGACGACTCAGGAGACGATTGGACGTGGTCAAGAGGTACGCTCGCATGACATGTCATTGGACGCTGCTTTGGTGGCTCTGTTTGCCTGTTTTATTTTATGCTATCGCGTGCTGTCTCACAGCCTGGGTATAATACATTGACTAAACTCAATTGTCCATCAACAGACGCATCACCGGCACTACAAAGACACCGGCAGCATGAGTGATTAAGGGGCGCGCCCGCTTTCCGAACCGGCTGCTACCTAAATCGTCTGCATTCGACCATCTTTCTTCTTTCTTCTTTCTTTTTGATCATTCAACCTCGCCGTCGCTTGAGACCTCCGGCCCGTACTCGCTCTTCATCATCTGCTGAACCATCTGGCCACACAGCTTTGCCACCGGGTTCGTGCCCACAGCCAGGCCGCGCGCGCGATCTCGTTGCCGAACCGGCCGCCCATGGAAAAATCGCGGGACGCCGCCTCCTCGAAATCCACCCTGGTCCAGCGGACTCGGGCCGGTCGACCTTGGTGCTGCATTGTCTACCGGCGGCAAGGAGCTTGGACGTGGCATAATACAGGCAGCGCGTTGGGTGAAGGCGAGCGACAGAGTCTTGGCCGCCGTGGGCGACATGGGCGAGGCGGACATTGGCATCAGTAAGGCAATGGCGCGGTCGAGGTCGGCCAGCACCGTGGCAGCCGCCTCTGCACGCTCCTGCTCGCCGGCTGCTGTTCCCCGCAGAATAGCGTCGGCACCCGTATTTCGTGGGTGGTCTGCCGGCCCCTCTGGCGGCACCTGCTCGAGGAGCATGTCGTCGCCAAAGAGGGCGGCGCAGTGGCTTGTGCCGCGGTTGTTTCGTGCACTAGCATACTGTGGGTGGTCTGCAATGAGCTGTCCCAGTCCGGCAACCGATCCCCGGTACGCCTCGACAGGGTCTGAATAGTGTCTTGTACTTGAGGCCGGCGAGCTCCATCTCTGCCTGCTGCATCGACAGGATAAGCTCGCGCTCCTTCTGGCTGGTTGCTGCATATTCGGCCATGTCGGTGACGTGGGGGTCTTTGGGCAGCGACATGTCGAGACGCAAGCCAGTCTCGGGGTTTGATTCCGGGTCGCGAATCTTGCCCAGGACATCAATGTCCCGTCTGCTCAGGGTGATATTGACAGCCATATCGATGTGTGAGAGGATGCTGTTGTGTGGAATTACCTTTTGGGGGGAATGACGTTCCAGGAAGAAGATGTGATCGATAAAGTAACGAAAATCAAATAATATGTTCGTTGTCATTGTATTAACGAGGTTTGATTATTAAAGAGAGAGTTCACACAGAACCTTGTTACACGAGAGGCGAGTATACACATCACGGGAGAGACGGTGTTGCCCTCCAGCGATGACGCCGATCTGCTACAAAAGTACGGAGTACAAAATCTCACCTTACAACGCGTGCGCTAGAACTTGCCTTCGGCTTTGCTGGAATGCAGGTGCTGCACACGACACCTTCCAAATGCGACAGTGAGCAGTGATGTAGAGTGGGGCGCTGGCGCTCGCTGAAGGGCAGGTGCTGGGGAAGACAGTGCGGAAAGCGGGCTTAGCGTGGCCGGACGGCCAAGAGCGGGCGGCCAGTGTCGGCATGGCACGGCTTCCCCAATCAGCAGGCCTGTGTAAGTCAGCGATAAGGGATAAGAACGGTGTGCGGCGAGCTTTCCGCGACTGCCAACAAAGCCGAGCGACAACCAGACACACACCAATATCGCCATCAACCTGCTGATAACCGGTGCAGGGAGGGGGTTTTGTATCTTGCAATACATGTCTCGCACTGCTGCTGATGCAAGTGAGCCCTGCTGATGGAGGGAAAGAAAAAAAAGAGGGGAAAGTAAAGGGGAAATGACATATCCAAGAAGATCGCCACAACCATAAAGCTGGGTGTTTCCAGTTGGCTGCCCATCAATTGCTATTCCAGTTTCGCTTCTTCTGCTCTTGTAAAATAAAGTTTGAGATTACACACTCATCCACACTGTGCACATAATTTTCCAAGACAAGTCGGCAATTTCAGGCTTCTCTTTTCTTTCATATCTCTGTCTCCCCCATATTCCATTTTCCCAGTCGAACCACTTCCTACCTCTCACCATTCTTCACTTCTAAAAGACAAGCAGTATCCCGTATCAAACTGCCCAGTGCCCGTTCCCAGAACCACATTTTGTGTCCATGTCCCCGTCTGCCATCTCCGACTCGCCCAGAAACTCGGTTTCTGAACCGCACTCAGCGCACGGAAAGGTCTTTGGAGGAGCCAAGAATGGAGCCGCGCAACGATGCCGCCGTGAGTGCCGGTGCCGGCGCCCCAATCTTCCACGGCTACGACCACGTTACCTGGTGGGTTGGCAACGCCAAGCAAAGCCGCCAACTATTACAGCACGCTCTTTGGGCTGCCCACTTTTGCCTACCGCGGCCTGGAGACGGGCAGCCGCTACTTTGCCTCGTACGCCGTGGGCCACCACCAGGGCGGCGGCGCGGTCGACAGCGCCATCAACGACGAGCAGGACAACGTGTGTTTTGTCTTTACGTCACCCATCCGCTCGTACCGTCACCTGCCAGACGACGAGCCTATCTCGGATGCAGACCGCGCTCTGCTACGCGAGATGCACGACCACCTCGAACGCCATGGCGACGCTGTCAAGGACGTGTGCTTTAACCGTCGACTCGGTCGAGGGCGTTGTACCAGCAGGCCACCGCCGAGGACGGCGTTCTCGTCGACAGCAGCAGCAAGGACGCCCACACGCGCGTGGTGGGTGTGCAGCCGCCCACCCAGATTCACGACAAGCTGTACGGCGGTAGTGTCACCACGGGCCGTGATCCGCACGTACGGCGACACAACCCACACGCTGCTCAACCGCGGTGACTACAAGGGCCCTTCTTGCCGGGCTTCCGCACCGTGCAGGCCAGAAAGGCGCCCGCCAGCAAGGCGACTGCGCCTGCGTTGTTCCAGCCCGTCGTCATGGCCCGGGCCCCGGACGTGGGCCTCCAGCGCATCGACCACTGCGTTGGCAACCAGGACTGGGACGAGATGGAAGCGGCCTGTGCGTTCTATGAGAAGCGCCTGGGCTTCCACCGGTTCTGGTCCGTCGACGACAGCCAGATCTGCACCGAATTCAGCGCACTGCGCAGCATCGTCATGTCCAGCGGCGGCAACGCCGACACCGTCAAGATGCCCATCAACGAGCCCGCGCCTGGTAAGAAGCGCTCGCAGATTGAGGAGTACATTGTCTTCAACAGCGGCGCTGGCGTGCAGCACATTTGCCCTGCGCACCCCCGACATTGTTACGGGCAGTATCCAGCCTGCGTGCGCGCGGCGTGCAGTTCATCGACGTGCCGGCCACGTACTACGTGGCTCTGCGTGAACGCCTGGCAGCCAGTGCAGCCGGCTCCGGCTTGAAGCTGGCCTGGCACATCAGCGATTGAGCAGCTGGCCGTGCTCGAGCAGCTCAACATCCTCATCGACTACGAACGAGGGCGGCTACCTGCTGCAGCTCTTCACGAAGCCGCTGATGGACCGCCCCACCGTCTTCATTTGAGATCATTGAGCGCAACAACTTCGAGGGGTTCGGTGCCGGTAACTTCAAGAGCCTCTTCGAGGCCATTGAGCGCGAGCAGGCCGAGCGTGGTAATCTGTAGGCGGGTGTACTTACCATCTGGTTAAGTGGTGGATATTTAGCAAACCAGAATGCTATCAACGACAATTAATTATGATTTTGATTTGTCGGGTATAATTTTCTTCCTTTTTCTATGGACACGATATTGTTTCTTTGTTTATAATATCATTTCGAGACACAAGTTCAATGGAAGCAAATTCAACCTCTAATAACTTCTATTTATTTTCAATACTCGTAGTTAAAATGACAAAATCTTGAGCACCTATATTTTTATTTCAAAAAATGGGCATGTCATAAAATAGTATATAATGCTTCTGCTAAACGAAAGAAATACTACAATATGATGCCAGTTTTCTACAATGCTAGCCCAACGAGCCCAACAAATCGCACGACCTCCTTCTGTTGCATCTCATCCTTTTCCATTTACATGCATCTGGCCCGCCTCACACTACACCTCCTCGTTCTCCCAGTCTTTCTCGCCGAACATTGGCCGCCGGTTGCCGTTGCCGTTGTTGTTGGGAGTTTTCCAGCTTGGCCAAGAACTCTGGCGGCAGTGTCGGGATGTATTTGTGCTCACGCTCGCGGTTCAACGCCGCCAAAACCAGCACCGTACGACACCAGCATGTCGGTTGCCGAGGGCAGCGTGAACGGCAGCATCAGTGCAGGGTCGAGCAGCAGGTGCTTCGGAGCGTCGTCTTCTTCGTCGTATTCACCAGTGTCAACTCTGTTGCCGGGTGTAGTCACGGGTGTGCCGCCGTTGGCGCTTTTCTTTGCTGGCGTCGAGGGCGCATCCTTGGTTGCTTGTTGCTGCCGCCTCGGCTGCTTGGGCCTCGCTCACGACCACGGCTGCCGAGCCAGCCATGTTGGCGACGGCGTGGGTGCACCCGCCGCGGTTGCTGCTGCGGATGCTACGGCAGACACAATAAAGGCAGGGGGTGCGGGCGCCGCAGCTGGCTGCTTGGATAGCTTCTTGGAGCCGGCTGCGGCCTTGGCCGGTGTTGGCGAACATGGTTTTGCGCCGATGCGCACCTCCTTCGGCGTCGCAGCGCCGCCTCACGTTGGATCGCCATGAGGTACTTTGTGGCACTCTTGGGCAAGCCCTTTTCGGCCCACCTCGGGCCGGTAGTGGTCCGCCCGCGTGGATGCAGACCTGCTGCGGTTGTTTGGAAAAAAAGGCACCGGCCTTGAGCTGCTGCGGTGTGAGCGCCTTGAGCTGCGCTGTCAGGCGTGCCACCAGCGCTTCGAGGTCGTGTGCGCCCAGGGATGAATAAGCACTGGGCAGCCAACTGCAGCAGCTGGATGACGGGCTCGAGATGCCGCCGCGCCGCCTCCATGGTGGGCTCGCCCGACGACCGCATCTCGCCGTGCTCATAGTGCTCGGGCATGCGGTTGTTGGAACGCCGCCCAGTCCTCGAGGATCGACACGTTCATGCGGATCTGCATGGCCTTGGCCGGTGTTGGCGACATGCGGTTGGACATGATACGGTTGAACAGCTCTGCGCTCAGCCAGTACACGAGCTGCGAGAATGATTTGTGCCGTAATGACCGAATGCACGTCGTACAGGTCGAGCACGAATAGTGTTGACGACAGCAGCGAGGTCACGTTGCGTGGCGCCGGCTTCGCCCGCTGCTTGGGCGATGGGTGGCCGCATCCGTCGCTCGAGGGCTCTTCCTTGACCTCCTTTTTGGCGCTTGAAAATCTTCCATTCGTTCTGGAACGTAATGTCTTCGAAACCCGGGATAATCTCGTGGTCCAGCATGGCCGCATCCAGCACCTTATCAAGTCGCCGTTCTGCGTCCCGCACAATTGAGGATAAAGATCTCGTTGATGAGCTCGGCCAGCTGTGCCTGGAACTCGGTCGTGGCCTCGACAAGCCCTGCATCTTTTTTAAGGTAGTGCAGGAGCAGCGTAGCGTTGGAGATCCAGAACGCCAGGATCGTCATGTCCCACTGGTGCTGCTCGACAACGTCGTTTGATCTTGTCCATGGCTGTGATTAGGAGTTTTTCCAACAGGTCTTGACTGGCATGATAGTGCGCGTAGCGGGCGCTGAGGAAGATCAGCGTTGGCGGGCACGGGTTTTTGTGACGGCGAGCGTTGTGGCTGCATGTTGGTGATGACAATGTCAAGGATGCGGTCTAGGTCTGCCTCCTGGAACACAAACATCTGGTCGTGCAAGCAGCGGCTCCAGTCAAAACTCCTGCTGCTCCTCTTCGAATTCGTCCACCGCTGCTGTCCAGTTAGAGCCGTGTCTGATTGTGAAAGCTGCGATAAGACAGAAAAAAGGACAGAAAGACAGAAAAAAAATAAAGCTTACTTCTGGTTGGTCGTCAATGCCGACATTGCCAAGGTCTACCTCCAGATCACGCGCACTCTCCATCATCATTCGTCGCCGCATCTCGTTCTCGGCCATCTCCTCCTCGAAACGGTCTTGCGAGAGAAGCCCTCGTTGTAAAAGTCGTCCGAAACACCGGCGCTGCCAATGTTGTAGCCGCTGTCGTGCAGGTAAAAAGACATTTCGCTGTCCGGGGCACGAAAATCGAAAGCCGTACGCCCGCTCGACGTCTTGGTGTCCGTCGCCGCACCGCTGTCGAGAAGCAGTTTTGGCAATGTTTTTTGTGCCGGTTCGTCATTGCCCACATCAGCGCGCTCCAGTGGTTGCGGTCCTGCCGGTCGACATCGACACCCGCGGCAATCAACGCCTGCACCACGCCCTCGTGGCCGAAGCAGCTGGCATAGATCAGCGGCGGTGTGCCATCCTCGTCGGGTGTGTTGAGATCGATGTAGGGCCGGCGCCTTGCCGTCAAGGATCTTGTTGACCTGTGTCACGTTGCCGTTGCTCGCCGCCATGTTGAAGACACGCTGCAGTGTCGACCGCTTCTCGTCGGTCGCGACAGCGCCTCGTTGTCGGCCACGGCGTCCTCGTCCTCGACCATGGCCGCGGCATTGTTGGATTAGCGCTGCCTGCGCGGCCAGCATCTCCATGAGTCGCGTGTCGCTATCGGGCACGAGCCCCTTTGTGAGGTCTTCGCTGTAGTTGGGGTCGTTGAGGGTGAGCTCGCCGAAGCCGAGCGGTTTTGCGAGCATGGGGGACGTCAAGAATTGTGATTGCCCTAGGTTAGGGTGAGAGGGAGAGCGTTAGCAACATTGCCGCAGCAGCACGCTGGAAGCCGACTTGGCCTCGAAAGAAGACCCATGCTCACCTTGCCATCCATCGTATAGCTCCGTCTTCCGGGACAAGGTCTGTGGGCCGTCGCCGGTCGTCGAGCGATTTGGGCAGTCTAGCGGCAGCGCCCGCGGCTTCTGGGTGTCGCCGGCCTCATCGCCCGACGACGCAAAAGCCGCCGCTGCCGAACGCGTCGCCCTCGGCGCTGTCTGCGTCCATCGTTGCCGAAGCCTCCCGGGCCGGAAAATAGGAGGGTGGCCGCCTTCAAGGCGAGGTCCGCAATGCAACGCCCTCGTGGATGCAGCTGGGTGGTCCGAGAGACCCTGGATTGCCGGCACTGGACGTGTGTTCCCGATGCTCTTGTTATGTCGGTGATGTCGCTGTTCTTTCAGCTATCTCCAGCATTGGTGGCGTTGGAGAATCAATGGAATTTGGCCAGGAAGCCGTCCCAAGGCTGCAGAAAGGGTAACAGCGCAACTCGTGGTCTGTTGACGGTCGCCCCTGCGGTTCCTTAGGCGGTGGTGGTGCTCCTGCCCTTGCTGGGCTGTGGCGCGCGGGCAGATCGACTAATGGATGGGCGGGCGCCCGCAGCAAGGGAAGGTGGGCGGACTTTGCGCGGTCGTCGGTATTCCGGGGCTTGCGCACCTTCCTTTGGAATCGGACGGAATAAGGAGGCAAGAGACAAGATTAAAGAGGGAGAGAGGTCAGGGAGGTCTGGGCCGTCCACAACAGCACCAGGACCTTTTGGTCTGCTCAACAATTCACCAAGGGCAATGCTCCATTGCTGGGAAATTAGACTGGAACGTAGCTAATAGGCCTCAATACTGATTAGAGCTTCGTTATGGTCACGTGTACATATCAAACACATCACGTGATATATCGGGCGTGTCGTCCTGTCTTCCTTGTGTTATGTTTATGTTTATGTTATGTTTATTTTTCTTTTTTCTACTCCTTCTTCTTCTTCTAATTGCTATTTACTTCTGCTTCTAGCTTCAGGCAGCCCTTGTGCCATACACGCGTATGCGTTTGACACCGCCGTCTGGAATCATGACCAGCTTCACGTGTGTAGCCACCTGGCCAGCCGGCAGCTGAGACGCGAATTCATGCTCCTGGTCAGGGCCACATTTGGACGGCGGCACAGCATCAGTCCAGGCCGCATCGTCGGCAGCAGGCTCAGAAACCAGCGGGGTCGTTCCACCGCAGCGCCTTCGACCTTGACCTTTTGCGGGAAGTTGCCCCGGAAGAAGGCCGTGTCCACGATGAAGCGCTGGATGTTGCAGGGCGCGCCCAGGCGGATGATGGCCCAGTCGACATGGCCCTTTGTGCGCGAACGCGACGTCTCCCAGCCGTCGCCATGTCCTTGCCGCGGCCGGGCAGCAGCAGGTTATCCTTCGTGCCAAAGTGCTGGTCGCTGCAGGCCACAGCCACGCCACCGTTCTGGGCCGCGGCGAGATCAAAGATGGCGCTGGGGTCGGCCGGGAAGACGGGGACCGCAATGGCCAAAGAGCCGGAAGCGCGCGATGCCGCCGTCAGGGTACATGTTGAGGCGCACATGAGTGTAGGCCTTGGTGGTCTCGGCAGCCAGCTTCCAGCCGTGGCGCTGCGACGGGCCGCACGGCTGCACGCCCAGGATGGCCTCCCAGCCGCCGCGGCTGCCGCCCCACGAGACGGACCTCGGCGTCGTCCGCACCGAAGCAGCCCTCGACTGAGATAGCAGGCGCCTCGTTGCCGCTGAAAAAGGCGGTGTCGATTCGATGCCCGTCACGGTGCCCGAGGCTACGCCCAGGCGAATAACTACCCAATCAAAGGGCTCCGGGTTGTGGCGGCGCGTCTCCCAGCCATCGTACCAGGCGCCGCTGAAGACCATCTTGCCTGCCTCGCGGATGGCGGAGTGGGCGTCAGCAGTTCGAGGCATCGGCGAACCATTGGTTGGAGAAGGCGAGGACCTTGCCCTCAAGACCGGCAGAGATGAGATCTGTGTGGACCAAACCAGACGATGGTCAGCTGTGAAGCGATTTGATGGTAGAAGGCCATGGCGTGGGGGTTTCTTCCCAATCCCAACGTGCACTGGCCTGCGCAAATTTGTTTTCTCCCTCCCCCCCCTCACGTACCAATGCTGTTGGAGCGGAAGGTCTTGTCGATGTCCGCGGCGGGGACCTGCGTCGCCTGGACGTCCGCGAGAGTGTATTCGGCCGGCTCCGCCATGATGCTTTAGCTGTGTAAGGGGTATATAAGATATGAACTGTCCTCGATGTCTTTTTGTTTGTTTCAAGAAGGAAAGCAATATCTATATCGACTGTCGCAAAGGTTTCCCAGAGCGAGGAAAGGAGGAAGAAACAATAAAAGGCCGTCAAAGAAGGTGCTAAAGTGAGGATCGGGTTGTTTGTGAAACGAGATCCACAACGCTTCTTAGCCTGTCGCAAGACCGTTACGGGGTTAAAGAAATAGGGATGGATTTGCCAAGGGACGGCGCTTGCTTGCAAGTATCTTGCAACTGGAGTTTGATAACCAGAGCAGAGAGTTCGAATTGGCGGCCGGAACAGTGTTATAACAGCATGAAACGTCAGGATGGCGATGCTGCTGCTCTTTCTCAGCACTTTGACGACATGCCGATTTACCACAAGCTCCGATATTAACTTGGCAGCAACGAAAAACGCAATATTCGCTCAAGGCACGCGAGACGTCGAGATATCGAGGGTCCGGCCGGTCGCGGTCGGGCTGCAAGCGCCTACCATCGGACGAAGCCGATACCACCCACAGAGGGCCAGCGATAATTGCGATAAAAAGGCCGTTTTTAGTAGGCATTACTGACTGGTAGGGGCCGGAGAAACGACTCGCGCCCGCTATCATTATTACAGCACAGATTCTCCAGCGTTGCGCCAATCACTTCAGCGTGATAGCCCACCAACGAAAATACGTAATAGCAGACCGGGAATCGCTGTTGCTGTCTGGGCAAAAAGAGCTGTGAGTACGGAGCATTAGTACGTAATACAGAGCGGCGACAGAGGTGCGGCCCTGCTCCTTTGGTCAATTGCCCGAATCGGAAGGAGATGTTCTTGGCATAACACGGCTGGTTCGCGGGCAAGGACGAACGACTTTGCAGCAAAAAGCAAGCCAAAACACGTAATCAGTCTGGTTACGAGAGAACGGCAAACTACGGAGTACATGTATCTTTACTTACTCTTCCCAACCACGGAGTACTACAATGCGGGAGAAGGCGCCAGGGGCCTGCCCCCCCAACCAGGCCAATCAGCCCCTGCACGTTTTGCAAGCACGCAACGCTGGATACATTGCAATTTACCACCGAGCCGCAGCTTTCTCACGGCCATCGCCATTGACCCTCGACGTGGCGTAATCCACGGCACTACGCAGTACGAGGTCCCCTCTTCGCCATCGTCACTGGACTTCTCGCCCCATGGCCGTCGAATAGCTTCGCCAAGCATCTTCCGTCGAGAGACAATTGCCAAGCCGTCGATAAGCACCATCGACCTACGGCTCCGACGATAATACATAGAGACGGAGCTCACCAAGGCTCGGCCAAAGACTTGGAGAAGACGTCAAACCAGGTCCAAGAGCTAAACATCTAACCGGGAGCGCTATCGTTTGTGGAGTCCTCGTTTAATCGACAAAAGCTCAGGCAAAGCTCGCAAGGTATTAAGCGAGGCCACTGGACGCAGAAAACAAATGGCATCAACAGCAGATACCCCGGCCCGGGTCGAGGCGACGGCAGTGGCAACGCCGTTTGACGAGTCGGCTCCGCTGCTGGGAGAGCCCGCTGATGTCGTGCAGAAGCCGGAAGACAGCACATTCTCTAACTTCTACACAGGTGAGGAAGTTAAGCTCTTTCTTCTTTTTCTTATTCTTCTTCTCTTTTTTAAGAAAAAAACGTTTACCTCCATCCTATCTTATGTATTCTAACGTATTACTGTGCTGTAGGCACTGCCTGGCTGGCTCAGGCCGGCGTCATCCTGCTTGTCGCCCTTGTGTGGATTGGCGTGTTCCGACACCTGCCGCTGCTCCCGCTTTTCTCACCGCACCCGTTGCTTCAGTCTGTGGGTGTCTTTTGTGGTTGTGCAGGCCATTCTCGTCCTTCAGCCGACCGCAGCGCCTCGGGACAAGATTGCTGGTGCTCATGCGCATGCCGCACTGCAGCTTCTGGGTCGTTCTTCATTCTCATCGGCGGCGTTGCTATCATCGAAGCCAACAAAATTCGCTCGCACGGCGTGCACTTCCACTCCATCCACGGCTATCTGGGTGTGCTGACGGGCGGTGGTGCTGGTTGGTCAGTATGTCTTTGGCTGCTGGTCTACCTGGCGCCCGCCTTTGTCTTTGGCAGCGGCCCTGACCGTGTGGACCGTGCCAAGGCGCTGTGGGAAGCAGCACCGCTGGTCCGGGTACGCGGTGGTGCTGCCGCTGCTGCTGGCGACGGTGATTACGGCCACCAAGACGGACTACAATGTCAACGTGCTGAGCATCCGGCTCTGGGCCGTGCTTGTGGCTAGTGCGCTTATCATCGTCGGCGTGTACCCGCGCATCCACATTCGCAAGCTCGGCCTGCGCCAGTGATGTGCACGATATCAAAGGAGGAGAGTGGCAGCGCGGGGTGACAACGTCAAAGGTGGGGAGGCGAGGATGGGACGGTCATAGGCTGAGAAGTCAACACAATGTAACGAGTTGGGATACAGAAGCACGATTTGAGCGGCAGCTACTTTTTGATATTTTCTATTTTGACGATCTCCGAGATGCAGAAACCACATCTGTGGCGCCACGCCTCGATATAATTTTCTACACGTTTTTTATTTTCAAAAACAAACTAGCTTACGGTAATTCGAAACTCTCCTCACGTGGTGTCATCTTTAATCTTTAACTAATTCAATTTTGAAATCACATCTTTTCATTCCTACGCCTGCGTTGCCAGGCTGATCGTGAACACTCAATATATCACCTTGTTCTTTGGTCTGCCTTTTCTCTCCAGTCTGTAAAGTGGTCTTCCCCGGCGCCATTGGCTGCCAGTTCGACGATGTGCCAACAATTGTCCGATTTCTGCTGTTATGTTATGGTCGAATGCAGTGGCGCAGCAAGCAGGCGAGGCCACCTGCTGATTGGGTGGGATGGCACGTCACTTCCGCATTGGCTCCCGCCCTACGTCATAACCTCCAATCTTGATTTCGTCGTATTTTCGCAATTTCCTATTTGCGCCTTAATCACTGGACCAAAAAAAGGGGGAACAGACAACGATCGGTGTCTACGGAGCAATAAAGCAAAAAATTAAAAGGAAAGGAAGCAAGGAAAGGACACGTGCAAGAACAAACATTTGAAGAACTGAACTGATCCATACTCAACGTGCGTCGTCTTTAGGCGTGTCGCGCCTGTCATTCTTTGTTTGGAATTTAAAAAGCGCAAAGATGGGCATATTCGTTGAACGCCGCGCACATCTTTCTTTGTTGGATGAGCAAGTAAACACAGTGAACTGCAAATCGCAGTAAGCAACAGGTGAGCTTAAGACAGGAATCGTGCTGACAAAGGGGGGAAGTGAAAAGACGAGCGGCAACAGCTATCAAGAAACGATCGAAACAGAAAAAGAGACGAACCCGAAATAAAAGAGGCTTCGTAGAGGCTTCGTACATATATGTAATGCATGACAGGGCCAGACGGCAAGGCGGCCTACATAAATAAGCAGTGAGACAAGAGCTTCAAGGCTGCCACAATAGTCACCTAGAGACAGCCAGAGGAGGTAGAAAGCCGGGTGTAAAACAAAAATCATAAGACACCGCATCTTCTACCGGCAAGCATATTTTACGAACGGCGCCCGTGGCGACTGTTGGCGGGCGGCTAGACACAGATTGCGCTCGCTCTTGCCCTATCGCAGCCTTTGTGGCCTGGCCTTGCGCGACGTGAAAACCGGGAAGGAGCCACGGCTGTACGATATGAACGGACAGAGCAAAGGAAGCAGCACGAGCTCCTTCCTCAGGACATACGACAGAACGACGAGTGCTCTTTTCCCGAGAGCGCCCCATTTGGGGACACTGGGCTGAGACTGACCTGTCTAGACCAGGCCAGCCCTTTGGATGGGGCCAACCGAAAAAATACGCTACCAAAATCGGGTTGCCTGCTTCGCGCGACCACCTTGGGAAAAAACCCATGCCAGCCCACCCAGCCCCAGTTACGTCATAGGGCGTCGATCGCCAAGTTTTTCTGTGGCCTTGTCCCCCCGTGCATCATTCCTCAATTTGCCCTGCTTGTCGCGCCCCCCTGAACCAACGTTGTCGAACGGCTGCTACCTGCCGCCTAAAGGACGTTCGGAAGTCCACCCGTACCTTCTTTCTTAGGGCCATCGTCAGGCTTGTCTAGGCCAGCCCTGTCCATCTAAAGGCTCCTTCCTCCACCTCTGCCCTCGACACCTTCCCCTTTAAACGCCGGATCAAGCGCCCTTTGCTCCTTGCCTTGCGTCTGCTTCACTCTTCTTATCCACTCTGGGACTTTCTTTGACACGTAGTAGCGCCTTTCATTTGGCCTTTCACAGGTGCTTAGAATACACTGACAGGACCCCTTTCCCTGGTAGTGTAGGTAGCTGTAACGCCACAAGCTCACTAAAACGTCTGGCCGCCGGCCGTTTTAGAACTTCCCCCCCCCCAAAAACCAACAACCAAACCCACCACATCCTGGCTCTTTCCTTCGACCTCTCATCCACCAAGTCGCCGGGTCGTCATTGCCATTTGCAACAGAGAACCATAGGCTGCTTTGGTTTTTCTTGCGCACTTGCTACCGTCACTTTTCCATCATCCTCCCGCTTCTCCTCTCAGGCTTTTGTCCATTTCGATTCTCTTCTCGACCCTCCTCCCTCCCGAATCAACTCTGGCCTGCCGTCTCTTTTTGCAGCACCCTTCACATATCCTGTTTGCGGTTTCCTCCCTCGCCGCCTGGCTTTTGACTGCCCACCACCACCTATAACCCCAAAGCGTGAAGCGTGCCCTGAGGCTTTTGTCAGGCCTTTTGCCAGGCCTTTTGCCAGGCCTTTTGCCATTCTGCTTCCTGTTCTCCTGTTCTCTATCTTCTCCAATCTCTTCCCTTTCTTGTTCCATGCTTCCCACGCTCTGCATGACTTCGCGTCTTCCACGCCCTGTTTCGTCGACTGTCGGCTGGTCCGAGCAGCAGATCCGCATAGGCTGTGACCAAGGAAGAGACGAGAGGGAGACTCAACTAAACTACCCGGATCCGATATAAAACACTGCTGCCACCCAGACAACAATTGCCTGCATCCTCGCTCTATTTGCGGCGTTCGACAGCCACGTCCCCAGCACCTCGATTCTCGTCCCAGCTGAATCCGGCTCGTGACCTATCTCGACAAGTGCAGACCGGACCTCCCACGACGATCTTTTCGATCTTTCAGTTTGTCTCTATCACTAGACTGTCTCGTACCAGCAATAACACCTCGTGACCGGAACAGCCCCACGAGACCAGCCAACGCCGCGGATGTTTCTCGCGGAGGGTGCGGCCCTGAGATGAACTGCCAGCAATGGCCAGCTGGGCGAAGAGCGGACGCGGGGGCACACCCTCACCTCAACAAAGCCCACGGTCCCGGGCACTGGAACAACAATACCGCAGCCAACAGAGGCTGTGAGCAGCAAGGGAGCCGGCAAGCAGCAGCAGCCCGCCGCTGACAACCAGCAACAGGCGTCCCACAGTACCGGCAGAGCACGTCGAACGTCGAGGCACGGATCTAGTGGTGGCCGCTCCAGTGGCAGCACGTCGCCCACCGCGAGAAACGGACCAGCAACCACCGAGAGGCCCCAGCCGGGCCGTCTTCACGAACGCCGAATCGAGACGACGTCAGACATCGTCAGCACTCTCAACCTCCACCATACCCACTCCACGGCAATCTCGGGCAACAGACCGAGCACCAAGACGCCAGAACAAAGATGTCCCAGCCCGCAGCACCAACTCAGTGACTACCGCCAGCGGCTGGCGCGGGAGATGTCAGCACGCGTGAACAACCAGACCTGCCAGCGACGAGCCCGTTTGCCAAACGTCCGTCACCGATCGAAGAGGAGAAAGTATTAGCATCAGGCTTGTTCCTCAGCGCCATCTGTCTCCCCAGTAAAACCGACCATCTCATCCTCCGCCTCCTCTACTACCTTGCCAGCAGTACCTCTACCTACAACTGCCTTCCACATCATCTCCCGGACGACGAGTCGACAGGATCCACTCGGACGGTGCGCGCCAGCGACTCGGGACAGGGGATCTCTGCACGGACGCCATCGTATCCTTTCCCGCGCATGGTGACGCTGGCGCTGGTAAGCACCCGTCATTTGCATCGACAGCCACAATGGACGCGCACGCGCGAGCTGCACAGACTTCCGGTGTCAGTTTCGACCTTGAAGCTGGCCAGGCATCGACACAGTCCCGACCACAACCCCAACGTGACGAGTCTTCTTCGAGCTTCCGGTCCGACCAAGTGTTGTCAAGCCCGTCAACACCAGCGTCGACAATTCGATTTCTACCAACGAAACCTTTGGCGGAGCGCCGACGGGGGAGGCCAGCCAGTATGTCGATCACAGCCGCCACCCGTCCCACATTCAGCATCCCAATTTTGAGACGCCAAATCTATACGAACTTTCTCTTGCGCTGTCTTCCGAACCTGGGCTGGACTCGTGGTGGGACACAGTCGTCCAATTGGCTACGCAGTGGTATAAAGCAGAGCGTGTTGCGCTCGCCATTCCTCCGATTCGACCGATGTTGAGAAATGCCATGGGGACAGAAGGCTACTTTTAAAGACGCACGAGAAGGATGACGACCCTCAGCCTGGGCTACATGGGACGCAGCGGGAAGCTTGGGCGTTGGTACGACGATGTTGTTTTCCGATGCTAAGCCATCCCTATCTGCCTCCTGCCTTCTATCACCGTCTCCACCATCACCTTCCCCGATTCCAGCTGAACAGCTGCGCCGACCCAGCATGACTGCTCGCTATTCGTATACGAACATGATGAGGAGCAAAAGAAAACAAAGAGCTCGAGAACCCCAAGTCTGTGGACGACGCGAGCAGAAGACACAGCACCCACCCGCCCATCGATTTCAAGATGCCAGACCTCCCAGCCGGTCCGACACTCCGTTCCGATATTCCCAAGGCGCGACTCGCCGTCTGTGATGCTGCCGCCGAAGCCGTATGCGCTTTGAAACCACGCTGCATTAGAAGAGCACGATGCTATGGAGGAGCCCCAAGGATTTCCAGTGGTGACGGATCTTCGCTCCAGTCAACGCCCCGATACCCGAGCCGAGTTTTGCCAGTTCTTCAGGCTCTTGACTATGAAGCAGACCCTTTGATCGACCACAATGGCGTGCAGCGCGTGCTTGATCGCGGCCATGTCGTCGCCCTTACCAGGTCATATCCGTACACCTCGCCAAAAACAGGCAGGCTCGTCTGTTCAGGCTGCATCTCCAGCTCCAGTTTCCGACCCAGCCTCAGCAGTCAAAACCCACCCGAGAGCAAGGATGAAGAGGACAATAGCAAACACAAACCTTTCGAGACTGGCACACGAACTGTCCAACGGATCAAGTCAGCGAATCCAGCACGAAGCCAACCTCAAACTCTCCGCGCTTCTCGGGACTAGTGGCTTGCCTTTGAACCAAGGCCGGCCATTGCCCGGCCGAGTGCAAGTTATATGAGACGGTTGACTGGTGCGAGCATTGCTGCGAAGCTGGAAGAGGCACAGCCCCGCGGTCAATATCACCACTATATGAAGAATACGAGCAAATGCCGCCTTCGCCGTGGTCACAGTCACCGGCGCCTTCTCCGGCAATGCGTCACAACCCCAAATGAAAACCCCTTCTTTAGCGATGCAATTGTCGATGAGGACAGCTTTTAATCCACCATGTCGCCAGAAGAATACAAGGAGTCTTCGCCACCTCAAGCCATCGGCCTGGATAATGCGTGGACGGTTCTTCACGTCCCCCTGTAATCATCCATTGCTATCCAAAACGGCGCAGCCCTTCCGGCTGGACACGGCCGAGATGGAGCGTCGATCGTCGCCAAACCGCGACACGGTATGAGGGCACTCACAAGTCGGCGGATGCGTCACCAAGTCGGCGGAAGCAAATGCCCCATTGCCATTCTATCAATTCTGAGCCCCATTA
>JADMNF010000024.1:0-255099 GCA_016097085.2 Sporothrix curviconia
TTTCGGACACCACTGTCTCGCCTTAAAAAAGTACCCGCCTCTCGCTGTGTGTCCGACCTTTCACTTGGCCTCTTTAATTGTCGTTGGCTGCTTGCTTTTCTGGTTTTCAACGGCTGCTCTCTTCGTATTGAACCTGCCTTTTTCCTGTGTTTTTCTTTTCTTTCTTTTTTTTTTCTTTTCTCTTCTCGGCCTGTTGGCATCCGCCCTGGCCGCCAGCCCTCCCGCCCTTTGACCTTGTCCTCGCTTGTCCTTGGTTTTGTGCCCTCTTTTAGTGAGGTACAGGGCGGGGCCTGCTGATCGCTCCCAATCCGTAGTACTCCATGTCGATCTTTTTCGCCCCGGCGTACCGATGCAGACTGAGAGTTCAACAGGCTTCAACAGTAATTCACAGTATTTTACTCTGTGCTACTGTAATTCAATTGATTTGTCTGCTTTTGAACTCTTTTATTAGGCAACCTCGTTTTGTGTTCCTTGCTCTGTTTTTTTTTCTTTTTTTTTCCTTCTTTTTTTTCGTCTTCTTCTCTTGTAGTCTCCTGCTGTGCAAGTGAGCATACGAGACACATGCCCTCCCGAGCCTCCCAGGCGGTTCCGTGGCCTCTGCTGTACGTCTCTTGTTTTTCTTCCGGTTTTTATTTCCCTGTGAAATGCCCTTCAGCTGCGCTCTGGTCCCACCTCAACCTCGTGATGGCAGACGGCACAGGCCAGGGCAGCCAAAACCAACCCTGCAAATCCATGCAGTAATATGCTGTAATACTATTCAGCACTGTGCAGATCATGCGACGCATTTGGGCTTGCCCCAGGACATATCGTCAGCCAAGACCTCATGTTCTCGTATTAAGGCCGATCTGGCGGGTTCTTTAATTTGGCTCTTCGTTCTTCACGACGTAAGGAAAGGAAAAAACAACAACGAATACTCCGGACCTCGGCGAGATTTTTTTTGTTCACAGAGCATGCAAGCCAGGCTGCCAGGGTATTATAGAAACACGGGAGCATGGACCTGGGGTCCTGGACTGAAACCTGAGGCCAAAAAAGAAAAAAAGAACACAATGACGAACGATGGGCTGCAAGACAAGAGACAAACCAACAAACAGACCGGTCAATGCTCTTCGTCTTCTAATTTGTCCTGAGAAAAGGTATATTTTATGCGCGCCGCGTGCTAAATTCTATAATTTGTTTAGCAGTATGGCTGATTTTTTGCTATTTTTTGTCTCTCCCCAGTGTCTTGGGTATCGCGTTGCTCTCTCCGTCCGCCCTTTTCATCGTGCATCCATGTTGTCTCGGATCCCTCAACCGCTTGTCGGAAAGGTCCTCTCTCACTCTGTCGCCTTTTTGTTGCTGCTCATCCTTTAATCCCTCCGTATAGACGGATGCCTCACTTTTTGCCGTCCACCCCTCTCCACCGTTTGCGAGACATTGAGACGTGCGTTATCCGCATGTGCCAACGGCGTCCCTTTTTTTCTAAACCGTTTCCGGGGAACCGGCTTCGCCGCCACTCTACATGTACAGTTCCACCAAGTTTCCCACAGTTCTAACAGCATTCTTCTGCGCAGCTTCTTTTCTTCTCTGCAGGACGCCAGAAATAGAATATCCCCCGACAAGCAACAACAAAGCCAGGGTGGGCTTTTGGCTTGCCCCCAGCAGACTAGCCAGGCCGAGGAAATTCTGTGTTGTCAGTAATACACTACCTCTCATCCAACCAGCCTTTGCCCCTGGTGCCCGGCCGGCGGGTGCTGGTTTCCGCAAAGAGGAGAACCCGGTGATTCTAGAAACACACAGCCTCCAGGAGTCCGGGCACGTTCTGGTGGCACTGGTTTTTGGGTGGTTTTTTTGCGCAGGCATTGGCACGTTCCTCTGCTGGTTCGTTTTTCAGTCCCTCCGTGCCCCGGTTTCTTTAAACCGTGCCTATTTCAATTCGAGACTGTGGGTCTTATATCTTGTGGGCATCCGGTAGCGGTCAAACCATGCCCGAGACTTTTCAACCCGGGCGTTGTTTGCCTGGTTTTTGCCTGAAAAACCAAAATCGCTTTCGCTGTTTGCCTTTCAAACCCCAAATGGGCTCTGGTCGACAGCACCTCTCTTAAGGGCCCTTTCAACCTTGGGAAATCCAACTCCTTGTTGTTTTCTTCCGGCCAAGCGGGCAGGGTCGAACAAAAAAAAAAGAACAACTGACAAACAAAAAAAGGAAAAATAGATGATATAGAAGGATGGGAAACCTTTTGGTCTACAAAAAAAGAATATAGAAAAAAAGTTATTTAAAGCTTCAACTTGCACCACGACAAGTCAAACTGTGCTGACTGTAAGATTGGCAAACGCGAATCTGAACGCCGTTCACCTGGGTCCAGTGGCGAAGTCAACCGTCCCTCCTTTCAAAATCCCATTCCACCCCAATGTAGTTTTTTTGAAGAATGCGCAGACCTCAAATGAAAGCCCAGTACGACGACACAAAACGAAGGACCAATTTCAATCTCCGGGGTGGTCCTAGTTGGGTTTTAATTGGGCTATCGGGACTGTAATTGCTTTCCCTAAATAAACTATACCGAGAGTCGGGCGTTCGATTCGCTCCCCTGGAGATTTTTGCAAGTTTTGGGTGAAACTTGTTTTGCTGGTGGGTTTTTTTCATTTTCATTTTTTTTTTTCATCTATCAATAAAACTGTTTACTCGCATATCTAAAAGGAGGCCATCCCTTGCTTCTCTTTTTCGTGCTCATGATTGGTTAAAAGAGTTGCAGGCCGATCAACTCTTTCCCAAACCGGACATTTGGGACAATTCACAAGACACGCTTTAATCTTTTCTTTCATCTTCGTGTTGGAGTCAATTCGTCATCGATTAGGGGTCCTTGGGGCGTCGAGCTTATCCGCCTGAACCAACCAAAATTTACGTAAAGAACGCTGGCACCGGACTTGCACAGAGCCACGCTAAGACAAGCGCCCAAGCCGCTGTGCGATACGGCGGAAGGACACGGGACCACAGCCCACTGTCCGATTTGGCCCTGATAGTGGGTGCACGTGACCGCAGCCTGAGTGTGTGTGCGGTGATCGTGCCTGCCCGCATCCGACGATAAGCGGCCCACTACGTCAGCAGGGCGCCACGGAAGAGCAGATAGGAATGCGCTCACAAGAAACCGAAGCAGCGGTCACAATGAAAAACGTATATCAAGGTCAGAAAGAAGACGAAAAGGCCGTAGGGCAGACAGCAATCCTTTTAATGTCCACAAACACGCAAGCCAACACTGGTTGCACCTTCACTTAGGGGGTATAGCCTCGCAGCACGCGGGTCGGGAAATACTTTCACTTAGGGGTATAAGCCTTTGTCCAGGCGTCCCCATCCGAGCTGCCAAGTGGGCAGAGCCGTTCTAATCGTGGAGACATGCGCCGTTCTCCTATTACCTAATTGGCGGGGCCGAGCCAGATTGTTGCGGCTTCTCTTACACGGCTTTTCGCCTTGCCTTTGTCTCGTTTGTCCTTGATATAGATTGGCAGTGAAAAGAAAGCAAAAGGGAGAGCTGCCAACGCGGATGGTCATAGGGTCAGGGGCTTTTTCTGTGGCAAAAGGGGCAGAATGGGAGCGGAGAAGAGGCAGATAAAATCGGTCGTGTATATAAAGAGAATTGAGGGTGTGCTCTTCCTCGAAGAAAGCACGATGCCAATGCCATGCTTCTTCCTCTTCGTTCACATTACGCAGTCAATTCCTCCCAACAGTACCGCGCTTGCTCCCCTGAACCTCCCCTTTACAGCTGTCTCTGATGCTGTCCCCACCACTAGCTTCGCAATCGAATCTGCCGCGCTGTCACTACACAAGTGCCGACGTCAGCACCCTGCCGATTTGGCCAAACAACAGCCTTCTTTACTGGAGAGAGGTCGCGGAAGGCACGACACGGCAGTTTCGTCTGTCTCGAGGCCCCTTTCCTTTCCAACATTAATTTTTTTATTTATAATCTTTCATCTTTTGCGTACTTTTTGTTTCTTCCTTCCTCTTCTTCACCCTCCCACATCATTTTAATGACTTCGAGACCAACGGGCAACATGACGACTCCAATGGTGAAGCCACAAGTTCCTTGACAGCCAGGCCGACCTGGGCGTGGTGGCCGGTCGGTTTCTTCTGGCGGACAAGGTGAGTCTCCCTTCGTATTTTCTCTTTTTTCCCCCTCCTCATTTTCATCCTCGCACTTCTACTCAATCGTGTTCAACCTTGGCTCAGTTCTGGATTTCGCAAAAAAGGTGCATGAACCCGGCGTTGACGTGCAAGCTCCCTCGGCGCTGTTCGAGTCCGGCCTGCTCACGTCCCAGCTGGCGCGACGAGTCGGCTTACAACCTGCACGGCCAGACAACGTCCACCTGTACACCGACCCGTTCTGCCCAGCCGAGACCGCATACCGCGGCATGAAGAACCCGCGTGGCGTCTCGGCCGTGACCCCGCCGCATCGGCCGACTCAACAAGTCCTACGAGCACTTCGCGGCGCCGGCGCCTGACGCTCACGCTCGGCGGCGACCACAGCATCGCCATTGGCAAACATTGCTGGCAACGCCAAGGCCAACGCGCCGAGCGCCTGGGGCCCCGCGGCGAGATGGCCGTCATCTGGGATCGACGCGCACGGGTGGCCGAACATCAACACGCACCGGACACGCAGCGGCAGCGGCACGTCCACGGCATGCCCGTCGCGTTCCTGACGGGCATGTGCCAGCGACAAGAACGGAACGAAGTTCTTTGCTGGCTGGCGCCGAGCCCGGCTCAAGCACCTACCAAGCTGGTGTACATTGGCCTGCGCGACGTCGACGCCGGCGAGAAAAGCGCATCCTGCGCGAGCATGGCATCAAAGGCGTTTAGGCATGTTTGACATTGACAAGCAACGGCATTGGCCGCGTCATGAGATGGCGCTGGCACACATTGGCACGACACGCCCATCCACCTGTCCTTTGACGTGGAGGCTTGGAAATCCTCATGTGGGCGCCGTCCGCGGGCAACCCACGTGCGCGTGCGGCCTGACGCTGCGCGAGGGCGACTTTGATTCTGGCGAGTGTGTGCAACGAGAACGGGCAGCCTCGTGGCCATGGATTTGGTCGAGGTGAACCGAGCTGGCCTCCGATCAGGAACATTTGGGCGCACACGAAGACCGTGCCGCGCGGGCCTCGTTGCCTTCGCATAGGTGGCGATGTGCCCTGGGCGGAGAGGGAGTCTGTTTATAAGGGAGAGGAACACGTTAGAGGAAACGAGAGGAAACGAGAAAACAGGATGAAAACAACGGCGGCAGTGGGGTAATGACGACGGCCTGGATGGACATGGGCGCTGGGAAATACACTAGGTTAATGAAATTGTATTTGCACTTTGTTTTGGGACGAGTCCTTTTTTTTGTTAGAAATGCCTAACACACTTCGACATACCAGAGCGAATTCGTTTTCGTTTCAATTTTCTGATAATAATGTATCAAGGTATAAATGATATGTGCAGAGATGGGTTTTTTGTAGAAAAACGAGGGCAGATAAACACTCCAGTACAGCCGAACAAAAAGGCACCGGAGTGTGGTGTTGCCATCAATCACCGGCCTCGGCGGGTCCCGCGCTCGGTGGGCGGGCTGCAGCCCCCATGCCCATGTCGTAGCCGTAACACCTTCACGGCGCTCCAGGAAACTGCCAATCCCCGTGTCTTTCCCGGTTCCTCAGCGGTGCGTCTTGACTTCTTTGGACGGTCCCCGTTAGCGCGCCCGAGCACTGCCCACGATGCTGCTTGCTCCCGGCATCTCCCCCCAAAGGATGCTCGCCCCCGTATGTTGGCCTGCGCGCGTCATCTGCCCCACCCGCCCAAGTGCCACAAACCCCCAGCACCAGCACCACCACCGCAAATCCGCGTTTTGGGACATGAACTGCTCAGTCTGCTTTGGCCCCGCTCCGTTCCGCGGACGCGCCCACCGCCGTTCCTCCTGCCGCTCCAAACCGCTTCCCAAAGCCCTCCCAGTCTCTCCAGCGTCGCATTGGTATCCGCGTCGCCCCGGCGCGTGCGCCATTCGCGGTCCTCGCGTTTTGTAATCGTCACGGCGGGCCCTTTGAACGGGCGGCCCACCCTTGGGCCGTAGAGATCGTACATCGCCGGCGGCCGCTTGTGGTTCTTCAGCAGCTCGTTGGCGGGACAACGAGCAGGCGGGTACCGCTCACAGAACGCCCGGGCGGCGTGAGGCCTGCAGGTGGGCGGGCGTGCAGTGGTGCAGGGTCCGGTGGGGGTAAACTGCTTTTGGGCAAAGGGCGTAGAAGCGTTCTTCTGGTAGGCTGCCCCGTCGTTTTGTGGAGGCCCAAGACTCGTACGGCGTCGGGTTCTTTGCATGCCCGGGCCCATGTATGGGCTTTTTGTGGTTGGGTTGGGGGTACGTGTCGGTCGTCGGCCGCGATGCTCGTCGTTGGCGTCGCCGATTCGTGTTTGGCCGGTTTAAAAGGGTCGTCGTTTGTTGCGGCTGTCGCAAAGGTGCGAGCCGCACGCCGTCCTAGAGGAGCCACAGGTTCTTTGCGGCTGTCTTTTGCCCCGTCAAACTCTGGCCGTCGAGACCGACAAAGATCTCGTTGAGAGGTCTTGCCGAGTGGTGCCATTGCTTGCCATGCGTCGTGTCGGGGGGGCCGTGGTGAGCGCCATAGCATGTTGTTGCAGGCAGCGCGGACAAAGCACCCTGCGATTGACGTCCGCAAGATTATGATGCGATCGCCGAACCAAAAGGTTATCATGGACGTTTTGTGTTATTGAGCGTCGTCTGCTATGGCTCTGCAGGTGGTTTCGAGATTGTTTTGATGGCAGCGGCACGTGCTGGATATTAAGCCCCTCATCTACCTGTAGGGCCGGCACTGCCCTGTAAACAGCGGTGAGGGTGCCCCTTACGTTCGTCGTACAGGGATGGCGGATGCCACGGCTTCAGAGAGGCCCGAGAGCTAGCCCGTAATTGCCTTGGCCCCAGCACCAGCCTCCCCATAATTCACGTGCACAATGGAATACCACCTACGGGTAATACCGCCCTTGCAACCTTCGTCGAATCTATCGTCCCTGCCACCGTTTGCTTTTTTCCCCCTTCCTGACAAAGGCAAAAAACCACTACCTCTCCTGCCTCTTCGCACTTTCCTCACCAAACATCCACCACGAAAAACGACAAAAACCTCAATTGTGATTTCGCCTTTGGATCGAAATCGATATATACCAAGACCAACAACACTGCAGCACCTGTCCACATCTTTGTGCGCGCTTTTACCTCAGCTTCTCCTCCACCTCCTCACTCCATCTGCGTCAGTCTCGCCTCTTTGAGCTTGCCACCGCACCTTGCTCGATATACCCCTCTCTTTTTACCCCAGCCCTTCAGCCTCAAAAAAATACAGAAAGCTCCTTCAGCTTCTCCCAGCGTCTCCCGCCTCCTCTCTTCCTACTCACACGCGACTACCCATCGACGCGACAAAAGACGACTCTTACTTGCTGTCTCTTCCTCGACTCGACGATCCCATTTACCGAACTCACGGCCGTCTCCCCCAAACCGCGAAAAACTCTGACTGAGCTCAAAAAACCAAAACACAAGAATATCAACCTCGCGAAGCTCTACTTGAAGCGTTCTGGCCCCAAGACCTTTGAAGACACTCTCCTCAATACTCAATACCCGCCGGACGACCAACCAGACGCTCACTCGCAATCACTGAACACAGCAGGCGGGATCCCTTACTAGCTGCCTCGCCGACGACCGACACCCGCATCTCAAAACAGACGACCGACACCCGCATCTCAAAACCAGTCTTGGGCGAGCCTATACCCCCATTATTCGCAACACGTCCATCTCCCACACCTGTCCCTTCACATACAAACACGATCGCAATGCGGACGGTCTCGCTTGAACAATTAAAGTCGGCCTCGATAAAGTGCGTACCCGATGGCAGCACCATGCCATGCCTTGGAATAGCCTCTCCCTTGCTAACAATGACCCCCCTTTCCCAGCGATGGCAGCGGCCACAGGATGACTGGCGGTCGAAGCTGAACATCCCGCAGCGGGACAACAGACAACAGACGGAGGATGTCACAAACACAAAGGGCCTGGAGTTTGAGGACTTTGGCATCAAAGCGCTCACCTGCTGAATGGGCATCTTCGGGCGGGCTTCGAGAAGCCGTCGCCCATCCAGGAGGAGAGCATCCCCCGTGGCGCTGACGGGCCGCGACATCCTGGCCCGTGCCAGAACGGCACCGGCAAGACGGCCGCGTTTGTCATCCCCGCGCTCGAGAAAATCAACCCGAAGAATCTCCAAAATCCAGTGCCTGATCCTCGTGCCAACGCGCGAGCTGGCCATGCAGACATCGCAGGTTGTGCAAGACGCTCGCAAGCATCTCAATATCAACGTGATGGTCACAACGGGCGGCACGGGCCTGCGCGACGACATTGTGCGTCTGCAGGAGGCCGTCCATATCGTGGTCGGCACGCCCGGCCGCATTTCTCGATCTCGCGAGCAAGGGGGTCCGCCGATCTGAGCGAGTGCCCATGTTCATCATGGATGAGGCTGACAAGCTCCTGTCGGCGGAGTTCACGCCTGTTATCGAACAGCTGCTGCAATTCCACCCCAAGGACCGGCAGGTCATGCTGTTCTCGGGCCACCTTCCCGCTGTCGGTCAAGGACTTTTCGGACAAGAACATGTCCTCGCCGTACGAGATCAACCTGATGGACGAGCTGACGCTGCGCGGTATCACGCAGTACTACGCTTTCGTCGAGGAGCGTCAAAAGGTGCACTGCCTCAAACACGCTCTTCTCCAAGCTGCAGATCAACCAGTCGATTATTTTCTGCAACTCGACCAACCGTGTCGAGCTTGCTGGCTAAGAAGATCACCGAGCTCGGCTACTCGTGCTTCTACTCGCACGCCAAGATGGCGCAGCAGGCGCGTAAACCGCGTTTTCCACGACTTCCGCAACGGCGTGTGCCGCAACCTGGTGTGCTCGGACCTGCTCACGCGTGGTATCGATATCCAGGCCGTCAACGTCGTCATCAACTTTGACTTTCCCAAGAACGCCGAGACGTATCTGCACCGTATCGGCCGCTCCGGCCGTTACGGCCACCTGGGTCTGGCCATCAACCTGATCAACTGGGAGGATCGACTGAACCTGTACAATATCGAACGTGATCTAGGAACAGAGATCCAACCCATCCCGGCCACCATTGACAAGAGCCTGTACGTCTACGACAGCCCCGAGAGCAATCCGCGGCCGATTACGACTCTGGCCCAGCCGGCACCGCACAACCCCGGCCCGCGCCTCCTCTGCCGGTGGCAACGCGCCATCCCCGCCGGCGCTCTCTTCCAGCAGCGAACCCCTTCCCGAACGTGGCCAGCAGCAGCAACAGCAGCAGCCCCAGGGCCCGCCCCAGCAGTACCAGCAGCAGCAGCAACAGCGCGGCCAGGCCCAGCCGTCTCTGCCGCAAGCGCACGGCGGCTGCAAGTCGCGTGATGGCAACAATGCCAACGGCGGTGCCCAGCGTGGCGGCAACTACCAGAAACAACAACAACAAACAACAAAAACAACCGCGGCCAGCAGTCGGCTGGTTTTCCGCGGCGGCCGCGGTGGACGTAACGGGTACCAGGGCGGCAACCGGAACCAGAACCAGAACCCAAACCAGAACTACCAGAACGGCGGCAACCGCGGCGGCCGTGGCGGACAGGGTCAGCCCCCGCAAGCATAGCGGCCCTCTTTTTCTTCTTCTTCTTTTTTTTCCGCTTCCCGGCTTGTATATATGCTCTCCTTGTTAACGACTTTTGCATTTTTGTTCCATTTTCATCCTTTCTTCCCTTTTCCCTTTTCCCCTCTTCTGCTCTTCTACTGTCTTTCGAGCGCACCAAAAGTAGCTCGTGTATTTGTCTTTCACGATCCATTCTTTACGCCCTTTCGGTCTAATGACATGCAAGAGCCATCTATATATGCTGCAGTTATCGCCTTTTTCATCTTTTCATCTTACTCTTATCTTTCCTCCTACTTCTTCATTGTTCGTTACTGGCCCGCAACATGTTTCCTCGACGACTTTTGCTACAAAGGGGATACCAACGGCATGCAATTCGGGAGATGCGGGCGATTGGGCGTTTTGTTCTTTTTTTTTCCCCTCTTTTGTCAAAAGTCAACACGAGCGAGACGCGAGGAAAGGAGAAGAAAAATAGAAAGGAATGAGACCAAAGGCTGGGACTACAGTGAGGTCAAGGGCCCCAATCGGAAGATGTTCTTTTTTGTTTCTTTTTTTTTTCTTTATCTTCTTGTGTGTGTGTTCTTTTTGGGGGCGGAAGGACAGACGGGGGTAGCTTGGGGGAGGGTGGAATACCGGAGGGATAGGAACTGTGTATGGCGTTTTGGCAAAGACTGGCGTCATTGGTGTTTTTTGGTTTTGTTTTGTTGCATCTGCTTTGCATTTATGGGTGTCATTGGCGTCATTGGTGTCGGCCCGACGACAGGACGACAGCAACGAGCGAGAGAGGATGTTGATGGGGACGACCATACCAACGAAAACTCGACAACGCAACATGGGCGGGCGGTGGACGGGGTGTGTGAGGGATGCGAGGAGGACAGCCATGCCTTGTCTTGTGGAAGCAGTGGAGGTATAGGGGCCTGTGGAAGACTGAGTAGGCGGTGCCGACGAAAAAGGACACGAGAAAAATAAACGAAAAATACACTTTTGGGGGAGGGATGCTGGGGAGGGGGTTCCTTTGACAGCTCTCTGATTTCCGTCAGCGGAAAAGACAGTCATCCCCTCTCTGAGCAAGTCGCCAACGATAAACGAGAATGGGAGATGGCCAACGGTGTGCGTGGGGAATTAACGACGTACCGGGGCACATGATAGCAAGCAATCCCAATTTCTTTTCCCTCTCACTGCAATGGCCAGAAAGAAGTAGGAAACATCGTGACTATGTCTCCCAGTTTCCTCTCCGGCTAATACGTTGGCGCATATTGTAGACGCGGCCTTGTCGAGCAATATGGATCAAAGCGAGTCCATAGCCACCTACGGGACAATATTGACTCCCATCTGCCCGGGGGCTCCTGGCGTAACCGTACACATGAGTATCCAGTGGTGCATTAAAGCTTATTTAAACATCACCAGATCTCGCACAGAACAGGCGCCACCACAGAAAGCAGAAAGCAGACGGTGACGTCTCCAAGATTTTCAAGGACCCGTCTCGCGACAATGCTGCACTTATTAGCCCTCATTGCTCTCGCGAGCACGGCCCGCGCTAATGGCAGAGCCCTCGTGCACGACAGCCGTCTGTGTCTACGACGATCCCTCGGCCACGCCCGCCATTACATCCTACCCGACAACGCTCACGTTTTCGTCGACGTGGTCCACCGTGCGCACCGTCACGCCAGACAACGACGGCAACGATGCGTCCGGCGCCACCGCCGCCCTCCTTCTCCCCCAGACCACGACAGAGTACCAGTATGCCATCACTTACGAGCCACACAAGGCCGCGCCCACGTCGTTTCCCGCCACGGTCCTCCAGTCCGTGACAACCAGACACACCTGTGTCTGGACGGCGCCGCCATCGCTGTCGTTGTCGTCGTCCGGAGCGAGCGGCAACCGCACGTCGTCGACGACCGACGAGCCCACCTCGTCGCAGTGGATTGTCCACCGGCCGGCCGCGACGGATCTCCCGCGCCGCTCTCTCGGTACCACGACACACAACAACGCGACACACAACGCCACCACCACGCCGGCGGGCTGGTCTCCCGCACAGCAGTGCGTCGACGCCGGGCAGCAGACGGGCTGTGTGCGGCAGTGCACCCAGTGCGACGGTCTGTGGTACTGCTTCGACAAGCACGCGTGGTATGAGGAGAACGTCATGGGGCGGGTGTGCTGGTGGACACAGCCGGACAACGACGACAGCGGCGGCGCGTCGGGGGCGATGGTGACGCAGTATCTGATGCTGGCGGAGCCGTGCATTGCCGGTGATCTGCACGTCAATTGCGAAGCATGCCGGCTGTACGGCTGATGCGCGCGCCAAAGGCGTAACGAATGTACGGAGTACTCGTATTGCTGGCAGGACTTTTGAGAAATCGCCGTAGTCGCCAGCGCTGTATTTTCTCTTACAGGGCTCGCAGGGCACTGGAGTAGGCCGTATATACCTGTAAGATGGTTTGCGTCGGTGCCGATAGCGGCCAGAATAGGGTTTTTTTAGCGTCCGGTCTAGTGGCTCTTTGCCGGACTTTGCAGTAATCATCCCCGAAAAGAAAGAGCAGGTCGACTTCAAAAGAGCAAACGTCTGGTCATACAGCCATCCATCGTGATATTTGTCATTTGCATTGCTCATTTGTCATTTGCCCTTTACACGCCCTCGCACCCTGACATTTCCCGTACAATGGCCGACCGTTTCGCGCCCGTCCTGGCCGCACTCACTGCAATTGGCGGTGCTGATGCAGCAGCCCCGAACCCAACGGCAGCAACCTCGGCGTCCTCGCCGGCTACGCTGCGCCTTACATTCGCGCAGCCCGAGGGCAAGCCGCCCGTCGTCGTGGGTGCCGACAACGCCGGCACGGCCGTCACGCCCCTCGAGGCCAAGGACGAACCCGCTCTGGCGCTGGCCGCGTCCTTCGCCCGCAGCCTCGCGCCCGGACAGAAGCTGCTGGCCGTCTTCCCTCGACCCGGACGCGCCCTTTCCCTCGTTTGCTTTTCTGGGCCCCATTCTGCACGGTCTGCAGACAGACCTTGTCGTGGCCGGAGCAGCCGACGGCGGCAGTGGCAGCAGCAGCAGCAGCGGCTGGGTACCGTGACCTCGCCCACCAAGCCCATCGTCAGCTACATCAAGCCCGGCCCGCCGTCGCCGAGCGCGGCGCACCGCTACGTGTTTATGGTGTACAAGCAGCCCGAGGGACTGGACACAGCGGGTGTGATGGCCAGGATGGGCTGGGCGCCCGAGGGCGTGAGCCGCATGGGCCGGATGCGGTTCGATGCGAACACGCTGACGCAGAACCTGGGTCTGGGGAGATTGTGGCCATCAACTACTTCCGGTCGCAGCAGTAGGGGCACGGTTTATGTTATAAGACACGTGTATTAGAATGTACAACGTCCTGTGAGGAAAGGTTGACAAGAGGTTGACAAGAGAGAACACAGAGAGGACAGAGGGACAAGAGAATACCCAGTTTCTGGCACTTTGCCACAGTCAACAATCCATGTTTGTTTATCGCAACTCACGCAGTTGACTATGCTCCAGTCCTAGAGATCCCTGCATACAGATAAACGACTGGCTGACATGTCGTGTGCTCGTGGTAAAGGGTCTGCATGGATTGACAGGTTGTGCATCCCCAAGGAATGTACGGTGGGGCTTTTAGCAGCGTTTTAGCGGCCTGGCCCTGGGCTGCGGCCCGCTGAAAGGGCCAGGCGGCAGTGGTCTGGCTGTGCACGTTGAGTGTTACAGAACGCGCTAGCCTCGATTGGGCAAAAGTAAACAACGCCTTTCTCGACGTCACCAAACGGAACCACTCTACGACGCGGTTCTCTTTTAGAAAAAGAAGAAAAAAGAAGGAAAAAGGAGGAGAACTGCACAGCCGTGAACTCACAAAGAAACGACAGCCTCTTGTCTGCGTAACAAAACGTGCTTCCCACTCTTTTGCAGACGCGTCTTTGTCGATGTGGGCCGCCATCGATTTTGAAGTTTTTGTTTACTTCTTCCTTTTTGTCTTCTTCCTTTCGTCTTCTTCTTCTTGAGCCACTTGCTTTTCTGTCTTCTCTCTTATCAAGTGCCTCTCTTTTCCCCCTCTCTTCTCCTCTCTCCGCCGTCTACATAAACACGACGTGTCTTCCCTTCTCTTCCCGTCTGTAATCTGTCTTGCCATCTCCTCTCCACCTCGCCATCCTCCCTCCTCCTTTCCCTCACCACCACCATGGCAGACGCTCTCCCTATTGCCCTCCGCCGGACGCGTCGCAGCACCTCCTCGCTGTCGCGCGCGTTCCATGCCGCTGGCAGTGCCCCGGCCGACGTGCCCACGCCCCCGTTGACCCCGTCGTCTCGCGGTCTTCGCGGTCTTCGCGGTCTTCGCGGTCTTCGCGGTCATTCCGGTCCTCGCCCGCCACGCCTTCGTCCTCCAGACGCCCAAAACACGTCCGTTTCTCGGACCCGGCCTTCTCCCGGCCACGCCGTCCACTCCTTCTACACCGTCCAGCTCGGTGTGTGGCTGTTCCTCTTCGTCCACCGGTTTGACTCCGTTTATCCGCCGCGCCTCGCTCCAGACCGGCCTCCCCGTCAGCGGCGACGTTGCCTTCCTGCCGCTACGCCAGGTGCTCGACGGCCGTGTTCAGCGCCGGCTGCGGCGGAACGGCCTCAGTGAGGAGATGAACAGCCTGCACGCCGAGAAGCGGCAGAAAGCGGCAGCCAAGAAGACGGCAGTCGAGGAGGAGCTGGCTCGCCTGCGCGCCGACGTGGCCGCCAAGGACGAGCAGATTCGGCGGCTGCAGGCCACAGCGCCGTTGGCCGACGGCGACAGCGGCGACGAGGTCGGGGATATTACCATTGTGCAGGACAATGAGCGTGTCATGGCGCTGCAGTACGAGGTGGCGGTCTTGCGGCGGCAACTGGTGGATGGCATGGGTGCCACGGAGACTCCTCTGCACGACCGGACGTACAACTGGACCATGGCAGCGCGGGATCCGTTTGGGTCGATCGTGAGCGGCGTCGACGACGACGACGACGACGACGCCATGACCGAGATCATGGAAGATATTGACGCACCGCCGACGATTGAAGTCGATGGCAACGACATCTTTGGTGATGCCACCATGGCCGAACTGCAGTGCAGCACACCTGTCCGGCCAAGACGGCAGAAGCGCAGCCACGCGGAGACGTATGAAAAGGACAGCCAGCGGACCATGTCCTTTGATATTGGCGGTGGCGGTGGCGGCGGCTCCTTTCCCACGCCTCCAGCGACGAGCCCTCTCGCGTGGACCGACAATGCCGGCGTGGGCGACGACGACGGCAACGACGGCCCCGTCACACCCACCACGCCGAGCATGCACTTTTTCTCGACACGGCGGCGGTTGCCCCTCGAGGCCAGCCACAGTGCCGACGTGCAAGTCCAGGCCATGCTGCCAGACCCCGAGACAGAACAGCTCCATGACGAGGTCAGCTCGCTCAAGCAGGCCAACGACACGCTCGAGACCCGCATGGCTACGCTTGTCCGCGATCTCGCCGACAAGACAGCCGCTCTCGAGGGCCTGTCCACCAGGCTGAGAGCGTTTCTGCCGGAAACTGAAACTGAAACCGAAACCGAAACCGACAACAACAGCAAAGGCCCTCCCCTCGACGCGGCCGACATCATCGACCGTCTCGGCAAGGCCTTTCGCACGGCCCGCCTGGAGCTCGAGTACCTGACGCCCGGCGAGATTGAGCTGCCCTTGACGGCGCCCGTGGCGCAGGTGCTGGACCTGCTGCTCGCCAAGCTGCGTCAGCTCGCACAGCAGGCCACGGCGGCCGACGCCCAGATTGACGAGTACCATGCGCTCGAGGGCGACCTGCGGCAGCAACTGGGCGCCCGCGTTTCCGCCATGGACGCGCTCGTCGCCGACGTGGCCGCCAGGGACGCCCTCCTCCGCGACAAGGACGCCCAGATCCGCGACCTCGAGGTCGGCGCCGATCGCTTCAAGGGCGCGCTGGCCAGCTACGCGCGCGACGTGGCCGAGCTCGAGAGCGTCGTGCACCAGCTGGAGGCGGCTCTCCAGGCCAAGGAAGCGCAGGTGGCGGGCCTCGCCGCAGCCCATGCCGCCCATGGGCCCGCGCTGGCCTCCGCGACGCACGCGTGCACGAGCTGCGCGGCGAGATTCAAGAGGCGAATGCCGCACTGCGCGCCACGCAGCGAGCAGCACACGAGTCGACACGCCAGCTGCGGGCCGACAACAGCCGGCTCGAGGCACGCGTGGCCGCCGAGACGGAGCGTGCAGCCGCCGCCAAGGCAGCCGTGGCCACACTACAGGCCTTGCTGGAGGCCGAGAACGAAGGGGCCGAGAAGGAGAAGAAGACGGCTGAGAAGAGGCTCTCGCTGGGGAAGCGGCTGTTGTTTGGGCGGAGAAGTGCAGGTGCGGCAGCTCCAGCTCCAGCAGGCTCAGTAGGCGTAGCCCCTGTAGCTTCGGTAGCTCCAGCGTCTACAGAGGCAGAGGGTGCTGCAAAAGGCACAGAGGCAGCGCCAGCAACGCCCAGCCGCTCGGCCAAGAAGCGACGGCGGTATGACAGCGGGCTGGGCTTCCTTGACGAGGAGGCGGGACATCGTGACGTGGCGGTCAGGGGTACATTGTTGTCTTGCCACTCATTCTCGTTTTGCTTGCTTTCCTTTGTCACTGGCGTTCAGGCGCTTCAGGCGGTCTTACAGGGTGGTCGTAGCAGGATACTGCTGAATTGCAGCGCTATGTACAGTTCGCACTATAACTATATAAAGGCCACATGAATATCGCTTCTTTCTTTTCTTCCTTTTCCTCCTCCTCCTTTTCCCGTCTGCTCTCCCTAGTAGACAAACACAAACTCGTCGTTCTCGAGGTCCGTCAGGTTCTCAAAGGCCCGGTCGCCCGTCGGCGCGCCGTTCTCGCCCATCTCGCCCTGCGCCGCCATCTCCTGCATCATGCGGTCCGCGTCCGCCGCCGAGAACAGCGAGATGTCGACAATGGTCGCGCTCTTGCCGGCGGCCACGCGCCGCGCGGCGTGGCTCTGGTTGAGGTACCGCAGGTACGCCATGGTCAGCAGCGACAGCACAATGAGGACCACGTAGAGGGCCAGGTTGCTGCGCAGGCCGCGGCGGTACAGCGGCGCCTCGGTCGTCTGGTACAGCTGCGGGCCCACGACGTTGCCGACGCACTGGCCAATGGTGAAGATGGCGGTGGTGCACTTGCGCTTGGTGTCGCCGGCCGTGTTCTGCGCGGACCACGCGTAGATGATGGCGTGATGCCCGGGTAGACGGAGATGAGGTAGTAGCCCACGAGCAGCGCGGCGCGGTGGCCGGTGTCGTGCGGCACGACCATGAGCACGACGCAGCCGGCAATCGCGGCAGGCACAGCAGGCAGAGCACGGGGCCCTTCTTGCGGATGTAGGTGGCGAGGAACGCGCCGCCGACGGTGGCGACGAGCTGCACAAAGCCAAAAGGGATGTTGAACAGGATGGTGTCAAACGAGTCGAAGCCAAACGACTTGACAATGAGCGGCCGAACGTCGAGATGCCGCCCGACGGGATGCTGATGCTAAAGATGAGCGCGGTCCACAGCCACGTCTTGACGTCGCGCAGCGCCTCGCGCACGTGGTCCCAGCGCACTCGCGCGACAGCACGCCCATCTGGTTCATGCGCAGCCGCTCGACGGCCATGACCTTGTCCTCGTCCTTGAGGAACTTGGCCTCGACGGGCGAGTCGGGCATAAAGGCAAACATGACAAACGAAAAGGCCACGGTGATGACGCCAAAGAACATAAAGATAATCTGGTACGAGTGCAGCACCGGCGAGTTGATGTGGCCCAGGCCGTACGTGATCAGGCTGCCAAACATGTTGGTGATGCCGTTCATCGCGTACCAGTAGCTGACGCGCACCGTCTGCTCGCGCCGCCGCCACCACATCTGCGTCACCGCAATGAAGCACGGCGCGACGCACGCCTCAAAGAGGCCCAGGAAGAACCGCGCCGCCAGCAGCCCGCCGAAATTGTGTGCCGCCGCCATGGTCGCCAGCACCACGCCCCACAGCAAGCACCGCCGTCGAGATGAACTTGCCCACGGGCACCGTCACCAGCAGCCAGGCCACGGCCGGCTGCGCGACCAGCTGCGCCAGGTACACAATCGACCCGAGCCACGAGTACTGCGTGCCCACGAGGCCCGTGTCCGTAATCAGGCCGAACACGGACGCGTACGACAGCGTCGCCTTGTCCAGCGCCTGCAGGAAGTACACCACCAGGATAATCGGCAGGATGACCAGGTCGATCTTGCGCAGGATGCGCTTGTTGTCCGCCGGCGACACAATCACGCGCTCGCCCTGGCCGGCATCGCCAATCTTGCGCAGCAGCTCGGCCTGCGGCGTCGCGGCGGTGCGGTGCGCTGGCGGCAGCGTCGCGGGCCGGCGCGGGCTCGATGCCGAGGTCGTCCTTCTGCGGCGCGGCCGTGGCAACCTCGGGCACGGCCGTGTTCTCCACGGCCTCGATGCCGGGCTTCTGCTGTGCCTCGGCCATGTGAAGGTGCGGTGGTGGTGGTGGTGGTGGTGGAACGAGGTGTCGAAGATTATAGTAGTGAAAAGAGGATATAGTAGGAAAGACAAGAGGAAGAGGAGGAAGGAAAATCGCTAGACAGAGACACTAGATAAATAAGAGAAAAGACGGGGATAACGATCGACCATGGGAAACCAACAAGAGGAGGAACCGGTCGCCAATTTGTACACAATGTTGGCACGGCTCTCTAGTGCACAGCTCTATCAGAGGCAAGACCAATCTGGCCATAATACATCAAGCCAACCTACATGTACATGTACAGACAGCCTGACCATACGATAACAGCCCTTTCCTCAAAAATAAAAAGATCTTCCGTCAACCGTGGAACAATACAACCCGAAGGCATGGGATGGTACGGGATGCCACGGGGAGTTAGGAACATGGAGACATGGGGACATGGACTGGGCAAGCGAACATGGCTTGATTCCAGAGGCGCCAAAGTCATGAGCGAACCGAAAGAAAAGAGACGGTCGAGACGAAAGAAGCGAACGAGGCGAACAGGCGAACGAAGCAAAAGGTAACCAGTCCGCAGGGGAGAAACTGGGGACTCCATCCGGGGACCCCCTTCTCCACTCCTTCCAGCTCGGTGCTTGGGGTAAACCACCGAGAAAAACGGCCGCGTGGGCTGGGACCGGTGGGTGCCATGCATGTCTACTCGTATAGACGGTACGGGGTACAAAGTACAAAGTACTCCGCACTGAGTACGAGTAAGAAGCAGCATGGGAAGGTGCAAGAGAGCAAGCCCATGCTAGCGTGGACGCGGCTACTTACCATTACAAGGTCCTGTTGGCTACACGGACTCGGAGCAGGTATCTTGCCTCGAAGTTGGAGGCCGGACTGGCTGCATGGCTGCATGGGCATGGCTGCATGGGCATGGCTGCATGGACATGGCGGCATGTCTACATGTCTCGTGTCTGCATGCCTGCACAGGTCAACGACAACAGACGATAGAATTACCAGCAACGGAGGACGATAAAGGTGGGCCTGCAGGGTGGCAAAGTGGAGAAAGGAGAAAGGAGAGAGGACGTGATGACAGAGGGAGAGAAGAAGAGGGAGAGGACTGTGGGGGCAGTTGGGGAAAATACGGAAGCATGGAGAGATGGAGAGCAAAAAACAGACGGAGAAACTTGGAGAGAGACGGAACAGAAGGCTAGTCATGTTAGGCTGTTTCGAGGAGACGTGAGCGACTGGTATTAGAGGAAATACGGAGTAAAGAGGAGAGGGATAACATGAAAGTGCTTCTCATAAAAAAAGACAACAGTTCTTGAGCGAGCCGAGGTGGATGAAAGGGTCGAGGAGGAAAGAAAAGAAGAAGAAATTTCGGCTGTCCGAATCAGGTAGCAAACCACACTACTTCGTACGACGATTCAAAGTCAACAAAGGACGTGACAAAACGGGGGAGAGGCAGCACACTTGCTGGAGATGTGCAGCTCAACAGTGAACAACCAGGCTGACCAGGCATACGGAGGCACCACATAAGTTGTGGTGACAACTGAAATGTCCAGCGGAGGCACGAGACGGGCCCGTGAGGGGAAGCCGCTATCGTGAGGGAAAAAAGAGGAGGAAAGAAAAGGAAAAGAAAAAGAAAAGAAGAGGAAAAGAAAAAAAAAGGGACGGCGGGGTGACAGGGGTGCAGACGCAGTTGGGCACGGCAGGCTTCACGAGATCTCAACGACAAAGAACGGCTACAACCTGATCTACGAGAAAGAGAGAAGAAGAGACGGTGAGGCCAGAAGTTGGGCGGAATATATTACTCCGTACTCTGCACGCAACTGCGCACCTTCCAGAAAGGGCACTAAGCAGGGATTTTCTTTAGAAAGCTGCCAACGCCCAGGGCAGAACGAGAGCAGCAAACAATAGCAACCAGCAGGATCGCGAACTCAAGACAAAATAGGAAAACGACCCGATGGGAATCATTAAAAAGGACAGGCCAAACGACCGCGGTCCGGAGCCAAGGATGGCGGCTTTGAAAAGGCCACCAATCACTGCTGGCGGTTCTCAAATAGTTTATGGGGCTAGAGGCCGTTTCTTCTACTTTCGCCTTTTTGTGACGTTCTCCAGGACGCTCTGGTATGCACATCAGCTTTGTTATTTCCTGATGTCGTGTGAGGTGTTTTTGGCCTGGTGGCAGGGCAGGATTCATGACTGGAGGTCTTTTTAGTGGGCTTGGGCGGTCTCCGGGGCTTTCCCGAAGGGCGCTAGACAAAGTTGGGGTAAGGTCGTAAGGCCTGGAGGCGAACTCAGTGGACCCGGTCTGGGCGCTGACAACTAAATCAGTGCCGGGCCACGTCCACTGAAGACACTAACGCCCCAGGCCGCGGCCGCGACACGATAATGGAATCCAGATATGTTGTTTCTTTTGCACCCAAATACGGCGTACTGCCCGTACTCGGTAAGACGTAAGACGCGCTGGCTTTAAGGACACGCGGCGAGGCCAAGAGTGTGGGCCGATGGAAATAAGAGGGAAGAGAAGATACGAAAGAACAAAGAAAAGAAAAATTAATCGGTTCATTATCGGTTCATTTTCGGTTGACATGCAAAAGCAGAGAATTGCTACGGTTAACAAAGTGCCATTTCGAAAAGGAAAAAGAAAAGAAGAAAGGGGATGAGGAAGAAGAAAATGAAAAAGAAAAGGAAGAAAGGTCTCTCGCCTGAGAGCTGACGGGCCGTGGACAGAGGCTGACTTTGAGGCTTGTATTACAGCGGACATGCCCTGCATTGAAACACGGCAGTGGAATACTATCAATTCGGGGGTGAGACCGAGTGACCGAGGACAGTACTTTCAGGGCTCCAACGCGTACTGTGTTTTGCTCCCCACACTCCAAATCATGTGCCCCACGTGGTGCAGTTCAGCGAACCAGGTAGGCGGAAGGTGCCATTGGATGCTTTCCCTTTTGGGACACAACTTCGTCTCTCACAAAGCTCAAGTGCCTCTGATCGACGACTGACCGACGACACGTTGCGTTTTCATGACAAACAGCAAGTCTCCAATGGGCAGCCCGCCAGGCTTCTTCCACTACACCTACTCTGGCTGTCTGCATATGCATCTTCTCCAACAAACCGCACGGAAACAGGCACGGGCTGCATTGCCTTGAATGGATACGGCATTTGTTTTCCAGAAAATGCTGTCTCACTTGATACTTTACAACGGGATGCATATTTTTGCTGCTCTGTCAAGTCTGCAAGAATTGCATTACAACGTATCCATTGGCACCTTCATAACGCTGTATCAGCTGCCTCCATCCGGTCCACTCTCCCCTCATTCTCCTCAACCGCCCCTGCCTCCTCCTTCATAAGCCCTCTCAGCTCTTCCTCTAATTGTACTTTCGTATTGTCTTGCAAGCGAGAATCTCTGTCAGAACTACGAGGAGACATGAACTGCAAAACTAGCCATGCCTGCTCTCTTTGAGAAATCATAATCACATAAACGACATACACTAACGCACACCTGCCGCGGGATGGTCCAGCCACTGTCTATTTTTCACGGAGTATTTATTTTCAGTGCCCTTGTTCCTCCTGCACTTCCACTCCGTTTGCGGACCTTGCAGCCAGATGACTCTGGGTGCGTGCCACTCTCACCGACCTGCTCTCCCGCTTACACCTATGAGCGCCAGGGCAATTCTTGATTCAGTTTTCCCGTTCCAGGCTCTGCCCCGTATTTTCTCCACACCAGCCCACCAGCTGTCCATTAGTGCTGGCGTGTACGGAGTTAAAGTACATGTCTTACTTGTACATATTGTTATTATTTAGATTTCACGTACTCACTTGAAGTACTTTGTAGACGGTCAACTCTGTGTGTTTCTTTTTTCTCTTTTTTTCTTTTTTTTTCTTTTTTTTTTTTGTAATTGTTTTCACGACTTTGGCGCCTAGCCTCTCGGGCTCGCTCCATCTCGCCCCGTCCTGGCGATGCTTCAAGCCCGTCATCGGTGTCGGGGAAGTTACTGTCTAGCTTCGTCTTTGACTTTGTACCTTTTGATTTTCCTTTTTTTCGAAGCTCCTTGTGCCGGTCGCAGCTTCCTAATCACAGTCCTCTACCTCATATCGTGTCTTGTTAAAAGCGTCATCTCCTCTTTCCTTTCCCCTCACTCGCTCCTTCCCTCTTACCACGCCTCCGCTCCTTGCCTCTTTTTTCTTCCTTTCCCCCCCTTTATCCACATCGCATCGCCAAAAATGTTGCATCAGTTCGAGTCAACACCGCAAAAGTATGCTCTCCACAGGAGCAGGCCGCCGCCGCGGCCGGCCCGTCCGTCGCCCTGCGGTCCACCGAAACCGTCAACGGCAACCACTTTGACTTTACCTTTGAGGCCGTGCGGCCGGGCGTCTTCCGCACGACATTTACCTCGCCGAGCCACCGCGCTGCCGCCGTTTCCCAGCGCCCAGCGCGTGGCCGCCTCTGCTGCTGCTGTTTCTGCAACGGCCCCCACGGTCGACGCTGCGGCCAAGACGTTCTCCGTGACGGACGGCGACATCACGGCCACGGTGGACTGGACAGACGCGCCGATCGTGTCGCTGTCGCGCGCCGACCGTGGCCAAGCCGCTGTACCGCGACATGGCCTACCGGTCGTACGTGGCGGACGGCACGGGCGTGGCCCAACTACTCCAACTACAAAGAAGGACGACCTATACGTGGGCCTGGCGAAAAGGCCGGCCCGATGAACCTGGCGGGCCGCGGGTTCCAGATCACGGCCAGCGACACCTTTGGCTACGACGCACTGCGCACCGACCCGCTCTACAAGCACATCCCCTGCTGCTTGCATGTCAGCCCGCCGAGAAGGGCGGCGACGCCAAGGCGGCTTCTTCTTCTTCTTCTTCTTCTTCTTTCTTCTGGCTACTGCGTCGGCTCTTCTCGACGTCGCACAGCCGCGGCGCGTGGAACGTCGGCTCCGAGATCGACGCATGTGGGGTCACTTCAAGGTCTACCGCCAGGCCTACGGCGGCCTCGAGCAGTACCTGCTGGTGGGCCGCAGCGTGGCCGAGGTCGTGCGCCTGTACGCCGGCGTGGTCGGCTTCCCGCTGCTGGCGCCGCGCTACATGATGGGCTACATCAGTGGCGGCATGAAGTACAACCATGGAGGACGAGCCGCGCGCCGCCGACGTCATCACAGAGTTCATCGACAAGTGCGCCGCCCACGACATCCCCGTGTCGGCCTTCCAGATGAGCTCCGGCTACACCATTGCCGAGCAGCCGCCCAAGACGCGCAACGTCTTCACCTGGAACTACCACCGCTTCCCGGACCCGCGCGCCTTCACGGCCGCCTGCCACAAGCGCGGCGTGCGCCTGCTGGCCAACATCAAGCCGTACGTGCTGGCCAACCACCCGGCGTACCCCGAGCTCAAGGCCAACAATGCCTTTTTCAAGGACCCGCGCGCGATGCCGCGGTCGACCCGCTGCAGACGGGCATTGCGCGTCTGTGGAGCGCCGGCGGCGGCGAGAGCGGCGAGGGCAGCCACCTCGACTTCACCAGCAAGGCCGGCTTCCAGTGGTGGTACGACGGCGTCAAGGCCCTCAAGGACGTGGGCATCGACGCCATGTGGAACGACAACAACGAGTACAACATCTTCTCGGACGACTGGGAGTGCGCCCTCGAGACCGCTGCCCTCGCCCGGCGTCTCGCCCAAGGTCGGCCTCTGGGGCCGTGCCATCCACACCGAGCTCATGGGCAAGAGCTCGCACGACGCCTGCGTCGACGCCGTGCCCGACGAGCGTCCGCTGGTCCTGACGCGCTCGGCCACAGCCGGCACCATGCGCTACGCCTGCTCGTCGTGGAGCGGCGACAACGTCACGAGCTGGGACGGCATGCGCGGCGCCAACGCCATTTCGCTCAACGCCGGCGTGTCGCTGCTCCAGTGCTACGGCCACGACATTGGCGGCTTCGAGGGCCCCCAGCCCACGCCCGAGCACCTGGTGCGCTGGGTCCAGATCGGCGTCCACCAGCCGCGCTTCGCCATCAACTGCTACAAGACCTCGGAGGAGGACAACCTGGTCGGCGGCGTCATTGAGCCCTGGATGCACCCCACCGCCACGCCGCTGGTCCGCGCCGCCATCAAGCGCCGCTACGAGCTGATCCCGTACAACCTACTCGGGCGCCCTGCTGTCACACCGCGAGGCCCTGCCTCGATGCGCTGGACTGGCTGGGGCTACGAGTCCGACCCGGAGGTCTGGACGCCCGCACTGCTGGCCGGCGACACCCAGTTCTGGTTCGGCGACGCGCTGTTGGTTGGCGGCGTCTACGCTCCCGGCGAGTCCTCGGCCCGCATGTACCTGCCCACGGGCGGCGGTGATGGTGAGGACAACAACAACAACACTGCTGCCGGCTTCCTCAACGTCAACGCGCCCTACGAGTGGCTTGCCGCCGGCCAGTGGCACACCATTAGCAGCGCCTGGCACGCGTCGATTCCCGTGCTTGCGCGCTGCGGTGGCGCCGTGCCCGTCGGCAAGAACGTGCCCACGACCAGCCGGCAAGAGGGCAAGTTTGCCGAGGCCGAGCAGGTCGAGTTTCCCAACATGGCGCTCGACGACTGGCGCGGCGTCGAGGTCTACCCCGCGCCGGTCGGTAGTACTAGTACGGAGGGCGCAGACGCAAAGACGTACACCTCGACGTGGCTCGAGGACGACGGCATCTCGGCCCAGGGCCGCTCGTCCATCTACGAGGTCACCCTGGCCTACACGCCGTTGGCCACGGCCATTGACGTGTCTGCCTCGGCGGCCGTCAAGGATGCCGCCACGGTCGCCGATGCGCCCGCGTGGTCGCCGCTGTGGCTGCCCAGCGGTCTGGATGTGATCCTACCCGTGGGCGAGGAGCGTGCCGTGACGGCCGGCCAGCAGACGGTCACAGACAAGGGCCGCGACAGTAAGGGCCGGCGTGTGTACCACGTTGGCGTCAATGTCAAGACATGAGCGGCAGGAGGGGAAGAGATGTCTGTAATGATGGGTTTTGGATCACGGTTCATAAGAGAAGGAAGCAAAAATAGATGATGACGCCCCACGGGGCACCATAGAAGTTTTGAATACAGAGTACGAGTACGCTCTTTTTGGGAAGCATACGGAGAACCGCAAAATGGGAAATATATACGGCAAAACATGTGATGTGCCCTTCCTCCCTGGGGCCATTTTACATTACAGGGCATACACTGCCAAAACGGCTACGCCACCGATGCCTAGCAGTGCCATTGTCGCCCGCGCCCCTGCTGGTGGCGCCGCGCCGGCCGCCGGAGTGGATGTTGCTTCTGTTCCAGATGCTGTCGCCGCCGTCGTCGTCGTCGCCGTCGTCATCCTCGCTGCCGTCTTCTCCTCAGTACCTCCCGTCGAGGAAACGATGCCCGCCGTGGACAGCTCCTCAGCAATCTCCGTCGACACCATGGACAGCACGCTCGTCCCCGCCGTCGATGCCTGCGCACATATCTGGGGCGCCAGTGACTCCACGGCGCCCAGGTCGTCGTCGGAAGCGGACGCCGTGCCATTGTTGCTGCATCCCGTCAACAGACACGCGCCCACCTGCGCGGCCAGCGACGCACTCGCGTCCGTGCTGCTGCGGCAGACGCACGTCAGGTCGGTGGCGGCGCAGCCGAGGTTGACCGACACAAGGGCGAGACAGCCGAGGGCGCAGCCGGGGACGGCAGCGATGAGGTCTGTGAGGGAGGCGGCGAGGGCCGGCGTGGCAAAGAACGCCGGTAGTGAAGAAGAGAGCCTCATTGTCGATTCGATTGCCAAAGGTACTTGGAAGTTGTATATAATCGAGTTGCCGAAAGAAGAGAAGAGGTGGAATAAGCAAGTGCTGTGTAGTGTTGTAGTTTTGAAGTCGAGATATGCCGAGGCTGAAAGTGAATAGATGCAAGATAAACAGAAAAGGGTATAATGAACTCTATGGGTTGACTAAAGGGGGTTATGGTTTAAAGGGACGTCCAGCTCCAAGAAGAGAATAAAATATATTTGTAAAGAGACAGGAATAAAAAGACGATAGGAAGATGATTGCAGCAAATAAGAAGGCGATAAGAGTTCAGTTGCAGAAATGCTCTCATAAAGTCGGCGAAAAGAAAGTTTGACTCAACGAGCAGCCAGAGAAGAGGGAAATAATGTTAATATGAAAGAAATAACGTAGAATAAGGTTCTGGCAGACTAAAAGAGGAAAAAGAAAAAAGAAAGAAAGAAACGCCTATTGAAACGAAAGACACGTCAGCCGCAAAAGCACGTCTTGGGGGTGGTGAAAAGCCACACAAGCTGACAAGGCGAAGGATGCAAGAGATGCAGCGAAACGGAAATATTATTCTGGAAAAGGCAGCACGTCGGCAGAAATAGGGAGACACAACGGGGCTGAAAATAGCAGAGGCTCATTCAAAAGCTCAGCCTCGCTGCAAGGGAAAGGGCCAAGAGATGGTGCAAGGTTGACAAGAAAAGAAAGAAAGACCAGCGAGATGGGAGAGCAAAGAAGAAGATTGCAAAAGAGATGAAATACGGAGGCCATAACAAAAAAAGGATGCGACACAGATAATATAACCTGGATTTATGTCATCTTGGTGTCTGCTCCGTTCTTTTCCTGTTTCTTTTCTCCTTTCTCCATTTCTCCTTCTTTTCGGCAAAGCTGCCCGCCAAGTTTACATCTCCCGTCTGCTCTTCTCAGGGCAGCTCTGCCATCTCAAGCAAACGGGCCGGGATCTACCCCGGCCCCCCAACGAAAATGGCACGAACAAAGGCCCCAAAAGGCTGCAAGGCCGTCGCTTCTTGATTTTGCATTGGTGACACTGCCCTCTATCTGTCCTTCTGCCCCCTGTCTTTTTTTGCGTGCGTCATACTCAAGACAGCCCGTTTCATGTAAATGCGTGTTGTGGTCTGTCTGTCGTTATCGATCTGTCGCGATCTATCTATCTGTTTTCCCCCCTCATCGCTCCGCGTTCTGAAACAAACTGGCCAGCTTGCATTGCCCGCCGAGCCCGCGTCGTGCGTGCGGAACTGTAGCCGCACGGCACAGCAAAAGGGCATATCCGGGCATATTCCTGGGTATTTTGTCCAAACACTTGCCAATGCAAAGGTGTTTCAAAGAAGAAAAGGAAACGAAGAGGGAAAGAGGGAATTGCAAAGCTTGGCCACATAAACGAAATTACGGCAAATGTGACGAGTTGGTATTGATGCCTCATGAACTGTCTTCCATCGCCACCGTTCCATCATAACAAACTGCACCACACTCCCCTCCGCCCTACCACCGCTTGTAGACGTCTCTAGAAATATTAATGACCGTAAAAACCATCGACTGCACTCGGAGATGTGCACTATCGTGGGCGCCCCACATGGCGCCAGTTGACACGGCGAAAGGTCAACGCGCGCGCACAAACAGGTCCGCGCTCGCACCGACGGCGAGGAGGCCTGCGCCCGCCAGCACCCATGCCGTACGGCACCCGTCGATCAGCTTCGGCGACTCGAACAGAAGCCATTACGGGAGGCTTGTTAGCATGGCATCGAGAGACATCGCGATGGGGTCATCAGGCCACGAAAGCGACCTACTTGGTGGGCTGCCGAGGCCAACACCAATGAGAGTGCCCAGTGGGACGGGGTCGATGGACGTCCATGGGATGGTGGGAAGAGTGGGAAAATGAGTGAGAGTAATTGAATGTGGTGTGCAGGTCCGTCACAGGTGAATTTTCAGCTGTCTGTGCTCACAAAAAGCCGAGTGCTGCTCAACAGCCCCTCGCCAGGCAGCAGCCCTTCCGGCGATGTTTTGCACCAAAGCACAAACAGCGCCTGTCTTGCAAACGAACGAGGCTTACGGCAGGTGTGACATGGGCTGACAGCCGCTCTTCAGGCTTCTGTCCTCTGCTGTCTGTCCCCGCTGGTTCTTTTGGCTCTGCTGCAGCAGCATCCCTGCCTGTCTCTGCGCACAGCCCTTTCGGCACCCCACCGCATCTCGTCCAAGACAACATGTGTCTTCTGCCAAAACTATCTCGTTCAAAACGCTCATGCATCGTGAAAGTTGACGCGTAAAACAGGCTGTTGTTGATTTTAGGACAGTGTATTTTACTGTGGTTATACTGTATACACACTGTATTGACGGCTCAAGACTCTACCACTACGAGTACACACATTACACTCTACACACAGTTATTTCCCTCCCTTAATTTTATGGTGTCATGTGACGTTTTTTGCGCTAAAACTGCGCCAGTCCAAATTCGTTCTCCTCCCCAGAGTGCGTAGTGTGTGTAGTGTCGTGTAGTGTTTGTCGTGTGCGTTGTTTGTCGTGCTACCTCGTAGTGTTTTAATGAAGAGTGTAATGAATAGTGTAATGTAGGTGTGTAGTTGTGGTATGTGCCCACAGTTGTGTGTAGTGTGTGTGTGTAGTGTGTGTGTTGTGAGTGTCAGTGCAGTTAAAGAGGGGAAACCGATCACGTGGACAAGTTTTGCTGTGCCATAAAGAGGCGAAATCCTAAGGCCCGCCTTAGTCATTGTCGATTAATCACCCATGCAAGCTGCCAATCACAGCTGCCGCTGTGGCTGACAAAGGCAACAAAGAAGCCTGGGTCCACTTTTCTCTGCTTAGCCTAGCAACCGCCGCTTGGAAAACAGGCGGCCTTGTTGCTATGACGCATGATAGAATACACGCTGAACTATAGAGGGTGCAAAGGAGGCTGGGAGGGGGCGAGGCGGGGCAGCCCATCTGCTAAATTAAAATAAATAAAGAGGAAGGTGCTGTTTTCCACTCCCAAAATGAGGAAAGAACACCATCACACACCCCACAAGGACAGCCCGAAAGTTTAAATAGAGAAAATCAGAGAAAAAAATGTGTTGTTTGTAAAAAACCTAAATAAAACAATAAAAAAAAAGTCGAGCAGGAGGACATCGTGAAGCATTGCTGTCCTCTTTTCTTTCCTGTCTCTTCCAACCCCATCCCGCCTGTCTCTGATCGAGCCGCGCGTGTCTCCCCCTCCCAACCCAACGTCATAATCTACCACCACTTTTTTCTCGGCTATCCCTCGAATCCCCTCTATTTTGGCCCTTGCTCTTCCAACACATTTCTCTCGCCATCGAAAACACATCTGCGATGCGCCTCACCGCTTTCCGCTCCCTGCCTGCCGCTTTACAAACGAAACCTTCGCCCTTCCCCCGCGCCTCCTCCCAACGGGTTTTGTCTCCCTCCTTCTCTCCTCGATCGTCTGACCTTCTTGTGAGGTTTCTTTCCACATGTTGTGCTCCGAATGTAGTGATTTCCCAAGCCTACAGTCCTCTTTTGGCCCCCAATCACTGACACTGCTTTTTCCACAGCGCCAGAACTCTCTTTGCTCAGGCAGCAGGAGTTCCATGATCATACTGCCCCAGGGCCAGCTCTACCTCGTCGTCCCCTCTCGCCAAGGCTACTCCGAACTGCTCTTCAAAGACCGCCACCGCCCGATTTCCGCCGCACGCCCAGGTATTTCCAGTTACCAGCTCGTCGTCCAGCCGTCTACGAGGAGGCGAGGCCGAGCTGCTGGCCGACGAGGAGGGTGAGGACGCCCGAAATCGATGCCCTTGGCCGTCCCGAGCGCGACGAAAAGACCCCTTTTTGCTCGACGAGGCTCTCGAGGTTTCGTGTCGAGGAAGCGCGACCAGGACCAAGCGCCGAGCACGTCCTGTGCTGGCGCGAACCTTGACCGGCGACGCCGGCGAACCGTCTACGAGTTTTGGTCTGCGACCGCAAAGCGCCATCCACGCCGGCCTCGTGCGCCAAGTTTGAGCTCGCCGGCCAAGGGCCAGTGCCAGTACGAGCGCAAGTACCGGAGCAGAGCCCTTACAAACGACCGCCTCGGACGTGACGACCTGCCTGCAGTTTGAGTTTGCCGGGCAAGCTCATCCCGTCCCGCCCAGCCCCGCTGCCACAGCCCCTCGCTGGCCCGCTCCGAATTGCCTCGCACCGACTCAATTGCTGGCCTGGTTGCCGGCCAGCGTGCGATGGGGCCCAACCCAGCGGACCACGAAGACGTCCGTGATGAAGACACCCCTGCTCCCGCATCAAAAAAGACCCAGCTTTGTTTGTCCCGGGGCACAAGGACATTTGGGTCACACCCCAAATCAACAGAGGCTCCCGGGGCGGCCAAACGACAAAGCGGTCGGCTGGCGGGAGCGCTGACATACCGCAGCGTTCTGCAACCCCCGAGCGAAGCCGCCGGCGAGGCGCCCGGGAGGCCAAGGAGAGTTTATCCTAGTCTGGACACGATGACTGGCCCCGTAAGCTGCACTTTTTCGAACTTTCCCTCGGGCCCTCCTCGTTTTGTGCTCCAGGAAACGCCTCGGTCACGGCCATTGTCAGCGAGACCGGTAAGTGGCAGTACTGGCTGCAGGTTGCGAGCAAGGACGCCGACTGGCTGGGCGTGCCCGGTGGTGGCCGACATCAACCCCCTGGTCCTTACAACTTTGAGTTTTTGAGCTTATTTTCACAACCCATTTCCTGCCGATGGCACCGGCCTACTCGTGACTGCTGCGCTTCAAGACAGGCGACGCTGGAGAAACGGTTCCAGGAGGACTGCTGCGCGCCCTGTGGGAGCAGCTCAACGAGATCAAAGTGGTCCAAGATCAAGGAGATAAGGAGCGCGACTACGTGGCCGATGCGTTTGGCCGACCTTGCCATGACAGACGCTCCCCGAGGAAGACGAGGGCGAGGAGGACGAGGGCCGGGAGCCATACCGAAAGGAAGAGGACGAAGACGGGGACGATAACCGGCCAATGAGCGAGCACTACGACAGCGACGAGAGGCCGACGACGTGGACCAGCAGCCCCGTGACAAGGCCGTCAACAAGGCGCCTGGCCGTCGGCTACAAGCACGACCGCTCCTTTGTTGTGCGCGGCTCGCAGATTGGCGTCTTCAAGCACACCAACGACAAGCAGCTCGAGTATCTTCGACCAACATCAGCAAGATCGAGACCCCGCGGCAAGCTGTTCAGCCCCAAAAAGGTCATGCTGCACAACGAGGATCGCAACATGATCCTGCAGAACGACACCTGTACCGCATGGACCTCGAGTACGGCAAGGTCGTCGACGAGTGGAACGTGCACGAGGACATCCCCGTGGTCACCTTTGCGCCCGAGAACCAAGTTTGCGCAGATGACGCACGAGCCCACCTTTCTGGGCGTCTCCCACAACGCCCTGTACCGACGTGGACCCGCGTCTGGCCGGCTCCAAGCTGGTGGGAGTCGGAGCTCAAGCAGTACGTTCTCCAAGAACGACTTCTCGGCGCTCGCCACCACCGGCAAGGGCCACATTGCCGTGGCCTCCAACAAGGCGACATCCGCCTGTTCGACCGCCTGGGGCATCAACGCCAAGACGCACATTCCCGCGCTCGGCGAGCCCATCCTGGCCTGGACGTGTCGGCCGACGGCCGCTGGATCCTGGGCACCTGCCGCACCTACCTGCTGCTGATTGACGCGTTGCAGTCCAGCGGCAAGAACGAGGGCCGCCTGGGCTTTGAGAAGCCGTTTGCCGCCGACAGCAAGCCGCAGCCGCGCCCGTCTGGCCTGACGCCCGAGCACGTCGCCCAGTTCGCTCACGAGACCGGCAAGGGCGTCACCTTCACGCCCGCCAAGTTCAAACACGGGCGAGGGCGCCGAGGAGACCAGCATCATTACGGCCACGGGGCCCTACGTCATCGAGTGGAGCCTCAAGAAGGTCCTGCGCGGCAGCAAGGCCCCCTACATATCAAACGCTACCGCGACGACTCAAGGCCGACGAGTTCCAGTACGGCACGACAAGAACATTATCATGGCCCTGCCCGCACGAGGTCAACATGGTCGACAACAAGACGCTCAAGCGGCCGACGCGCGAGAGCATTGCGGGCGCCGTTCTGCGCGGAAGCAGTGGCGCGGCAGCGGCGGTCGGCGGAGCGGTGGTGGTCGTATCTCGAGCGCCAACGCCGGCCGGTACAAGCTGGGCAAGGACGATTGTGGTGAACTCACCATACTAAAGGGTCAAGTGCGGTTTTGTAGGACTGTTGTTGTCTTGCGTTTATGGAGTTTTCGGGTGTATTTCTGTCTTTACTGTCGCGGTTTCAATAGTGTTTTTTTCCTCGTTTACTTTTTAATGTCTTTTGAGACACCTTTTTTTATACTTTTTTCATTTTTTTTTAAAAAAAAAGCTAACCCCCCCCCCCCAACGCCGTCTTTGATTTTTCTTGTCAAATCAGGACATCAAAAAATCAAACAGTACTGTAATTTACATAGTACGATAAATAAAATAGTGTGCAAATTTGATTGTGGAATAGAGGCATCATGTGTATTCGAAACTAGAGCAAGGTGCGTATTATGGAATGAAAAACAAAAGGAAACAAAAAAAAGCAAGCTACATAATGTAAAATCAAAAGCAAACCCCCCATGCAAAACGCCCAGTCGTTTGTCGTGTTCCGGCCGTTCGCTCGCATATTTTTTATAAGAGATGTTGTGTCCTCCAGCCAAGGAAAAGAAGAAAGAAGAAGCAAGAAAAAGAAAAGAAAAAAAAAGAAAAAGAAAAAAGAAATAAAGAAAAAAAAATAAAGAAATAAAGAAATTAAAAATCAATGCCCAAAGCAGTCCGTCCCAAAATACAATAACCCCTTCATTTCAGATTCCATATTGATCTCTCTCATCTCCTGCCGGTCGGTTTTTTTTTCTTTTTACTGCTCGCCGTTCTTAACGGCACGTAGTTCCGTCACGAAGCTCTGGCCCACCACTGGCTCGTGTACTGGTAGACGTACCGCCGCAGCTTCTGGAAGTTGCCGTCGCGCTGTCTCGGCGGGCATCGTGACCTGCGGTGTGGAATGGCCTTGGCGACGTCTTCGGTGTTCCACGGGTTGATGATGAGCGAGCCGTTGAGGCTCTGCGCGGCCCGCCCAAACTCGGACAGGATAGCACGCGTGCGGTCGTTTTGCGCGGGCACGTACTCGTACGACACCAGGTTTCATGCCGTCGCGCCGTCGACGTCACCAGGCAGACGTCCGAGACGGCGTACACGCGCCGTCATCTCCTCGAAGCTGACGCTGTGGTACAGGCCAGTGGATCGGCATGTTGGTACTTCCTGAAACTTCCGTTGATGCGGCCCACCAGCTCGTTGGTCTCCTTCCACAGGTCGCGGTACTCGCCCACGTCCTGCCGCGACGGCACCGCCACCTGCACGAGCACAATCTTGCCGACCCAACTCGGGGTGCTCCGTGAGGAACAGCTCAAACGAGTGCAGCTTTCTGCTGCGCATGCCTTGGATGTAGTCGAGCCGGTCGACGCCGACGACGACGCTGACGCCGCGGCAAACTTTTGCTCGAGCTGCTTGATGCGATCAATGACCTTGGGGTTCTGGAAGGCGTCGTCAAACTTGGTGACGTCGATGTGCCAAATGGGGAACACGCGCCGACCGTGACAAAGCGGCCGTTGAACTCGGCGCCGTTGGGCAGCGGTGTTGACGCCCAGAATGCGCGAGCAGCTGCTGAGGAAGTGGCGCGCATAGTCGTACGTGTGGAAGCCGACCAGGTCGCACGACAGCAGGCTCTTTGAGAATGCCCTCGCGCACGGGGCACGGGCAGGATGCGGAACATCTCGGACGAGGGGAAGGGCGTGTGCAAGAAGAAGCCGATGCGGACGTTCTTGCGCTCGGGGCCGAGCTCCTCGCGCAGCATCTGCGGCAGCACCAAAAGTGGTGGTAGTCGTGGACCCAGACAATGTCGCCGTCCTGGACGTTGCGGGCCATGGTCTGCGCAAACTCGCGGTTGACGCGGTTGTAGGCGATCCACGACAGCTCGTCAAACGTCACGTCCGACGGGTGGGTGTGCAGCAGCGGCCACAGGATCGAGTTGGAGAAGCCGTTGTAGTGGCGGTCCATGTCGTCCTTGCTGAGGAACACGGGCACCGCCGAGAAGTCCTTGGCCAGCGTGTCGATCATGGGCTGGCGCTCGCTCTCAGGCACCTCTAGGCCGGGCCACCCGTAACAGGTAAAGTTGACCTGCTTGGCCATGCCCATGATGCCGGCGGCCGGCCTGAGTCAAATCGAGAAGTCGTACCGGCCGTCGTCCTGGCGCTTGACGTCAGCGGCAGACGGTTCGACACGGAGGATAAGGTTGGCCTTGTCGCCGTCGTCGGGCTTGTTGGAGGGCTTCAGAGCGGAAGCCATGGTGGAGGAAGACGAGGGGGAGCGAGGGAAGGTGGGAAGCTGGTGGCTTGTGTGCCGGGTGTGCCGGGGCGTTGCTCAGCGGCGGAGATCCGGTACGCGAGGTCGTGAATACGGCTCAGCGGTGCTCGTTGCTCGTTGCTTGTTTGCTCGTTTGCTCGTTGTCGTGGAAGCTGGGATCGTCAATCCAGGAGCAGAGAGGGCAAAAGGGCCGGAACAATATATAGCGGGCAAGACAGGCGGCCCAGAAGGCTCTAATGAACTGCCAGCGAGAGAGAAAAACAGGTCTGGGTCAGCAAACGGCAAAAAAAAAAGTGCAGAACCTGCTCCGTAAGTCCATAGTCCACTCACCAAGCTCCAGGAGCGAAACCAGCAGGCCAAGCTTGCTATTGGGCGGCAGGGGTGGGCTGGGAATGTCTTGGGGCGATTTGGGGCGATTTGGGACGATTCTGAGTGCAATTGGCTCCCGTTTTGGCGGGGCACAGCAGCGTATAAGACACTTGCTTGCGTGCAGGCACGTCGCACTAGGCCACTCTTCTCCCGGTTGCTATGCAGGAAAGGGGAGCTCTGGGCGTCTGCAGATCATGGTGCGGGCGTCAGATGCAGCCCGGGACGCAAGACGACAATGCTATGTTACGAGTTATCGGCGGGTTTTGCGAGAATTGCGGGTTTTATTTCTTTATTTCTATGGTTTTACGGTTCTATTTTTTAACTCGAGGATTGACGCTCTCCTGCGCTCCCTTTTCCCCCGGCCGTCTGTTGAGCCTTTCTTCGGAGAGGGGAAGGGGCGAAGGGACGCTCACTGTCTTCCAACAGAAAACAGAAGGAACATTCAACAGTCAGGCCTGGCGTGTTTGCGGGCAGGAACGGTTAGGCGGGTGCTGGGGAGCGAAAAAGACCAGCCCCACCAACGACGTTAATGCGTCTTTTCTCGCCGGGAAAGAGTCCTCCGGCTGGTGCACTTGTTGTCGATTCAGCAGCGGAAGGCGCGATGAGGTCAACCAAACAGTGCGATTGAAGTATCTTTGCGTCCAGAAAATCTGCCGCTCCCACGCTCTTCCTCGACCTGCCGCGGCTTCAAGAGACAGATTACCGCATCTCGCTATAATTTGCCTCGCCAAACGTCACGATAAATTAATCGGCCTGTCTTCGGGCCTGTGTTCTGTCGCACCTTCCTTCCTCCCGGCGATTTGCTCGCAGTCACCTCCTTCCTGGGTCTGCTTCCCTGCTGGCCACAGCGCTGCGTTCGCCCTCAGCGTGCTTCCCCATCGCATGTGGACGAGCGTCTAGGCTCGGCCTTACTTTCCTTTTTCGATCCGATGGAGGGGAGGTACGTTGCATGGGTACTCCGTCCAGCAATAGCCTCAAACAGCCATCGCACACCATACCCATGCAGCCTATACGGAAAACCTGACGAGACAGCCCGTTTCACGATGTGCCTCGTCAGCTCGGCAAATTGCTCACGGGCGGGATCTCGTGCCCTCCTGGCCTGATAGGACCTCGTAGCCGTGGCGTAGCTGTCGGAAAAGGCGCAGTTATGAGAGTGGTAGAGAAGCCATGAAGCCGAAAAGATACAGGTCACATTCTCGTGTGTTCTGCTTCTTGCCCCAGTGCCCCATGGTCTTTCGTCCAATCCGTCTTGCACTGGTCAGCGACAGCCCGTTCACGATGTGCCTCGTCAGCTCAGCCAAGACATGTCTCGAAATCTTAGCACGTGATTGGTCACATGATTTATTATATAATCAGGTCCTACGCGAACGCGCCCCAGAAAATATAAACAAAACCTTTGAGCTTGGGAGCTCCGCCAAACAGCTCGACATCGTGCAAACAAACACTGTCGCGGCTCAATTGAAGACACGCAACCACGCCCATCCTACTCCTTATTACGGCATGAGCAGCTTCAGCCGAGAGACTTCAGCCATCGTATGCTTTTAATTTATTCTTTAGCGGGCAGATTACAACTTGCCACGGCGCTTCCACAAACACTCGTTGACCTCCTTTTCGAATTGAGGCATCACGACTTCGCAGCCTTTCTCCTTTCTCCTTTCTCCTCTCTCCCCCTCGTCCCACGATGGCAGTCTTTGGCCAGCGTGTGCGGCAGACGCCACACAATATCCAGTGCTTGTATGCCAGGCACCCATTATCCCTCGCTGCAGCTTGCGCTGCTTGTGCTAGTGCTTGTACTGACTGATGCTTTCTTCACAACCAACAGATACGATCTCGATCGCCGTGTGTACTGTGTCAAGACGTACCCGGTCCTCTCGCCCCCAAGGGTGCAAACAATTGTCCAATACTACGGTCACGAAAATGGCGTCTCGGTTGTCTGGCGCGGCGGCCAGCGGGCTCAAGGATGTGCGGAAGGCCAAAACCCAAAACCAGCTGCATTCCACAGCCAACGCAGACTCGGTCATGATCTCTTCGACTCGGACGAGGACGCGAGGCAGCCCCGGCCCTCGTCTGCGGGCCCGGCAAAGGTGCGTCGGTTTTGTTGGACACGCCCGCTGTTTTGAGGACGCGCCTGGCCGATAGCAATGCGGGCGGCTTTGGCCGAATTTGTGCAGAAACGGCTCCCGAAACCCTGGCCCCTGGGCCAGGCCGTTTTCAGCGTGGCGTGCTTTCCATTTGCCCCTGTGCAGCCAAGGACGCCGAGCCCAGCTTCTTGCAGGAGCAGATGGTGTTTGCTATTACGTGCGCGCCACAGCCGACGTCTACGTGGTCACAGTGCCCCTCACCCCGGGGCCCTCCAATTGAGAAAAAGCAAAAGCCGCCCACCAGCTTTGCGGCTACGAAACCTGCCTTCGCAATGGCAACCTGGGGCCGGGGGCGCTGTTCGGCGGAACGTTGCTGATCCACCCTGGGCGGGCAGCAACGCGCCGCGGCGAGGGCGTGGCCATTACTCTCGGCCAAGCAAAAGACGCCCTCGTCCGCCGCCGCTGGTGGTGGCGGCTCGTGGGCGCCCATGCCTGATCACGCCACGCTGAGGCATCGGGGCTGTCCACCCTGCGCCGGGGTAGGCAATTTCGGGGCCAACTAGTATGTCCTGTTTGGCACGAAAGCGCGGTGGCCTTTCGGAGGGCGCCCCTGTCCGAGGGGCCCCTTTCCAGAAACAGAAATTTACCTGCCTAAGTCCTCTTGCCGGCGTGGCTTTTCTAACCCAACACACCCTACACAAGCTCCTGGCTGCTGGATCCGCAGCGCGCCGTCCGCATCTACGCCTACACCATCCCTGCATTTCCCTTTCGACGACTGTCCGAGGGGCCCTTCCCTCCCCAGGGCTCGTGGCATCGCTGTTCTGCTTGTATGCCTCCCTTTTGCACGGCGGACTTACGCAGACAGCCAGAAGAGCCCACTGGTTGCGGCTTGGCATGGTATTGGCCCAACGGGGCAATGCGATCCTGGCACTGCTTAGCCGATGGTCAGTGGGGTGTCTGGGACATTGACCGGCAAGCACGAGCAACAGCAGTGGGCTGGGCGGCGTCTTTGTGAGCCGGTCTGTGGACATCTTGGCATCCGCGGGCGCGGCGCTGACCAACTTTAGCATCTCGGGACAGATAGAGGGCAGACGCCTCTGCGGAATCCCGCAACCAGCTCGCGCAAGTCGACCGAGGGTGACTTTGTCCCCATGACCCCGCACACGCGCCGGGATGCCGCTGGCTGCATCGTTTGCCGGCGGTGTCGAGCGCTCGTGGCCACGCCTGGCGGTGTCGAGGTTGTCCAGCAGCGCTCGCTGCGCGGCACACTGCAGCCGGCAAGGAGACCGCGGTCCTCTGGCTTGGTGGCTCGGACTACACCGTGGCCGTCATCCCCGATGTGTCCCGCTTTTGGACTCGCAGCTTCGGCGCACCTCTGGTGGAGGCGTGAATCTTTTTAAGGCGGTGCTCGGCCCCAACAAAAGAAATGGTCCGCGGGTCCATGGGACTTGGGGTGCCAGCCTGCAGGGCCCGAGCGGTGCTGCGGTGCCGTTGACTGTCTCCCTGGCCTTCGCGACACCTCACCATTGGCAGAGGAAGGCCCGAGGATGAGGACGAGGACGAGGAACGAGGACGAATGCCCGAGGCCCCGGCGACCCAAACAGCCCGTCCATTGAGATCCTTGTTGGCGGAGGGCGGAGAGTCCGCTTGGTGGTTAAACGCGTTTGAGAGCCGGCCCGGGAGACGATTGCCCCTAAACGGCCGGTAGGCAGCCCCCCTCACCCACCTCGTCTGCGGATGCTTAAGGCCCTGCCGTAAGAAATGTTCGCGACACCGTCCACCGAGCGGCTCATTGTTGTCGAAGCCGCTCGCACACGCAAAGGGCCCAGGCAGCCGGGTCAAGTTTTGACCTGGAAACGACAAACACCAGCTGCCCAGCAGAGAGCCTGCTCTCCGGTTTGCGCCTTCCAGCGCACCCGAAGCTCCCGCCCGTGGTACAGGCCGCCCGGCCCACCTTCCCGGGGCCCTGCTCCGCTCACGAGTCTCTCTGAGTTCTGCATTCGCCCACGGCTGGGGGTGTCGAGGATCGGCACGAGTCGGCAGCGGGCGTCTTTCGGTCGTCTGAGCCCAGACCCCAGTCCAGCGGGCCCATCGCTCTCTGTTCGACAACGAGGTCAACGACTCACACAGAAGCATGATGCGTCCCCCGCCCCGGCAACACAAAGCCCGACTTGACCGTTTTTGCGCCAGCCCGGGTCCTCCCGAAAGGAAACGCCCCGGCCCCAATAAAACGTCGTGCGGATGAAACGAGGAGGCGGCCCGCTGGACCGCCCAACCTCGTCCGACGGAAGGCTTAGAATGCTCGACATTATGGAGAATTTGACCCGCCGAGCTCCTCCGCAGGCGCTCGAGGGCCGGCGCGAACGCTAAACGTTTTCTCTTTGAGGGGCTAGTGGGCTCCCTGCCAGCCCGGGGCGAACCCCTAAAAGTTTTTCTTTTAGGCGGCGGCGGCGGCGGCGGCGGCGGCGGCGGCGGCGGCGGCGGCGGCGGCGGCGGCGGCGGCGGCGGCGGCGGCGGCGGCGGCGGCGGCGGCGGCGGCGGCGGCGGCGGCGGCGGCCCCTGAAGCTTAGCTGGGCCCTTTCCGGGCGGTCTCACGAGGGGCTATGGGGACGCCAATCTTTCAAATTTTTCCAAAAAATGGGGGAGCGAAGATGAGGGGCCCAAAACGATTCTGGTGCCGACATCAGCGACCAGCACAACCACGACAAAGGCCCCAGAGGATAAAGAAGCTGCAAGATCCGGGAGAAACAACGCAGAGAGAGCAACAAGATTGGGTGCCAGCAGCATGCGCGCATGCGCTTGCGCACAGAAACTACACACAAGCAGGAGTAGACCCCTACAATCAGATATCGAATTAACACGGCGGCGATTGTGGACAAAATTCGACCGGCGGAGCAAAAGCGCCACAATGTCCAGCCAGCGCCGCTTGGAAGAGCTCTCGAGGTCTCCGCGAAATTGACCGCTATCCGGTGAAAACTTGCACTTTGAGCAGATGCAGATGCAGATGCAGAAGCAAGCCAGGCCTCCTACACCCCCATACGATAATGATGATGACGACGATGACGACGACGATGTGCAGTTCCTCGAACAGCAAACCCGAGGGCCTCAACCTGCTCCGGATCTGGCAAAGGTGGAAAATTCCGGGCGAGGGCGTGCAGCCAATGCCGCGCACGAAGCCAAAGTTCCGCCTTCTACAACCCTCGCTGTGTTGCACGAAAGCGTACAAGGCCACAACGGCGCGGCCGCCCCGTCGAACAAATACAAACCCGGCCACTGGCCCGAGGACCTCCGAGCCCTGTCAATCCGGTCAAAAAGGGCCGGCCATAGGAAAATGCGCTGGCACGGCTGCACGGGTGGCTCGGTTCGACTGGTACATATTGGCAACTGGAACAAATGGAAGGCCACCATGGACTGTATTGCTCGACTGAGCAACGGGGCACGCCGCCTGCAAGTCGACCAGGGCGAATCGCGAAATTTACAAAAGGGCCTCCCGGAGATGATGGCCACAACAGCAGCAGCGACGATTGAATGCGGACAACAACGACGACACAGCCAGCGACGAGCCGGTGGGTCAGGATTTACGGCGAAGCCGACCTCGAACACCCTCTTCCGACGCTGATGCGCGAGCAAAGCAGGCTTTCCCGAAAGATTGCGCGTTTGCAGCGCAAGATTGATGAGGCCATCAAGAGTGACGAGGCCATCGAAAGTGACACCGTCACGGACGAGGCCGGCATTGACAACATCAAACGTTGCTGATGATGCTGCTGGCCACCGCTGGTGGCATGGACAAAACTGCAAATGGGAGCCCCAACACATGCCCATCCACAGCAAGGACGGGATATTGGAGGTGCCAATCGACGTCTGCGATATGAGTTTGCGTGGGTTACCGGTTGGTAGACCTGGACGGTCATTGTCCAAGAGACAGTGTCCATCGACAAAAGCCTGAGAGTCTCGATTACAGCCAACGCAGCAACAAAGCGCCGTCGTCAAACGTCCGCATCAAACTCCTCAAGACAGTCCCTCCAAAGCCAGCAAGGCCACATAAAGCCCTGCGGCGGACAGCCTCTGGCCATTGCGTTGCGCCCGGGGCGCGCCAATCTCGGCAATAAAAACAGCACGGCAAACCACTGCCCAGAACGTCGCGCTCGTTATGAGGCCGTCGTTGAAGTCGAAGCACCAGCCATCCAGCTTCATTTTGATGGGCCGATGCAGGCAGCTCTGTCGTTGACTTTTGCTTCTGCATCCGCTTTCCCTACCATCGTCCTGTTTCTTCCTCATTTTCTCTTGTGTTCTCATCTTGATTGATTTATTGTCTTCTTTTCATTGGTATTAATAGCGAGTTATACAGACTAGCACCAGCAACGCAACCCAAAAGCGCATATAATTACTGTTTCCCCCAGGTGTTGAGGAGGAGCTCGGACGCCTTGCCCGGTTCCGTCTCTCCGCACCCGCGTGAGATGTCTTTGTCGTGCTTTGCTTGCTGCATCATTTTTCTTCTTTTTCCTGTTTCTTGTCTTTCTCCTTCTCTTTCCGCCGCATGTGGAGCACAAGGCTTAAACTTGTCCATCCTTGTTCCAGCTCTGTATTCCGATGCGTACATAAAACCGGGCAAAATTCAATATGATTGAGAGCTTCTGTCCGCAGACGAGAGGGCAAGATTGTTGGTGCGAGACGAAGATGGGGGGGTTTCTTGAACTCTTTCTTTTTTTTCCTTAGACCGCGGTCTCCCGCGTTTCTTACTGCCCGTCAGGCCTACGACGTCTTTCCTCCCGGCCGACGCGTTGCATAAGAAAAAATAAAGGACATCACGTGGCTCCTCTCTTGGAGTAGCAGTTGGTGCCCTTTTTTGGAACAAAGCTTAATTTTTGACCAAAGGCCCCTCTGTCTTGTCCGTATCCATCCATGAGACTGGTGACAGCGCGTCGATACATTTTTTCTTCTTTCTTTTTTTTTTCTTTTTTTTTTCTTTTTTTTTCTTTCTTTCTTTCTTTCTTTCTTTCTTTCTTTCATCTTCATCACTTGTCTACGAGTACATGTACTCTGCCACTCCCAAGCGCGAGACTCTGTCTGCCAGTCTGCCGTACTGTGCCGCGTGGTTTATTTGATCCATCGTAGCCGTTAGGACAGACGAACAGACGAAGCACGCGCAAACCGGATTGACCGGATGACAGCTCAGTTGCACTGAAATGCCAAGGGATGCCAACTGTGTTTCGTATGCCTTGATGCCCCGATGTGCCTAGCGCAGACAGTTTTGCTCCTGCAGTCTGCAGGGGACACGTTCGACGTAGCCTGCAGCTGTAATCCCATCCGTAAATCTGACGGCGTGTAATATTTTGTTCCTGAAGTGGCAAACCGCGTGAATTGTTTTTTTCATGTTCTTTTTTCATTCTTTTTGTTCTCTTCGCGCGTTGTCAATACTCTGCAAAATGACTCGTTTTAATACGGCATCATCTTCATCCATCAAATACGAAGAACAACCGCGGAAACGAAACAGCACATCTTGTGCTCAGCTCACCAGCCGCGTCTAGACAAGGAGGAGTCCACTGTAAAGAATGGAGAAAAACTAATGCACGGCCCTATTTTTATTTTGGAGGAGCGAAAATTGATGAAAATGAAATACTTTGTAAGAGAAATCACATGGCACCATCTGTACATGTGCGGTCCTTTCTGGGCTTTTCTAATTTTCTGCATGTCTCTTTCTTCATCTAAAGTCTTTTTTCTTTTCTTTTATTTCTCTCCTAGATGAAGGGCCCCGTTTTTTTTGTGTTTTCTTCGGTGATAAATGCCCTTCCAAGTAGCCAAGATTGGCGAGCCAATAGTTTCGGAGCCTGTCCCAAAGCTATCTTTGGATCGGTTTAAAAATAAAGCATTGCAGGAGACACAAAAGACAATAGGATGGCGGCCGTATTGTCAAGCGTTGGATCGGGGGCAAGAAGATATCATTCAATTCTTGTTTTGTTTGACCAAAAAAAACAATGGCAAGCATCCCACGGCGGTGGCCAGCTCCTGGAGCGGTCCACTCCCCGTGAGACGTTGCCAAATCAAAAAGATAAACAAAAACAAGGGCCTCAGGCCCTCTCCTGTTGAGATGGAGAGACTCAAGATTGCAACAGAATAATAAGAGAAAGAAAACAACAGAAACATCGCGACGAGGACAATAACAAATTATAAAAAGCCAGATATTCACGTCAGAGTTTTCAAGACCTCGAAAACGGCTCACGTGCTTTTGCCAAGTCCAAATGGCCAAAGCCAACATGGTATGTGCGGCTGCACCCCTTGTTGTTGGGTCCCTTTTTTCTCTCTTTTCTCTTTTCGAAGCGTCTGGAACGCGAGTCTTGCGTGGTCCCCTTATTAGAGTACTTTTGCACCCTTTGCGCCCACTCCAAGTACTCAGTGCTGTCCAGAAACATTTTACACTGTATTCATCTCAGAGTACGGAGTATTTTGCCAGATACTGTCGCTTTCCTTTGTAGACGGAGTCGGAATATCAACAAACGACCAAGATCTCGGCTGCTATTTCAGGCAACGTCCAATCTTGTCTCCTTATGCATGCCTTGATTTTGGTTTTCTGTGTGCATTGGATGTAGCGTAGACATTACCGTCGCGTTTAAGAAGCAGGTTTGGGGCTTTTTTTCTCCTTTCTCCTCTCCTTTCTCCTTTCATACCTGCCAGCCAGGCATTACTCGTATGCGTTTCTGGCCAGGCGAACGGTCGATCTCTGTTTTCAGTAGACATGCAGAGTCTGCCTTGTCGCGACAAGATGCTCCATAGAATGGCAACGGAAAGTGGCGAGGTGGACCACAAAAAGGGGAGACGAGACATGCAACAAAGTGGCGGGCATTCCAGAGAAAACAGGAGAGAGGAAAAGAGGAAGGCGAAGAAAAAAGGAAACAAGACGCGAAAGGGAGCAGATCCAAGAGAGGGAGACCCCAGACACGCAGGGGAAAATAAGAAGAAATTCACAAGAATGAACGGAGAAACGCGTTCTCCCTCACATCAACCCCCCAGTCGGGAGAGAAAGTAAAGAGTCTATCTCGGCACGTTGCCAAGTCGCGATAGTTCTTAACCAGAGAAACCCGAGAGAGATTTAGTCGGACTGAAACAGAAAGACGGGACAACCAGTGTGTTTGCCTCATATTAGCATGTGCACCGGAAAAAACAGGCAAGAGAATGGCCATGCAGGGTATCTTCATGTTTCATAAAGCGGCACAAAATCCAGGAAACTATTACAAAATCACGAAAAAAAAAATATCAAAGAAAGAGATGAGGGGAATATGTAAAGAAACATTGAAACATCCTAGAGAAAGAGGAGAGAGGGCTCCCACGCACTTATCTTACAAGGGAGATGGAAGACAAACACAAGGAGACCATAACAAGCGCATCGAAAAGGTGTTGTCGATTTGCTTCCATGGCGATGGTTCCCTCCACTGTCGTCGTCGACGCCGGCCAAGGGGTCGTGGCTTGCTCTATTCCTTGGAACCTGCATGTGCCAACTTTCCTGGCAAAACAGGCCCTGCAGTTGTTTCATTTTCGACATGGGGACCGCTGCAGGGTGCAAGACAAGAGGGAAAGGAGACAGGACTGTCCCTTTTTGTTTGTGCGCAAGAGGCTGTGCAGAGCCCCTGTTTTCCCCGTCATTTGTCCTGGGATAGCAAACTGAGCGAAGACGGCAGCTTGCACTGTACATGTTACTTTGTTCGTACTCGTATCTTACATGAACGTCGTAGAAGTCTCTGTCTCGCGAATCAGTCATCGCTGTATCACGTCATCCTTGGCCTCTTGGCTCCAGCCCGTCCGTCAGATGCTGTCACGAGCACAACCGCCTGCCTAGCAAGGAGGAAGAGGAGAAGCAGAAAGACGGAAAACGGAAAACAGAAAAACAGAAAACAGACAGTATGAAGAGGCTTAGAGGCTGAGGACCGAGGACTGGGACGATTTGTTTGCCGAGTAGAGGATTGCCCGCACGCCCACTCTTCATCTCGGATCGTCGCTCGCTTTCCCGTGTCTTGGCCGATCTCGTACCAAAAAAGCAAAGGGCAGCCACCAACGCCGTGCAGATGCATCGGTGTCGATACGTGCACTTGGATTCCAAAGCAGCACGAGAGAACGAGCAAAAAAAGACGCGCGTTACAATCTCAGGGCATCTGCTGCACCGTTTCGCCGCCTTCATTTCTCATCAATCATGGCCTCATCCATCTCTGCCGAGTTTCCCATCTCGATGCTATTATCCGTCTCTTGTTCTCATTTCCTTCGTCTCATCATGACTTCTCTCCATCGCCTTCCAACCGTGGGCACAATTTCGGTTGATTGTCTCTGATAAAGCGTTTTCCGTGGCCATCCGTCTTGTCGTGGCACAGGCCCAGGTCACAGCCGAGAGCTGTACTCCGTACATGTACAAGTACATGTATTCGTGTATTACACGCACATGTATCTTAACCTGAAGCTGCTGTCTACTTGTATGCCCAGATCTCTCGGCTCGTCTGTTCAACGTCTTCACTCGCTTCCAGTCCCGCACTGTGCCAGAACGATCGACAGTGCCTTCCATCTCCGCCCCTGATACCGCGAAACCGGGCTTGGCCAGGCACCCCGGCCTGTTCAGCAAAGTGCTGAATGCGTGGACTTGCGACGTATCTCGCTGTTTATTGTTTTGATTGAACGCGCGCTCTCACCATCACACCTGCCAGCAGTCTCCACTCACCACCACGCCCCGAAAAAAAAGGGGTGTTCTTTCCTTTTTCCTCGCTAGGGCCCTTCGGGCTCGGCCAACCAGAGCGCGTAGCGAGCATCCGTTCCCCACCCTTGTCGTCTCTCATTGGTTAGTACACCTATATTAGCGCCCCAGTGACTTAGTCCATAACGGGCTGCCCCTGGTGCTCACTGTGCTCCCTTGACGGTGCAGGTACCCCTCCCACATATACACAGCTAAAAAGGTACTTTACATAAAGCAATTGTGCAGCGCGCGTGTGCATGTGCATCCGTACCTGCGTCTCGCCCGAGTGCGACATATAGCGCCAGGTACCGGAACGCATCCACTCGTCAGTTGCAATTTCCCAGGGGCATGCCCTCCTGTCCTGCCTCCTGCCTTTCGTGCACCCTCGCTCCTGCCTCCTGTATCTCGCTCGCTTTTTGCAGTCGCACCTTCCGTAGTCACCCCGTACTCCGTTGTGAACACTGTTCTCTCTCGTCGTCGCTCTTTCCTCGTCCACCCGTCAGCCAGGAATGAAGCCTGCGTACCTGCGACCCACACCCCAACACGCCCAGAGTCGCACCTTCCCCAGTAGTCATCCACACCTTATCCACTGCCCAATTCATCCATCCCAACCCATCCTTCACTCGTGCTAGACCCTCCCCTGTGCCCTCGCCCCTACCAGCAAACTCTTCCCTCGCCGCCCAATTTTCTTCGTAATCTCCTGTTTTCTCGCTCTTTCCCGCTGCGTCCCACCCGCCCGTTCCTTCTCTCTTTCCTCTCTGTCTCCCTCCCTTTCCCTTTTCTCTCATTCTTCCCATCGTCTTCGACTCGCCTCCTTTCGAAAACCTTCACCCACCAGCAACCACCATTTGTTCTCGGACAAGCCGCTCGTTTAACCCATTGCTGCCGATTTCGTCTCTCCTTTTTTCACTACGTCCTTCCTTCCGGTTTCAATTTCTTTTCTTTGCCTTCGTCTTTCTCTCTTCGCCTTCTCCTCGACTCTTTTGTTCATTCTTCTCGATTTCACGATCCGCGTCATTGTATTCTCGTTCAGCTGTTTGGTTCTCGAATCGACGACTGCCATCTCGCCGACGACTTCCGCCAACGCGTCGTCCTCCCACGCGGCACAAGCATCGACGACCTCGAACCGAAATCGACAATCGACAAAACAAGACGCCCGGCCATCGCATCCCGCCGTTCCCGGAGACAAACACGGTCTCTTTGTCTGATGACGGCACGCCTATAAGGATCAAAACGACAGGAACACATCAGGTCAGGAAAGCCATTGAGGGTCCCCAGCGAGCAACAAAAGCAACAAACCAAAAACAACACGAATCACCCAGAACTCGAAAGTCGATCGTGGCAGGACCAACGCATCGGCGCCCTTCCGTCCACCTGCATCTCGCCATCGAGACCGTGACGTGACTCCTTTTCTCATCTCGGAGAGAAGCTAGAGCCATCAACTGTTTCGACGCGTCGTATCATCAACGACACGACAAGTCTTTCGCTTTCCTGTTGTATTTTTTCGTCACTCTTTTTCCAACCCTCACACATCACAAAAATGAAGTTCACTACATTACTCGGCGTGACGGCCGCCGGCTTCGTTGCCACTGCCGCTGCTGCCACATCCACCAAGATGGGTGTCGAGCAACCCTCGTCGACGCCCATCTATATGCAACCCGTTGTCCAGGGCTGCTTCTCGTCATCCGGTGATCTCGTCTTCAACTCGACCCAGCCTTTCAACTCCCGCGGCGAGTGCGCCAGACCATTTGCCAGGCCATGGGCAAGGCCGTGGGCGCTTCTACCGAGGGCAGCAAGTGCTACTGTGGTGACAGCTACCCGCCCAACAGCACCCTTGTCGACGACAAGTACTGCAACGCGCCGTGCACGGGTTACGGCACCGATGCCTGCGGTGGCACCGGCTACTGGACCGTCTACAAACACCGGTCTCGAACTCTACGGTGTGCCCTACGCCAACGAGACGTCCTCGACAACTTCGTCTTCTGCTTCGTCGACGACCACCTCTTCCACAACCACTCTCGCGGGCGGCCAGACTGTCTTCGTGACGCAGACGAGCGAGTCCTCCACCACGAAGAAGTCGAGCACCAACACCGCCGGCATTGCAGCTGGTGTTGTTGTGGGCGTTGTTGCTGCGGCCGGTGCCGCTGGTGCAGCCATCTTGCTTATCCGTCGTCGCCGCAACCGCCAGATAGAGGAGGAGCACCGCCGTAACGCGGCTGTCAACGCCTTCTTCAACGGTGGCAGCGTCAAGGCCCCGAGCACGAGCGGCAGCAACAGCATCTCGGACTCGCGGCTAGACCCCGTCATGTCGCAGCGCCGCCTGAGCGACGGCAGCATTGCCGACAACGAGGACTACTCCAGAAGGATTCTCCGAGTAAGTAGAACATATAGATATTTCTTGACATTTTCCATCTCCATCTTTTCCATCTTTTCCGTCAACACAAGCAGCCAGCTAACACCTACACCTCCAGGTCACCAACGCTTGAGATTGCCATATCCCCCCCCCTCATTCTCATGTCCATCTCTCCCCCGGAGTCACGACGACGCACGAACTTTGTTCTTTACTACTTGTCCTCCATCGGCATACTCGGCGTTTGGGTTTTCTTTCTGTTTCTTTCTCTGGAATCGGCCACACAACGGTGCTCGACGGCCCACTACCAACTACTTTACAACATCACCACCTTTCATCTCGACAATCCTGAGGCGCCAACACCCCGGCAGCCTTGTCCATTCCCTACCGTGAACTTGCTTTTTGTGTGATTTTCGCCTCCTTTCCAATAATTCCCTACATTCCTTCTTTCCTTTTTATCCTGCTCTTATACAATAGGCCTCCCCCTTTCCTTCGACGATGGGAAGCGAAAAGGGTGGGAAGCCGCCGATGGGTTTCGAATGTGTGTTTTCTCAAATTTTTTTTTTTGGCTGGCGTTTTCTTTTCTCTCTTGTCCCCTCCTTTATTTATCCCACCTATTTATTCCACCCTATTTTTTTTATTTGAACTTTTAGAGAATTGATTCTCTTGCGCTGAATCTTTGACTATCTGCTCCAATATCGGTGTCTTTTATCTACCTGGCTGATTCTCCCCTCCTGTCGACAACTATCTTGTATCTCACAGGTTGTGTTACTATCACACGTTAGGCTGTCTAGGAAGGGGGGCTTGCGAGTAGAGCGAAGGAAGGGGTACGCAGCACAGAAACAACAAAATACTACTTTCCTACTTTCACCCATTGAACTCTTGGAACATCTCGGATCATCGAGCAGTGCAGAAAGAACAACAATGGCCAAATGTGACGAGTGGCTAAACATGAGATCTTGGGTCTCTCCTGATAAGGACAGGCCTGCCGATACGATACCTACTCTTGGGTCTTGAAAGGAAACTCGCATTGACAAAGACGATATCAGGCCAATGCGTTGCTTTTTGAAACACAGAGCCAGAGCTGGTTGTACGTCGCACTGTAAGTCGTCGCGCGTGTACCTAGATAGCTCGACGGCTCTCCATGCCCTGCCCCAGCGTCTCTTAACGGAGAATGCCGAACAAAGACATTGATCTGCCTGGCCTTGCTAACATCAAAGCTGCCGGGAGGGGGTATTTTGAGGCCATTATCCTTTTTCTCCCCCCCTCCGCCCAGACAAAGCCCAGCAGGTCAGGCAAGGTCCAGAAACTCACCAGATCAGTCTCTTTTTGGCACCCATGGTCAAAGGCGTTTGCAGCCCAGGCAGTTGCCTCTCAGCCTCTCATCGCCAAGACCGCTCTCCTCGAATCCGATGGTTTGGTTAGGTTACTGGCGCCAGTTGCTTTGGCAAAGAATAGGGTTCTCGAGTCTATTGTTTTGTCGTTTTCTTTTTTTTCCCTTTTATTGACCCTACGAGTACAATAGACCCGAGCTCCTGTGTGCGCATCGCCCAAAAGTACGCCGTTAGCCAAGAGAAAGACGTCCGTACAAAAGGGGACAAGAGGAAGGCAAAACATACGGAGTACTGTCTTGGGAAGAAACAAAGAACAAAGAAAGAGGATGAACTTGTAGAAAAAAAGAGGGGGCGTTCAAGCCAGAGCTGTCACGTCCGAGGCTAGGCCAGGACCCAGTAACCTCAAAATACCCAAGAGAGAGGGAGAGAGATGGAGAGAGGAGATGGGGTTCTCGGGTGCCCGAGGGGGAGGTGGCCCGTCAAGAGGACACCTCTGTCAAAGGTGTAATTGGCGAGCAGAAAGGAGGGTGGCAAGAGGCATCGAACATCAACGATGTGTCTGGAGAAAGACAAACAACTCCACATCGCCTTGGACTAGTTCCTCTTTTGGCCTGGTTACAGCCTCTATATATTCAGTTGTTGAGAGCCGGCCAATATATCATCAACCGTAAAGGCCCGGGTGGTAAACGAGAAGAACTATTTGGTTTGGCCAACGGCCAACAGCCAACGGCCAACAGACAACAGACAAGACAACCTGACACCCTCCCCCCTCCCCTTTGGCTGGCCGCGAAGAATTGCTCCTTTGGCCAATTAGGGTAGTGGACGAGAGTGGTGTCCAAATACTCCGCCACAAATATTAATCGAGATCACCAACAAGGGCCGTCTGTTCGTTTTCCAACTCTGTCTGCGTCTTCTCCATTTTCCCTTTCGAGCGTGCGTACGAGTATGAAAAAGGCAAAGGGGTGCCTCGCAAGTTGTGGGTAAGTAATAGAAAATAGACCGTGCAAAAGTACCTGGCTCTCCTTCTCCTTGCCATTGCATACTCAGTGTGCTCGTACGGTAAACTTTGGTGGCCTCGTATGGAGGCCACCCAAAGTTTACCTACAACCGGACGGATGTAGGAAGGGATGCGAGAGGGCAACGTATGGAAAATGGACATGCAGGCCGTCGGGGTGGGGTTGAGCGTGGGCAGTGCAGGACAAGGTGCAGAAGTGCGAGACAAAAACACATGGAAACCGTCCTGCAGACGGTGCAACAAAGGGGAACATCTTGCGCTCGTTGACCGAGGATGAGGGGACGAAGGGAGAGGGGGGAGAAGTAAATGTGGGGCATACGGTGTAGCACAGTCAAGCACGTCGTACATGTACATCGCCTGTCGGTGTGGAGTGCATCGTTCCAGCGTATGCAGGCCGTTGCATGTATCAGCAGATATTGCAGGCGTTTCGAAACGAAATGTCGCCGCCTTTTGCCCTTTTTTCGTTTTTTTTTTATTTTTTATTTTTATTTTTTATTTTTTTATTTTTCAGTCTTTTGTCATCTTTTTCGTGCTCTCCGTCCTCTCTGGTCTCTTCTGTCTTGTACTCCTCTGCAGATCGTTTCTGCACTTATGCACTGCATACATATGTTGGCGAAGATAAAGCGAAAAAGGAAATGGCGGCGAAGCGGTGAGATACGGAAAAAGACTAGCGACTTTTTGGAAATTGCTACCGTACCAGTCACCTTTTTTTTCCGCTGCGGCGACCTAACTACGGCCATCTATCACATTGACTTTCTTTACTTTGGGCTACCTCGCCATTATCCCTTTGCTTGGGTCTGGTTCTGGCGTGCCTGGTGCATCCTGCAGCCTGTGATTGGCCGGGCAAGAGGAAGGGAAGAGGAGAAGGTAAGAAACCAGATTTTTTGGGGTGAGCAGCTCGTGCAGGATGCAGCGCTGCCAGATCCAATTGGGATCGTTTTCTGCGCTATGGGAACCCGGCGCGGAATGGGAACAGAACGAGACTGGGAGATGCATGAAGGATGAGGGAAACGGCTAGACATGAGAAACGCAGCATCGAGAAGCAGGAGCCACATTGACAGATCATGTCCAATGAAGGAGGTGAAATAAGTTAGAATTAATAAATATGAAAGATATGTAGAAGTAGTGCGTTGAGAAATGTTTTTTATGTATCGTATGTTTTTTTATAAAAAAAAGGCTGATGGGAAAAAAATAATCCATGAAAAAATAATCTGAAAAATAATCTGAAAAACTAAAAATATACTCAAACTATACGATAGAAAACCTAATATGTGAAATCTCTCGACAGACCAGTAATATAGCAGTTTGATGTAAGACCAAGCGAGTACAGATACACCACGTGTCAGCCTCCGCGAGAACAAAGGAAGAGGGTAGTTTGTCCGCAGGATGCCGTCGCCAAGGGCAGCCTGTTGTTGTCAACACAGCGGTCTGCAGCAGCGTGACCCTTTCCCATGAAACCCTTATCAGCCCTCTCCTCCTCACTTCACCCATGCCCAACAGACTCGAGAGCCGACCAGGCGTGAAAACGTCATGTTGCACCAAGGTGCCCGATGCGACAGGTCTTGTAGCCCTACTGCCATAATACAGCGCAGAGATACAAACACGCAGGGTACACAGCCTGCTGCGAATTAGCGAGAGCACAGGCCAGGCCCAAGCAAAGTGTGGAGACCCCCGGGCACCTCGGTGCAGGCGTATCTTGCCTGTCGTCTTACGAGGACGACGCACACATTGCCGTCGTTCGGCTGCCTCTTCTCTTGCAAGCGAAATAACAGCTGAGGAAAACCAGACCGGTGCCACAGACTACCTCGTATGGACTGGGTATTACATGGCCCAACAAACAGCAATAAGAGGAGACGGCGCCCAGCAACATCAAAGAAAAGGCAAGAGGTCGGTGCCAAGCCAGGGAAGGAACGGCCAGGAAAAAAGGGGGCCCAGTCCAGGCCTTTTGGTCTGTTACGTCCCGTATTGGAGATTTGGGGCCAAGACAAAGAAAGTCCCAGTGGGGCGGGAGGCTTTGCTAGTAATAAGATACATATCTTGCTCCATACGGAGACTCGGGGGTTACTCAAGCGACTCGGGGGAGTGTGTACATCCGTAGGGGCCTGCCCCACTGAAAAAGCGCCTGGTGTACGTAGTTATCTAGAGAACATTTAGGGGTCTTTCCGAGCTCGTAGGGAAGGCCACGGGCAATGGACTAAACGAGACAAAAGAAAAACAATACGGCAGGTTGACACCAGAAAGGACGAGAAAGAAGAAGAGGAGGAGCGGCACTGGAGGTGCTTTGTGAAACAAAATCTAGACGACGATCCAAATAGTAAGGAGCAGACGACGTTTTCGAACGCCGCTTTTTCCTGCGGAGCCTTCGCCACCTTCGCCGTGCATAGTCGGGCCAAATCATATTGCACGCTGGGCATGCGCCGAAGGCCCATCATATCCCTTTTCTCGCAGCATTCCGGCGCCCTTCTTCAACGTTTGGCCGTTGACTTGCCTGCTGGTGATTTTGTCTGCACTTCTCCTTCTCCTTCTCTTTGGGCATCAATGTCTCATCGGCTACGTTCTTACCCTTGCTTGGCGCACACGGCCGATCGCTCCTTCCCTTGCGGTGCCCAGTCCCACGGACCGTTGGGGAAACGACTTGTGTCGCTCTTTCCATTCTGCTCTGTTGATTGTCATCTGCCCCTATTCTGCATTCGCGCGTCCATTCTGATTTTCAAAAGCCTCATTTTCTTTTCCCCAACTATTTTCACGCCCGTCGTTTTCGCCCACCGCACTCCACATCAGCGCCTCCGACTGTCCGCCCGCCCATCAGTTGTGCGCTTCTTGTTGCCTTTCTAGTGTCACACGCCTAGACCCTCTCGTCGCCTCTCCCCTTTGCTCGTTAGCCTTCGCTTTCTAGTCTTTCCGCGGCTTCAATCATTCTGCCCAATCCGAGCCACTTCTGCCGGAGAACGGATTGAAGAGTATTTACTTTTGCAAGCTCCATCAGTTGACGTCAAGCCGCCGAGAGACGCCAGGCTGCTTGCTTCCCCCCCCAGTTTCTTCGCTGCCACAAGATGCCCGCCCGCGGCTTTTGTCCCAAGCTCCAGCTAGCCCAAACCGATCTGGGCCCCGTCTAACCTCTTTTCAATCACTCGCCTTTCTCGTTTTCTCCAGCTCGTCTCTTTTTTTTGGGTTTTTTTTTTCGGCCGCTGCCTCGTGCGTGCGTCTAATCACTGCCACTTTCCTGCCCTCGCCTTTTCCCTCCTCGGCCACGGCGCCTTTTCCTCTTTTGAGGTTTATATTTCTCTCCGACCTCACGCTCCTCTCGTAAACTCGCCCAACTTGCCAGCCGACCCATACGCTTTGCCAAAGCTCGAGCCATCCTGCAGTCTTTTTTCTCGGATTTTTGCGGTCCTTTCATATTCTTTTCTAAGACTATGCCACATTGGCGCACCGCTTTTCTTTTTTCTGCCTTTTCTGCCCCTATCCTCTCACTTTTCTTTTTTCTTTTCTTTTTTTTTCCCCAAATTTCCTTGTCTTCTTCCCCTTCCCAGCGCAAACCTCGCCAGGCTCTTCGTTTCCCGCTTCTCCTATTCTCGCCCACCGCAAACCCCGGACTTCGTGATTTTTGCTTTGGGGTTATTTACTTTTATTCCGGCCCACCCCTTTATCCCAACGCCCCCACTCCAGTACTTTAAAACCCGTCCCCCTCGCACCCGTGGCATAAACCCTTTTCAAAGACCACACCCCTCTTCCTCTTTGTTTCCGTTTCAGGAATCCGCCCGACTCTCTCGCATATAACACCACACCTGCATATTAGCTTGCATATTTTTTTTACATTTTTTATCATTTTTTTTATTTTTTTTACTTCATACTGCCCGCCTCCCGCATTCAGCAGAGGTCCCCCGGCTCTTGAGGCCTGGCCCTCTGTTCGCTCTGTCTTTTGATTGCCTGGGCCTGTGCTGGTGTTGTTGCTGGCGCCCTCGATTTCCCCGTCCCTCCTTCCGTCTGTCTACTGGCCTTTCTTTTCCCTTCCTTTTCTCCTCGAACCTGCTCTAGCCCAGTTGTTTCACTTGTACCTCCCCGCCGGCCTCGCACATTGCAATGAAACCAAAGTACCAGAGTACCAGAGTATACAGCCCCCTCAGCTCGTCGATAATTTCTTTTCTCGCCAAATCCTTTGTTTCCCCCGTTTACATCTATCCCCTTCCCCTTTCGTCTTTCCCCTCATCTCTTCCCTTTTCCCGTTTGGGAAACACTGAAAGATTTTTTCACAAATCTTGTCAACGGGTCCCCGTCTACCCAAAACGCATCGGCACCCCTCCACCGAACCCCGAGAAAAAAGGGGCTTACCTGCGTATTTTGGGGAAGCTCGGCGGCCAACTTTCAATCAACATGTCCACCCTTTCCACCCTTCCCACCCTTTGCCACCTCCCATCGTATGTCCATCGCAAATGCCCGTCAAAACATCGTCAGATTCCGTTTGCGCATCGTTCATCAGCATTAGGCTCCTCGCCCACGACCATTGCCCCACCGTCGACTACAGCTTCGTACCAAGCACCGGAATGCATATTTCTGAATTGTCTAAGAAGCTCTTGTCGGCCGCCGTCGGTCGGCAGTGTGTCCGGGCGGGTAGACAATAAACTTTTCACCCCAGCGGGGCTCCGTCAGATTCCGCCTTTGCATTTTCGTATATACATCGAACGAGGAGGAAATGCCTTTACGTATTCATCAGACCTCTCCCGGGAGTTGTCACTCACGTCCCGGCTTTTCTCTCCGTCCCTCCCTTGTCTCTTGTTTCTTGCCATTCGCTATTTGCGCCCTTCGATCTCTCGCCTTCCCTTTTCCATACTTCTTCCTTCCTTCGTCTGGGCCCATTTCATGGACACTGTCAAGTTTGGTGGCCTCCCCGGCGGGCACACCCGGCGCGTGCCCTTCCCAGCCCTGCTTTTCGGCCGCCCAAAAGGCCCAAAGTTGGCGTGTTTGCCGATTTGATGCCGGGATCCGGGGACGGGCTTTGTCGACGGTCTCGATTTCAATTCAACAGTACCACCAGCGGGACCCTTTGCGTGCGCGTCGGGCAGTTTTCCTCCAGTCGTCGACCAAGGCGGGCGACCAAGAAGGCACGCCCTGCAGTTCCCCGATGCCAAACGCATTGGTGGAAACGCCCCTCAACCGCGACTGTCTTGCCCACGCGCCCGCGCAAAAAAAGCGGCGTGTGGGAGCTATTTCAACGTCCGGTTTATTCTCCCTCTTTTTTGCTTTCTTCGTTTGCGTTTCCCCCAAATTTTCCCATTCTCCCTTATTGTCTTTAGCTCTTTTAAACCCTTGTAAACCCCCATGCCAGGGCCCTGGGAACAAGCCCGTTTCCCCACTTTTATTGCATGTTAACACCGCAAAATGCAAAGACCTTCACCTGGGAAAAAGCGCCCCACCTCACGAATCGTCCCAGCTGGCACAACCCCCGAGGGGGAAACCCATGGCCCCCCCTTGCCACACACGCCAGGCAGATAGCCTGCTGGCTCTGGAGTCATTTCCGGGGTGACCAGACCTCCCGTCTATTTCCTGCCAGCCCAGAACCTCCCTCTCTGTCCCAAAACCCCGTGAGGGCCCGCGCGCAAGACCGCAAGCCATACAGCGGGCTCCGCCCCGAAAGCAGACCCAGCCCCGCTGCACAAGAAGGGGGCCGGCGCAGACACTGGGTATCCCCAGCCCCAGTCAGTATGTTGCAGTCGGTGTGTGGCCCTCCATGCAAAGCAGGATCGTTGCTCCTCATGCAACGATCAGCATTCCAAGTGGCAAGTAGAGTCTACTTCGTACGTCGATATCGCATATAGCCACCAATGCCTCGGCCATGCGCCAATACGAGCAACCACCAGGACCAACGTCCACTGCCGACGCACGGCGCAAAATACTTTGTGCCACCCCGCTACCGGCCTTTTCTGTTACCACCACCGCCTCCCGTGAGTTTCGTCACCGCCGCGGATGCAACCAACCGGCAATAGCTTTTAACCGGGGACGAGACTAGACTCCACTACGGCGAACCGTGATCCCCCTGGGCGGCATCGGCAGCGGCAGCAGGCACTGGCCCCTACGTGGCTGCGGCAGAGCCCTACGCCAAACCGGGCCAGGCGCTGCGCAAGACTCCCTCGGCAGGACCCGGCGCCTAATGCGCACGAGGTGCTTATCGATTCTGTCTTCAAGATGGAAGAACGGGAAGCCGACGAGATTCTCCGCTTCTACGCGATGCTTTCAGCAAATTCAACCCGTACATGGAGCCAACCTCGCCGACACCAAAGTCGCCGACCTACAGACGCAGAAGCCTCTCGTCTGGCTGGGCATCGTGTCGCAACCTGCTACCACGACTTTGAGCGCCAGAACCGCCTCGGACGGGCAATCATTTGGTACATTACGGACAAAGTGTTTTTGAGCAACGACAAGTCACTGCAACTTTTACAAGGCCTCTTGATTTTTGTGAACTGGTTCATCTCGCAGAATTTGTCCTGCCGCAGTTCACCAACCTGATTCATATTACCATGGCTGTTATCACCGACTTGGGTCTGAACAAACTAGAGATAAATTTCAAAGACATCCTCGCGGTCGCCTCTCGATCGGTTACGTGTCGAAGACGATGCACGGCCCCAGCCTGCGTCGCCCCAGATGAAGGCCACACGCTCGACGAGCGCCGTGCCCCTGGCTGGCGGCTCGTCCTGTGCACACGGCCAATGTACTGACGGCGATTGTCATTGGGTGACAGCGCTGCATTACGACGTTGCAGCTAAGGAAGATACTTGCCGGTTATTTGAAGCCACGTACGCCGAAAGTTGGCCGCATCGGCTCCGATCACGACCGTGGTGGCGGGCCGATTACCAGTTGGCCATCACGGTCCGTCTCTTCTACCTGATCAGCCGCGTGTTGCAAGTGCAGCGCGAGGCCGACCTCCGCGGTGGCGGCTTTCTGATCCCCGTTCGCACGCACATTGAAGGCTTCTCGGGCGAACTTTCGCAGATCTGGGACGGTCTGTCTCAGGAGATGCGATCTGACTTTGGGGTCCAGCTCATCTATTACACGACCAAGATCTATGTTTTCGAGCTGAGCCTCGTCGGCCAAACGACGCCAATGAAGGTGCACAGCACGCCCAGCCGCGAATCGGACGACGGCAGCAGCAGCAGCAGCCTCCAATGAGAGCGACATGCCCATCCAGTGCTACCTGGCAGTACAAGGCCTTCTTTGACGTTTACCTGACGCTTGCCAGTCAGCCTGTACCACCAATCCCCGTACCATGATCACGCAGCTCGTCCATGCCGACATTACGCTCGCCAAACTGACAGCCTACTTCCGCGGAAACACAAAGCCGCCTGGCGTACCGAGGGCCGTCACCTTCCGGCGTTCTCGGAGGTTATCGACGCCGTGGCCAGCCGTTTCCAGCGCGTTCGCAGCGTCCCGCACCCTCTTGGCTACACGATCCGCAATATTATTTATGATGCGTTTGCTGTACGCCTTCCGGTCTTACAAGGTCTTGGATTTGGCGGGCCGCAAAAGAACAGGGAAAAGGACAAGGCAAAAGGCGGCAGCGGCAGCGGCAGCGAAAAGGGCCAAGGCAGCCGCATCCCGGGCAGCCCGCTGCGCAGCCTCCTGCCAATAGATCCTCGACCAACCGCACGCCCCCTACGGCGAATGCCGTGCTGTCCATTAGCAAATCTGATCGGCAATGTACCCGAGGGCATGCACATGGAGTCGGAGAGTGGCGCGGAAGCCGATGGGGCCGGACCGTACCCATCAGTCGAGATGGATCTGGAAGTGGATGAACACATGGGCGGCATGCATGGCCGACCTGCCGGACCGGAGCAGGCCGTCGTTCACTGTGGACGAAGAGCCCATGCCCAGATGCAGGTAGGACCCGATGGAGCTGACGGTCCGACGAGGAAGAGCAGTCTGATTGGTGGGAGTGGTTTGGCGATTTCCAGTCGTCGCTGTTTGGCGCGCCGCAGGTGCCGAGCACCTGGCCGGCAGTGTTAGCGGTGCCAGTTGGGCTGCGCCCGCATCGAGTGTGAGCAACGCCAGCATGAGCAATGCCAGCGTTACAGGTGCCAGCGCCATGGGAGCGAGCGTGTCGGGCCGGTCTGGTACGGGAGACAGTTTCGTGCCTGGCGTGCCGATGCAGCGCAAAGGTCCAGCAGCGTGGCAGCATTGACAGCCTGCTGAACAACAACGACCAGGAGCCCAATCTTAAACAGCTACATCCGGAGACGAAATCGGCAGTGATCGCTGTCAATGAGCAGGGCAGTTTTCTCTGCAGGAGAAAGGCCGCTCTCTCCATTTGCGACTTGGCACGCCATAATTTTTGTATCTAATTTTTCTGCTGGAAGCAAAAGCGTGTATATAAGAATATATAAGAAAGCGAGTGACATTTTGTTTTATAGAATATATATTTTATTTTATTCCAGCCAATGTTCAGTATGCCTGTTTGTAAGATGGTACTCTGTATATATCGAATGCAATCTCAAGCTGGTAGAACTCGCGCCTGAGTATTCGTACGTCCACATGAAGTGCACATGGATCCTGTGTCACATGATGCACTTTCGATTGCCTGATTCCGCAAAACGCCGCGTAGGCGCCGCGCCACGTTGTGTCTGACAGGAACAGACAATGCCCCTCGCTATTGCAACAGATGCCAGGCGAACCAGGGCTGTCCAAGGCAGCATTTCCCTGCACATTTCTGCGAAGCCATTCACTACATGTCATGTATGCACCATGAGAATGCCCAATATATGTCTTCAACCCGTCCTTGAATTTTATCAATTTTCTCGACTCCCATGTCTGCTTCAGTAAATCAGTGAATGGCCGCTCTAAAAGTCATCCACGGGATCGCCTGGACAGGCCGCCACGCCCTCTTTTCTAGCCTAGCGGTCGATGGCCTGGGCCAGGTCCTGGCCCCCTCATCCCCCTCTCACCCTCCACCCCCCAAAAGGCGTCAGTCACCAGAGCCACGCAAAACTCCCACCCAGTGAAGAGACACACATCGAATGAAGAGGGAAATGCGCAACGGCCGAGTGACTTTCATAAAGGGAGAACGGAGGGAAGGAGGAAAACAAAGAAGGTATAAGAGCTATTTTCGGACTCTTGTCTTTTCTTTTTCGTTCCGTCTTTGTCTTGTGTCCCTTTTCTTCTTTTTTTGTTCTGCACTGCTCCTTCTTTATTTATAGGATACTTTGTCTCTTGCCCCGAACGCGGCCAGGCCAAATCCGTTGCTCACCCAAACGCCAGCAGGCTATCTCGCCTGGTGGGTCAACCGACGAACCACCTCCACGACTATTACCCCTTCCTTTGTCCACCTCTCGACGTCAACATAGGTCTTTTTGTCGACTGAGAGCCTCCCTCTTTCACTCTCTCCTCACTCTTCTCTTATATACGTTCCTCTCTCCGCGACCGAAGGCGACCGCACAGTCCACGCTGGAAAGCGAATACCCCCTCTTTCTCCCCTACTTTTTTGGTCTTTTTTCTTCTTAGATAACAACCGCCAACCTCGACAACAATTCACGGCAACACAAAATCAACTCCCACTTTCGCAGCCTTCCGCTTCAGTCTCTCTCTCCTCTCCTCCACGTCCCTGACCGAACTCTCCGACTTGCGAAGCCACCGTCCATGCCCGACCAAGTCCACCACCACCGCCAGCACAGGTGCCGGCAAAGGCACCGGCAGCAGCAGCAGCAAGGGCTGTTGCTACAGCAGGCTCTCTTCCCTCGCCGATGCCCTCGCCATCCACGGCTGCGGCGACAATGTCGCCCTCCATTCTCCCAGACTTGCGCCGGAAACGGCCAAGCGGAAACGCGATTGCGACAACAACGAACGATAATGGCAACGCCATTCCCGCAAAAGCACAAATCCAGCCTCGACCTCTGCCACAGCAACAGGCACCGCCACTACCCTCCGCACAACGATTGCTCTCCATCGGGACCACGCTTCTCGCGCATCGCACCGAGACCGCTGGCCGTTGCTGGCAGCACACCCCGGAGGCAGAAGCAGAGAGCACACCACCGTACGCGCCGTTTGGGTCGTTGACAGCAGCGTTTGATGCGGCGCGCGCCCTCTCGCCCGACAATGGCGGGAGCAGTCCGCGGACCCGCGTGGCCGACCGGTTCCAGAGCCTGGCCATTGAGGGGGGGTACTTCACCGCAGGGGCAGCTGGTGGCAGTCGTGGTGCTGACAGCAGTGCCGACACTCCCGAGAGCGACCCCCCCGAAAGTGAGCCTGCGGAGAGTGGCCCGCTGCGCAAGCGTATGAAGCGCTATGACGACGACGACGATGACGACGACGATGATGATGACGACGACGACGACGACGACGACGATGGGCACCAGGTCATTATAACAAAGGACGGCGTATCATCACGGACCCTGTGCGCGCGTCCCTTACCTGGCAGGACGACGAGATTACCGTCTACGACCCCAACGACGCCGACGACGACGGCACCGGCATCAACGGGATCGGTTTCAAGCCAACGCCGCGATCGCGCACGAGCGCGCACTCAAGCGCCGGCAGCAGCTGGCGGCGTACCGCAAGCGGGAAGAGCGGAGGCGCGCGCGCGGCGGAGCTTGCAGCGGACCCGCGCGTACCAGGCAGCGGCTGCAGCAACAGCCGCATCACGCTTGTCCGCCGCCGCCTCCTCCTCTACCTTTGAGACGATTGCCATGGCAGCTGTGGAGCCGTCGCCGCGTACGCCGCGGTCACATGTGACAGCCACGGCAACGGCGGTATCTCTATCGTCGCCGCCACCCACAGCACCATCCTCGTCGCCTGCGCGGCGGGTACGCTTCCTTGAAACGGAGCCTGTGACGATTCGCTTTAAGGAGCCCGACACGGTGCCGAGTCCGACGTCGATAATGTCGTCCTGAGGGTGGTTGGGGGAAGTGGTGTCTTTGATGAGTGCGGCAAGGACGGCGTGCGATGCCTAATGACTGTGTCCAATGACTGTTTTGTATATGTTTCTGTGTTCTGTGTTCTTCGTTTCATCATTCGTTCTCGCGCTTTCCTTCTTATATGTTTTCTCTCCGAGTCGATACCCAGGACACCGTCTATTCTTTTTCTCTCTTTCTCTCTTTCTCTCTTTCTCTCTTTCTCTCTTCCATCCTTTCTTTTTTATTCTTCCCCATGGCCACATGCATGGCCTCTTACTGAACATAGCTCTCATTGTTATTACTCCGCACATAAGACGATATCATGATAATGACAAAGACATACTTGCCATCTCTTGCCTGTCAGAAGGTGACGTCTAGCCTCTAATGATTATAATGTTCTTTATATGCTTTTGTTTTTTTACTTTTATTTTTACTTTGTGCGATCCTGAGCTACCAGAACTTATACCATGGCCGTGCTGCCCGTCTCGCCGCTTCTTCCAGCCGTCTTGATTCCTCTGCCCGCGCCGCCGCTGCTGCCGCATGCCGTGCCTTTTCGGCCTTTTGTCTCTGGAGATCCGCCTGCTTCCGGTCGTACACCTCCACGACCCGCTTCATCTTGGCCGCCTCGGCCCGCCGCGCCGCCTGGCACACCTCAAACGACACAATGCCGCCCAGCGCAAACGCGCCCACCGCCCAGTTGGCCGCTCTCGGCACACTGGCTCCCAGTATGTACCGCAGCGCGCCCACCACGGCTCCCCCGCCAATGCCCGTCAGGAAACCCTGCCGTGCGCGACGGCACCTGGTAGACGGTCAAGAAGTCCGAGGCCTTGATGGACTTGACGGCGTCGGACACGGATGCCCGTTGTTGGTGCAGACGAAGACGAAGACGAGGACTGGTCGGGCGTTGTTTGTGGTGGCGCTTGTGGCGCTTGTCGAGCCGCCTGCAGCTCCTCGCTGGTCGGTGCGCGGTCAAAGTGCTGTGTGCCAAAGGCAGCCGTCGGCGCCGTGGAAGGCTGTGCCGGTGCCGGCGAGGAGGAGGAAGAAGAGTCGCCAGCCATGGGTAGAAGTGGAGTTTCGTGAAAGAAGAAACGCCGAGGACTGGGGATCGTGAGAGAAAGAAAAAAAAAGAGTCTGGCAATGCCTGATTGGTTGTTCGTCGTTGGCTCGTCGTGGCTCGTCCGCCGTCGTCGTTCGTGATGCTTTCTTCCAAAAGTCGTCTGATGGAAAAACCCTACTGAAGCGGTGCCCCACTTTTGGCCTGCTTGGTGGCCGACGGCCGACGTCAGAGAGAAAGCAGCTCCAAAGAGCTTCCCCTCCATTGGCTGGCCAGGCATTGGCCACTTTAACAGGGCGCGGCCGGGACGCGTTCCTTTTTGTTCCAGGGGTCGACCACTAACTGCCAGGGGCTCGTTGGCCAAAAAACTAATTAAACCACCACTGTAATTCTCCCTACCAGGCGCACACTTCGGCACACTTTAGCACACTTTAGCGCCTGCGACTTGACACGCTCAAGCAGAGAAGAAACGCGTCTGGCTCCCGACGCGTCTCGGCTCGTTGTCCAATGCACCTTCCCTGGGCTGGGGCCATCTAATTCTCAAGACGCGCAAAATGGGGAAGGCGCCGCCACACAACAAGGGCCAGGGAAACAACCAATGTCTCTGCTTCTTTGTAATTGCCCCGTAACGTTCGCTCCTGCTTGATTTTTGCGTAGTTGCCTCTTTCTGCTTCGGGCTCCTGTCTCTTGGGCTCTTTCCCTCACCCCTCTAGATAGTCTCTGTTTCCGCTTCTACTTTTTATTTTTTATCTCCCCATGCCACACCAAGACATCACGATACCCTCAATCGACCACGTCCGAGACGACGACGAACACGACGACTACCACGTTCTGCCCGACACGACGAACCACGAGACTGACGATACTCTACCCTCCCTATCCTGCATGCGCTGAGAGAGCAGACTGATCGAGGGCACTCCTCTCTCTCTCTCTCTTCCTCCTTCTCCTCTCCCTTCTCCCTCCCCCCTCTCCTCTCACACAATGGCCAACACAACATTACGGCGACAGCCGCAAAAAGGCTTCCGCAAAGGCGGTGCCAAAAAGGCCTACCATGGCGGCCAACAGCGCACCTTTACCGCCGGTGGCGGCCGCAACGAGGGTACCTCGACCGACGAGAAGTGGGAACGCACGCGCCTCGCCCACGCCATTGACGAGAAGATGGGCTTCCCGCGCTACGAGGCCGGCCGCCGCCGCGAAGGCTGGCTCGTCAACGTGCAACCGACGTCCATTGAGGACGACCGCGTCGAGGGTGGCGGCGGCCGATCCGCCATTGACCTGTACTTTATCGACCTCCACCCGGACGGCGATGCGTCTTTGGCCGGCCCCGACGCGGAACCCACAACCTTCAAGGCCACAATCGAGTACGAGCCGTACTTTTTGGTGGCTGTGCGCAAGGGCCACGAAACCGAGGTCGAGGAGTGGTGCAAGCGTGTGCCGGGCGGCGGTGGCCTGGTCAAGCGCGTGCGCCGCGTCGACAAGGAGGACCTGCAGATGCCCAACCACTTGCTGGGCTACCGCCGGACATTTCTGGAGCTGCGCTTCGACAACGTGCAGAACCTCTTGCCGTGCGCCGCGACATCATGCCCATTGCGAGGCCAACAAGAAGGGCATGAACGCCATGGACACGTATGCGGAGGTGGCTGGCGCCGGCAACGCCGCGAACAGTCAAACCGACGACGACGGGGACGGCTACGGCTATGGCTACGACCTGTTCGACGACGACATGCGCATTGCTCACGCCGACGACCAGGCTCGCCGCACCAACACGTCCGTTGCCGAGGCCAGCGACTACATTGTCGACATCCGCGAGTACGACGTGCCCTACCACGTGCGTGTGCTCATTGACATGGACATTCGCGTGGCCAAGTGGTACTATGTCGAGGTCAAGCACGGCGTCACCTCGGTCACCATCAACGAGGACCGTCTGGCCATGGCCGACCCTGTCGTCATGGCCTTTGACATCGAGACCACCAAGTCGCCGCTCAAGTTCCCCGACGCCACCATTGACCAGGTCATGATGATCTCGTACATGATCGACGGCCAGGGTTTTCTCATTACGAACCGTGAGATTGTGTCTGAGGACATTGCCGATTTCGAGTACACGCCGCGGCCCGAGTACCAGGGCCCCTTTATGATCTTCAACGAACCCGACGAGAAGACGCTGCTCGAGCGCTTCTTTCAGCACGTCCAGGGCGCGCGACCCACCGTCATTGCCACATACAACGGTGACTTTTTTGATTGGCCGTTTGTCGAGGCCCGTGCCAGCGCCAACGGCATCGACATGTACCACGAGATCGGCTGGCGCCGCGACAGCGAGGACCAGTACAAGTGCGACTACTCTGTCCATATGGACTGTTTCCACTGGGTGAACCGCGACTCCTACCTGCCCCAGGGCAGTCGTGGTCTCAAGGCCGTGACCGTCGCCAAGCTGGGCTACGACCCCGACGAGCTCGACCCCGAGCTGATGCTGCCGTACGCCCAGGAGCGGCCACAGACACTGGCCGAGTACTCTGTGTCCGACGCCGTTGCCACGTACTACCTGTACATGAAGTACGTCCACCCATTCATCTTCTCGCTCTGCACTATCTTGCCCCTCAGCCCCGACGAGGTGCTGCGCAAGGGCACGGGCACGCTCTGCGAGATGCTTCTCATGGTGCAGGCCTACCAGAAGGAGATTGTGCTGCCCAACAAGCACGTCTCGCCCAAAGAGTCGTTCTGGGAGGGGCATTTGCTCGATGCCGAGACCTACGTCGGTGGTCACGTCGAGAGTATCGAGGCCGGTGTCTTCCGTGCCGATATTCCCGTCAACTTTGCCGTGGACCCGGCCGCCTGTGACGAACTACTGCACGACCTAGACGCCGCGCTGGAGTTCAGTATCACGGTCGAAGAAAAAAAATCCATGGACGACGTGACCAACTATGACGAGGTCAAGGCCCAGATCGCCGAGCGCCTCGAGTCCCTCAAAGCTACCCCCAACCGCAGCGAGCGCCCGCTCATCTACCACTTGGACGTCGCCTCCATGTACCCCAACATCATGACGACAAACCGCCTGCAGCCCGACTCCATGATCAAGGAGGAGGACTGCGCCACCTGCGACTTCAACCGACCCGGCAAGACCTGCGATCGCCGCATGCCCTGGGCGTGGCGTGGTGAGTACATCCCGGCCAAGCGCGACGAGTACAACATGATTCGGCACGCACTCGAAAATGAGCGGTTTCCCGGCAAGGGCTTCAACGCCGCGCAAAAGACGCGCTCGTTCCAGGAGCTGTCGGCCGACGAGCAGGCCGGCCTGATCCGCAAGCGCCTACAGCTCTACTCGCAAAAGGTCTACCACAAGATCCACGACTCTACCACCATTGTGCGCGAGGCCATCATCTGCCAGCGCGAGAACCCCTTTTACATCAACACGGTGCGCGACTTCCGCGACCGTCGCTACGACTACAAGGGCAAGGCCAAGGTGTGGAAGGGCAAGACGGAGGCGCTCAAGTCGTCGGGCGCCGGCGCAGGCGAGATTGACAATGCCAAGAAGATGATAGTGCTTTTCGACTCGCTACAGCTAGCCACAAGGTCATTCTCAACTCTTTTTACGGCTACGTCATGCGCAAGGGCTCGCGCTGGTACTCGATGGAGATGGCTGGTGTGACGTGTCTGACGGGCGCCACCATTATCCAGATGGCGCGTGAGCTCGTCGAACGCCTCGGCCGGCCGCTCGAGCTCGACACGGACGGTATTTGGTGCATGCTGCCCGCAACATTCCCCGAGAACTTTTCGTTTACGCTCAAGAACGGCAAGAAGATGACAATCTCGTACCCCTGTGTCATGCTCAACCATCTCGTGCACGCGCGCTTCACCAACCACCAGTACCAGACGCTCGTTGATGGCAAGACGTTCAAGTATGAGACCCACAGCGACAACTCCATTTTCTTCGAAGTCGACGGCCCTTACAAGGCCATGGTTCTGCCCACGTCCAAGGAGGAGGACAAGAAACCTGAAGAAACGCTACGCCGCGTGTTCAACAACGACGGCAGTCTGGCCGAGCTCAAGGGTTTCGAGGTCAAGCGCCGTGGTGAGCTCAAGCTCATCAAGATCTTCCAGCAGCAAATCTTCAAGTTCTTTTTGGACGGCACCACGCTCGCCGAGTGCTACGCCGCCGTCGCCAAGGTCGCCAACCGCTGGCTCGACGTGCTGCACAGCAAAGGCGCCACGCTCGCCGACGAGGAGCTCATGGAGCTTATTTCCGAGAACCGCAGCATGAGCAAGACGCTCGAGGAGTACGGCAGCCAAAAGTCCACGTCCATTACGACGGCCCGCCGCCTCGCCGACTTCTTGGGCGAGGGCATGGTCAAGGACAAGGGCCTCAACTGCAAGTTTATTATCTGCGCGCGCCCCCGTAACGCCCCCGTCACGGAGCGTGCCGTGCCCGTCGCCATCTTCTCGGCCGACGAGGCCACCAAGCGCATGTACCTCAAGAAGTGGCTGAAAGAAGAGCCTGCCAACACGGACCCGCGGGCCCTGCTCGACTGGGACTATTACCTGGAGCGTCTGGGCTCCGTCATCCAGAAGCTCATCACCATCCCCGCGGCGCTCCAGAAAATCCGCAACCCGGTCCCGCGCGTCGCCCATCCCGACTGGCTGCAGCGCCGCATCAACATCAAGGACGATCGCATGAAGCAGAAGAAGCTCACAGACCTCTTTGGCAGCGCCAACGCCGCGGCGGCAAGCAGCACAAAGAGCGGGCCCCTCGAGGACATTACCAACTCGAGCAGTGCCAACAACAATGGCCTCGTGGCGCGCGTCACGGCCAATGCCACCGTGGCCGCCGCCGACATGGAAGATTTCGGCACACTGGCAGCCGCAAGCCAAAAGCTGATTAAGCCAACGACAACAGCCGGCGCCGTTACCGAGATGATGGCTGCCATTGACGACGACGGCGACGCCACTACTGCTGCTGCTGCTACTGCTGCCCCAACAAAAACAGCCCCCTCGCCCTCGGCCGCGCAAAAGCGCAAGTCGCCGCCCGAGGAGGAGGACACGGCGAACCCGCTTGATCCCTTTTCCGCGCTGCCCAAAGTCATGCCGTCGCCGAGCGAGGACTATGTCGAGTTCTTGGCCTACCAGAAGAAGAAGTGGGCGATCCAGAAGCAGGCACGCGCTCGTCGCCGGCACCTGTTTGGCGACCGCGCTGGCGGCGGCGGTGGCAACGGCCTCGTCACGCAAAAAGCAACAACATCCAGCAGTCGTTCCAGCACCGCGCCGAGATCACATTCCGTAACACGTGGCAGCTGTTGCAGCTCAAGACAACAGACAGCCCGGTATCGTCTCAGCGTTTGTGCTCATTGACGCGCGCATCCACCACCTCAAGATCAAGGTGCCGCGGCAGGTGTTCCTCAACCTCAAGAGCAAGGACCTCCCGGACATTGAGATTGCCGGCTGCGAGGTCGAGCAGGTTAACCACACACTGCCCAACGGCCACTCGTCCGTCTACCTGTTCAAGCTGACGGTCCCCGAGGACGTCTACTTTGCCGAGGCTGAAAAGTTTGCGCTGCTCTTCAACCACCCCAGTGTCGAGGGCGTCTACGAGCGCCAGCTGCCCCTCAACATCCGCGCGCTGCTGCAGCTCGGCAACCGCTGCACGATCGACGAGTCGCAGCAGGGCGTGCTTGGCAAGGGCCTCGACCAAGGGTTCGACCTGGGCGGCCTGATCCGCCCGCCCAAGACACTCAAACCGTACCTTGACCCGACGTCCATGGCCTACATCCACCTGTCGCACATCAGCTCGGGCGAGCGCCAGATCTTTGGCCTCTTCTCATCGACCAATGCCCAGGCGCACATTGTCGTGCTGCACAAGAGCCGTGACAGCGTGCAGGATATGCCCAATGTCGGCCGGGTGTATGCGACTTGCTGGCGCGCCGCCGTGCGGCCGAGGTCGAGGCCAAGGCAGGTGCTACGCCTGCCGCTCTCGCGGCACTGGCCTCGCCTGCCGAGAAGGAGGCTGCGCAGCAGGCGGCCGCGGCCGCTACGACCTGGCGCGACTGTTTCCCTTACCAGGATGCCCTGACCGTCAAGGTGACGCAGGTGACGACGCGGCGCAAGGCATTCCTGGAGATTGGCGACCTCGTCAAGAAGATGCGCAAGGAGGAGATCGGCAGGCCGCAGATCCTGGTGGTACAGTCCTCCCAGCGCAACCTGCTCGTGCACGACATCCCCGTGCTCAGCGAGTTCCCCGTGCTGCCGCTCAAGTACGACCCGCTTGACAGCCAACTGCCGCCGCTGGGCTGGCAGTCCGTGGTGGCCCGCCGGCTCGTCAGCCACTACCTGGCGTTAGGATCCTGGGTCACGCACCTGGTTGGTCTCGCGCGCTACGGCGATGTGCCCGTGTGCAACCTGGAGCGTGACGACCCGCGGTTCTTGATTGACGTGGCGTATGCGCGCCGCCTGCAAAACAACAATGTCGTGCTCTGGTGGTCGGGCAGCCCGAGGCCCGACCACGCAGGCTACGAAAAGGATGATGTGGCCGGCCCTCTCGAGACGGTGGCCCTGCCGAAAATCAACAACCCGGGCACGTTTGCATCCGTGTGCATCGATATCGAAGTGCGCAACCTGGCCATCAACACGATCCTGACGTCGTCGCTGATCAACGAGCTCGAGGGCGCCGACGCGGCCGTGTCGTTTAACCCAGCAGCCGATGTGGGCGGCATGGCGGCGACGACGGCGGCGGCGACGGTGCCGGCTCGTCTACCCTATACTCGGAGAATGCGTTCTCCAATGCCAGCATTTTGGTGTTGCGCGAAAATGGTCAAGGGCTGGTGGACGGAGGCGTGCAAGGGCAACGCCATGGCAGACCTGGTGGTCAACAACCTGGTGCGCTGGGTCGAGAACCCAGACTCGTTCCTGTACGACCGCGCGCTGCACTACTATGTGCAGATGATGTCGCGCAAGGCGTTCCTGCAGCTCATGGCCGACTTCCGGCGTGTCGGGTCGCAGGTGATCTTTGCCAGCGCCAACCGGCTGCTGCTGCAGACCACAAAGGCCGAGGTCAGCAATGCGTACGCCTACAGCCAGTACATTCTCAAGAGCATCAAGGGCCGCCCGCTGTTTAGCTTTATTGAGATGGACATTAAAGAGTACTGGGACTACCTGGTGTGGTACGACGAGTACAACTACGGCGGCAAGGCGTGCCAGACCATTGGCGGCGGCGAGCCCGCCATGCTGCCCGACGGCACGCAGTCAGACGAACAGCCCCTCGAGACGATTATGCACTGGCAGATGAACATGTTCCTGCCGGTCCGTCTGCAGCCGGTGTTTTTCGGCTTGGGTCGTGGAGTTTATCCAGCTGATGCACGCGCTCAAGCGGCCCGCTCTGGGGGCCAACGACCATCATCAAGGCAGCCAGCCGCGCCTGACACAGCTGCCGGCGGCTGTCCTGCAGGGAAGAAAGGGCGGCGACAACGACAACGGAGACACAGCTGTGCTGGGGTCGTCGTTTGAGCGGCCCCTGAAAAAGGAGATTGCCGGCCTCATCTCGACACGCAACCGCGAGATGCTGCACCCGGAGCTGGCAGCCGATTACGACTACCCCATGCTGCCAGGCGCGCTTGTCATGCCAGCCGGCCACCACAACCACCAACAGGCAAAGACCTCGTCCAAAAGGAGCTCGTCGGCTGCTCCTGCTGCTGCTGCTGCTGCATCACGCGACCCTCTCCTCGAGCTCGTCAAGTCGCTCATGCAGGTCCTGTCCCTCGACAAGAACATTGTCATGGAGGCGCGTCTGCTCCGCAAGGAGCTGCTGGCGCTCTTTGACGTGCGCGAGTTTAGCCGCGACGCGACCTTCCAGAACCCGTCCGAGTCCCTCAAGCTCGCGCAGCTCAGCTGCGACAACTGCACAATGTCGCGCGATCTGGACCTGTGCCGCGACGAGGACCTGGCACCCAACAAGCCCTGGGTCTGCACGTTTTGCGAGGCCGAGTACGACCATATTGCGCTCGAGGAGCGCCTGCTGGCAGCCGTCGAGGCCGAGGCCGTCGCCTGGTCTGTCCAGGATCTAAAGTGCGGCCGCTGCGGTGCGCTGCGCGTCAACGATTTCATGGACCACTGCACATGCTCGGGCGAGTGGGGGCCAACGGTGCGGCGCGACGAGGTGGTGCGGCGGCTGCGGGTATACCGCAATGTCGCCAAATACTACGGTCTGCGGATGCTCGGCGATGTTGTTGAGGAGGTTCTAGGCGGTTTGTGAGGAGACAAGTATGTAGTAAGGGGAGGAGGAAAGGAGGGGAAAGGAGGGTGAGCCATCTTACATAAAAGGATACTGGCATCTGCGTGTTTTTATATATGTTTTGTTTTATTCCTGTTTTAGTTTTATTTGCATAGCGTTTCTCACGCAAGTAAAGGGCGTTTTGTTTATCTCGCCCAACGAGTTTCTCGCATCGTACATTTGGCATATACATATGATGAATCAAAAGAAATTAAAAACAGAGTGAAAAAAAGGAGGGGGAACAGTGACAAAAAAAGAAGAAAAAAGAGGAAGCATAATCAAATCAAGTGAATGTGCTAAAAAAAAGCAAAAAAGAACTTGCGATGCCCGCACCTGGGATCGAACCAAGGACCTCAGCATTACGAGTGCTGCGCTCTACCACTGAGCTATACGGGCGTCTTTGTAGCCAGTTGCGCGGATTGATGGAAAATGTGGAGGCTATTTGTGCTTATACAGCACGGACGCAAGCCAGGATAAAATAAGTGGTCTTTGGAGAAGATGGCAGCACAGTTGAAGTGAACGGATGAGGAGATGCAAAAGAACGAGGAAAATAAACTGATAAGTTTTAGGGCTCGATAACGAAAAGAGATAGATATACTATAGATATACTATAGATATATTGCCTTTTCTAGAAGGTGGGTAAGCGTCGCCGTTCGTGGCAGGAGCAACCCACAATGTGTATTGAGAAAACCACTTTGGCGACAGACATGCACGGCAGAATGACAGATGGACGAAAGACTGCCAAGTATGTGCCGAGCAGGAATGAAGGAGCACAGTATACCCAGTCTTGAGGGAAAAACATAGTAGCAAAAGGCATCGCTCAACATGACATGACAGCTAAGGACGACGTCGCTAGAACAGGCAGCTGCGACTAGCAAACAATGGAAACAAGGAAAGAACCACACCGGTTGCTCCTCCCGTGCAGTCCTTTGGTCACCCTTTTGGGACAGAAGGAAGGACCAATCAAATCTCCTATCTATATCCCTTGCCAGTCTTTAATATTGCACCTTGTTCTTCGTCGTCCAAAGTAAAAACATACGCGAACGTCTGGGAACAGATTTACTTTGCTTCGCCAAGCCTGCAGCTAGTCAACTCTCTTATATACCGAGCTAGTTGCACAGACCTCCAACGAACACCAACAAGGTCCAGTGGCCAAATGGCAAGGCGCTTGGCTACGAACCAAGAGATTGCAGGTTCGATCCCTGCCTGGATCGTTTTTTTTTTGTTTTTTTGCCATTTTTGTAGTATCTGTTGAGTCCGGCCCGTTGCAACGCAGTCTTTTGGATTGGTTTTTTGTTCATTTATCTACATTTTAATTCACTATATATTTATTCTGTTCGTTTTTCTTTTTTAAAGAAAAAGTCTATTTAATTCCATTTACCTTTTTGCCAAGTTTTTATATGCATGATATATTTTCCCCGGCAACAAAACAGTTTGGATCACTACTTTTCCACCCACTGAGCCCTATACTTTCTTCGGCCCCTTACTGCCCATGAAGATGCACGTCTCTTCTGTCAATTGCCTTTCCTTTATTTTCTATCTTCATGCTCACGGTAAACTGCAGGCCTCGCGCACGACACGTGACACAACGGTATATACACGTGACCTGCTATCGCTGAGCTTGTGGGGAACTCAGGCGACCAACAGTGGCCAGCGCGTTCCGTGCCTGCCTGGGCACTGCTGCTGTAGTTTTTAGCGGCTGTCTTAGGTGACCAGCAAACAGTACTACTGGACTAGGCAGCACTGTGGGATTGACTTTTAGGTGGGTTGAGGTGGGATGGCAAATTTTTATATTTTTGGGGGGGCAGTTTTGGGGGGAATGGGAGCTTCTCGAAATCGATGCGGAAGCTTTGGCACAGAGAGCTGCCCCCTTTTGACGCCTCTTGATATTATCAGAACCGCGCGAAAACGAAGCCGCAAACACGCAAGGCGGCATCGCTTTCCTCGAAAACACAAATAAACCACCCCCACGACCCACGACACCAGCTGCACTGTGCTGTCGCATACGCTAAACACACGCCTTGCAACAAATAGCTGACAGACTGCATTGAGCCTCTTGAGCTTCGTCCTTTTTCTTCTTCTCCCGCCGTTTTCCCTTTTGTGCCTCTGCAACGATGTCGTTCGGAGGGCAAACACCACGATCATTGTCTCAAGGAGGGTGAGCTCTCCTCTCTTCTCCCTCCCCCGTCCTTCTTATACTGACGTCTGTTCCCTCCTCCCTTCCTCCAGGCACGTATTCTTCCAGGGCAAGGCCAAGATCATCTCCAACATCAACGCCTGTGTCGCCGTCCAGGCCCGATCAAGTTCGAAGACGCTCGGCCCGTATGGCGGCGACCTGCTGATGGTTGACCCAACGGGGCGCCAGACCATCACCAACAGACGGCGCACGGATCAATGAGCTGCTCGACATTGGTCCACGTCCGCGGCGGCGCGCATCCTCGTCGATATTCGCGGTCACAAGACGCCGAGGTCGGGCGACGGCACCAGTGGTGGTGCGTGCTGGCCGCGCGATTCAAGGAGGTCAGGAGCACGTGAGCAGGCGTAGCCTCGCAGATTATCATCAACAGGCTGGGAGCGCGTGCACCATGGCCGTCAACACAAGATTCCAGGAGATTTGCCATTAGCACGAGAAGCGAGGCGTCCGACAGCGAGGCGCACCGCGAGACGCTGAGGCAAAGCTGGTCGGGCCACCGCCATGACCTTAGCAATGCCTCATCAAGCGCAAACACGGGGCTTCCTTCCCAAAGATGGTCGTCGGACGCCGGTGCTGTCGCTCGACCAGGAGGAACCTCGACGAGAAGTTTAACTTAGGCATCAAGAAGATTCCCCGGGCGGGCTCGCTGACCGACTCGCTGTTTGTCGACGGCCGTCGCCTTCCAAAAGAGACCTTTTCCCTACGCCGGCTTCGAGCAGCATGCCCAAGGCCTTTTAAGCAAGGCCCAAGAATTAGTCTTGCCTCAACGTTCCGAGCTCTGAGGCTTCAGGGCCGAAAAGGACAAACGCCGAGGTCCGCGGTCGAGCAGGTCTTCCGGAAGTACGCAGGCCATTGTCTTGACGCCGAGTGGCAGATCATCTAACGCGCAAGCTCGAGGCCGTCTACCAGCACACGGCGCCAAGGTCGATACTGTCCAAGCTGGCCCCATTGGCGACCTCGCGTTTCTCGCCGACCGCCGTTTGCGCCGGGCCGACGACATGGAGCGAGTCGTCCAGGCCACCGGGCGCCACCGTCCAGTCCACTGCTCCGACATTTTGCCCGAGCACCTCGGCACCTGCGGCGTCTTTGAGGAGCGCCAGATCGGCGGCGAGCGCTTCAACCTGTTCGCCGAGTGCCCGAGGCCCGCACCTGCACCTGGTCCTGCGCGGCGGCGCCGAGCAGTTTCATTCGCCGAGGTCGAGCGCTCGCTGCACGACGCCATTCATGATTGTCAAGCGCGCCATCCGCAACCGCAGCATCGTCGGCGGCGGCGGCGCCTGCGAGATGGAGGTCTCTGCCTGACCTGCACAGTTTGCCGACAAGAACGTGCCCACAAGCAGCAGGCCATTTCAAGTTCTTTGCCAAGGGCCCTCGAGGTCATCCCGCGCCAGCTCTGCGCAACGCCGGCTTCGACGCCACCGACTCCTCAACACCCTGCGCGTCGACACCGCCACGCGGCCAACCTGGGCCGGTTGTCGACTTTGTCCACGAGGGCGTCGCCGACATGATGGAGCGCTTCGTCTGGGCCTGCCCTCGTCAAGATCAATGCGCTGCAGGGCCACCGAGGCCAGCTGCCTCATTCTCAGTGTCGACGAGACCATCCGCAACGAGGAGAGCGCCGCGCCACAGGCGCCTGGCCGGGCACTGCTGGGCGGGCACAGCGGGCGCTCCGGGGCCGCGGCCGGGTATCCGATGCGGTAAAGAGGGATGGAAGTCGAGAGGTGCGGAGAGACGAAACCACAAAAAACAGATAGACTGGCAGTTAGTAAGGAAAGGGATAGTCTGTGTGACCGGATTAATTCAAGACGGGCATTCGTCGCATGATTGAATAAAAAGAACTGATTTATTGCGCAGAAAGGGCCATATCCGTATGCATATGTTTATTTAGCCGTCCAAAGTTACAAGTGAAGAAAAATGGTCAAAAAAGTCAAAAAAGTCAAAAAAGGTATTGAATGGTAGACGTGATGTCCATAATAATGAAAAGAAGGTAAGCAGTAGATGGTAAAAGTCCACAGTATTCGCTAATATGCCATCGCGCTCGCGCTTTTCTATTCGTCACTCTTGTGGTCTTATACTTGCTCGTTCTGACCTAGCCCGGGGAAGACCTTGCCAAACCTGTCATGTCGTTCCCGAGCCGGTCGTCGTCTCGGCCAGCTTGTTCCCACCACCGACAGCATTGGGTCATCGGACGCCTCTCCTGATTGGCGCTGCCGGCCAGCCATCGTCCACGGCAAACCACTGCGCCCTTTTCACCACCACGCGCCGCGCTTTCTTTCGGCCGATGAGAGCGAGGCCAGGCCAATGTCCATTTTTGGAAATGAAACTTGATGCTGGCGTCGCAGTTCCGTCGGGGCTCGTTCCGGGTCAGGTTCCAAGGTCCATGCCAGGCATGGGAGATCAGTACCACCGCTACCTACTTTTTGCTGGATTCCCGCCGATTAACGGCCGACACTGGGTTCGTGGTGTTGGCTTGGCGGGAACGAGTTGCGGTGGCTCATCGTGATTGGGTCGCTGTTGCTTGTTCCTAATAGGTTGTTTGTTGATATGCTGCTGCTGCTGCTGCTGCTGCTGCTTGCTTGGCTGCTGGCTTTGGCTGCTGCTTGGCTGCTGGCGGTTGCTTGGCTGGTCCGTGCTGCTGCTGCGGGTGCTGCTTGCTGCTGGGCCGGTTGCTGGCTGGTGGTTGTCGCTGATTTGACGCGTCGACGACGCCGCTGTGTTGTCGACAATGTGTCGTGAATGATGGACTCGTGGTGGGCCCGCCAACCCGACACCTCCACCATACTCATGCTCCATAGCTGTGGAAGTGCTATGCCAGGAGTGGCTGGTCCGTCGTATCAATGTCGTGGAAAATCTCATTTATGCTGGCTCATTATCGTCGTGCAGGTTGTGGTGCATGTCTGGTTATTTGACAGGCTTTCTGGCCTTGCTAACCGCCGCCAATTGCCACCAAAACAATTTGACTACCGTCTGGAGCCGTCCCCGTTTCCATTGTTTCGCCACATGTTGCTTGCATTTGACTGAGGCTGTTGTGTTAGCTGAGCGTGTCTTGAAGAAATGTGGCTGTCACCGCCAGGGCTGTGTTAGCTGTGAGCTGCGCATGCGCCGGCCCATACAGTTGGCACGTAGGTGCGGTGGCCACCCCCAGATTTGTTATTGAGGCCGAGGTTCAGCGTCGTCATCGTCGTCGTCTTTTGCGGCTCAATCAAGCATATCCTAGGTTCACGGTACGCTGCCGGCCATCACGCTCAGCTCTTTCTTCATCGACGCTCACAATGCTCATGTGCATTCGTGGGCGCCGAGATGGCCATGGTGGTGCTGGCTGCTGCTGCTGAATCATGGCCGTGGCCACGGTCCGTGGGTAATGGGCGTTGTGGTGCAGCCACTGGCATGTGCTTGGTGGTGGATAGCAATGCCTCCTCCGCTGCCGGCTACACCACTGCCGGCCACCACCACAGCACCAGGCCCTTCCTGGACGCGCCGTGCCCTGTCCCAGACCCGTCACTGCCGACAATATCGTTTCATCGTCGGGGGCGCATTGAGCAGAGTTGTAAAGGCATCGGTCGTGTGGTGGTGCTGGTGGCTGAGCCCGTGGTGTGCACCATGGGCATCCCGCATCGTGGAACGACGCAAAGGGATCATTGTGCACTATGCGGCATGGTGGTGTGGGTTGTGATGCTGGCCGAGCGCATGCGCACTTGACTGGTTGAGCTGGTGGTGGGCATGGTGCCAGATCACCGCCGGGGCCTTGGATGCATCGACTGGTTGTGGTGCGTGTACTGGTTCTGGTGCTGGCCGAGCTGGTGCGGATGACCGGGTGGTGATGGTTGGCTGATGATCTTGGGATCAATGGGTTGGAAGGCGGAGGAGTGCGGGTTCGGCAATGGCAGCATCGAGTCAAGAGCGTGGTGGGACGGGTGCTGCACGGGATGGAGGCACTCGCTGCGGCTGGTCCTGGAGCATAGGGTTTATGCCCTGGCAGGGCCGCGTGCGGTGGTATTGGCGATTTCGGTCGGTGCGCGCAGGATTTGGCCGATTGACATGGCAGAAAACAGGACCCGGATGCCCTTGTAGCTATCCGGGGTTTACAGAGAAAAGCAGGGTGTGGTGGGGGGCGGCGGCGGCGGTGGCGGTGGTGGTTGTGGCGAAGGTGGGCGGTTGTGTGCGTGTACGTGGACGTCAGAGAGCTTGCCGTCTTGCTCCATGTGGGTGGAAGAGGAAGAGACAACGTCCGACGAAGCGAAGAGGGTGAGTGTATTGGCGGTGCGTTGGAGACGGGTATGGATGTGGAAGAAGAAGAAGAAGAGAGCGTTGTTGAGGCTCGAAATGGAAAGAGAAGTTGGGTCGCTGGGATTTTTGTGGATTGGCGACGTTCTGCTGGTTGGTCTTGGAGGAGTCCTTGCAATGTGGCAGTTGCGGATGACGTCCGAAACGGTGTCCTTGATGCGCGTCCAGTGGTAGCGCTCCGCAATCGTGGCGGTGGTCTTGTTGATGCCGGCATGCTGCTGCATGTGGATTTCGCGCGAAATGGCAAACTGGCGCTCAGGGTTCGAGACAACCTCCTTGTCCTTGAGCATCAGGACGTCGCCATCAAGCAGCTTGTAAGTGGTGGCGGCACTACGGAGCCTGCTTTTTTCGGCGCGGTCAGCTCCGTTGGGATACTCACCATACTTGAGGTAGTACTTGATTTTGTCGAAGCGGTCATCACTCACGAGGTCGTCGCTGTCGCCGCCTGCCCCAGGTCGCGGCCGTAGATGATGGCGTCGACGAGACGGCCCGGGTAGCTCTTGAGGTTGCCACAGCCTTGACGCGGCCAATGCGCTTGAAGCCGAGGGCATCCCAGATCTTGCACGACGCCACGTTGGTCTCGTACACCAGATTGAACACCGAGTAGGAGTAGCCCAGCTTGGGCGCCCAGTCCAGGTACGTCTCGCCATCAAGCGACCGACACCACGGTTTACGCGAGGCGTCCGTCACCAGGAAACCGGCGTTGCAGACGTGGCTGCTGCGGCCCGGGTAGTTGGGCTTGATGTAGAAGCTGCCAAGGCACTCTTTTGCTCCAGTCGCGGCCCCTCAACGACCTCCTCGGCGTGCTCGATGCGGCCCAGCAGCATGATGGCGCCAAAGTTCTGGAACCAGTAGTTGGCAAACTTCTCAAACGGCATGGGATCGATCATCGGATAGGTGTCGGCCGCCCCTCGATTTCCTTGCGAAACTGGTCGCTGAGATAGAGAAGCAGCGATGCGGAACGTGCGTCCGTGATGCGAACGGAATTATCGTGGCAACGGTCTGGCGATCACGCAGCGTGACCTGGCGCGGAGCGACATTGGCGGGCAGCACGGGTTGGCCGGGTCGGGGTATGGGCGGCAACCGGACACGCGGTAGATGGTGGGCGCGTCCGGGTCGTCCATGATGGCGGGCATGGTGGACGAGCGGGTCGCCGGCGAGTCCCGGACGACGGTTCGGAAGCTGCAGACGGTAAACGGGCAAGGGGAAACGGCAGCGAGGATGCTTATAGGAACGGTGAGACAGGGTGTCTGGTGACGATGGTGAACCAGAAGAGGCGCAGCGTCGTTTGTGGGGAGGTGGTTTTTTGCGACGTTAGAAAACGACAGTCACGTGAGTCCGGCACGTCGCGTCTTTCGGTTTCGGGAGAGGGGGGCAGTTCGGTCGGGCCACGCGCAACGGTGGGATAGCTGTTGGCGGGAAGACAAGTCAGCCAAGCCAGTTTGAACAGGGCTGATTTGATCTCAATGAAAGAAAATGCGAGACAAGATACATGGGCTTTAAAACGAGACAAAAGATGGGGCAGCTACAGAGAAGATGTATGTGAGGGAGCCCATACGGAGTAGACAGCGGCGGCTTTCGGCATGATCTGCAGCACACACGGATGTGATGGGCGTGGCCTGGCGTGTGCATTTTGTGGACTGGCCCAGAGAGCTGCGACGCAATCGGCGCAAAAAGGACCACCAAAAAGCTCCCGCCAGCTGCAGCCAACTGGACAAGTCGAGATACGGGAAGGCGGGGAGGGGCAGGGTGAGACAGAATGTGCAGTGAGACGCTTACCTCGGGCGAACTTGGACGGGAGCTGGAATCCTGACGGATAGACAGGTGAGGCCAAAATGAGCGAGTGATGGAGTGATGGAAACAAGCATGAAGGGAAAAGAAAAGGTTGGAGAAGGTCGAGAGCCTGAGGCTGGAGGAAACAAAACAGTGCAAATGGCGACAAGGGCAGGTGCGCAGAGTGCTATCCGAGAAGAGAGGGAAGGCGCTGGGTTTGTTGTTGCCTGATGGTCTCACAGAGGAAGCAGCGACCTGCAGTAATTACTATTAGTTGACGTTCGTGCAGATAAAGGGATTATTTACAGAGTACTGGGGGTGCATTCCATATGCTATTAGACAACTGTTGTAAGATAGAAGGAGCGAAGAAGAAAGCCGGAAGGTGCATGTCGGTGCCTGCTGCCAAAGGCTGTCGCGGGCTAGCCTATGTGGGGAATATTTTGCAGTGAGATATCTTGTGCGAGGGAAAGAGCGAGGTGTAGTAATACCCGTAGAACAGGGGACTGTTGCAAGGTGCCCTGGCGGCAGGTACGCGATTCGCAGAAGCAAAACAGCGCAGAGAGAGGGGAGTGGAACAACGCTAGCGGAGCAGATCTTTCGCTGCTGATTTGCTACCCAGGGCGGGGCTTGTTTAAAAAACGCAGTATTACGTGGGGAATACCGTTGTAGCAGCCTGGAAGCCTGGTGCAGTAACGATTATTAGGGCTCACGCACACTTACGGCGTATCTTACGGCGTATCTTCCTTTGATAACAGTGGCGATGCTCGACTGACAGCAATGGTCGAACACGCTATTGTGTCGGTGAGGCTCTCGACTTATATGCCTTTGGTTTGAGGAGGAAGATGCTGGCCAACTTGTGAGAGATTGTCCCTGGCAATGGAACGTGACGACGTGCCGTGCGGTGAACCCGTGGAGCGCCATTGTGTGGCTCAAACAACACGGCAGACAGTGAAAAAGGGGTCTATGTTATACCTCCGTATTAAATTGAAAATAGGGGAAAAGAAAAAGGATTGAAAAAAAGGCTGGATGCCAATAGCACTCATGCGTGACCAAAGGACCACATGGGCCCGCCACCTTCATACTTGCAATCGTCGTAGTCGTCACTGTCAAAGTTCTCGTCGTCCTCGTCGCCCTCATCGTCAAACATGCCGTCCCGCATGCCATAGATATAGCTCCATGCGGCCCTGCTGCGCGCGAGCTCGAGCTTGAACGCACAACCCCGGTACTGTGCCCTGCTGGAGTGCCTGGCCTTGACGGGTTTCGTGCGCGGCGACGGAGTCAAGTTGACCTTGCTACGCACCTTGGGTTTGGTCACCCTGGTGCCGCTGCACATCCTCCTCGGTGTCAGCCTCACTGCCCTCGTGCCACATCGGCGTCCTTCACCGTGATCATCTCAGCAGCATCCTCGGAAGACAGCCGGCGTCGCGCGGCCCGCCGCACTGCCTTCTCGCCTCTCGCCGCTTGTTCAGTTGCGAGCGCTCGGCTTCCCTTGCCGCAGCGCGCCCCCGTCCGCAACTCCGCATCACGTTCGCTGTTGCGGATCCGCCGGTCTTCCAAACAGGCGCACAGAGTCGCAGCTCTCGAGCATTTGGCGTCGCTCCCGCTGAAGGCAGCGCCGGTCCTGCACCGCCTCGGCCTCAATCGGCCTTCGCGAGGCCGTTCAGCTCACCCACTGCGTGCTTGTCGCGCGGCCATGCGCATGCGCTTGCTGGTAGCGCCACGTGCGCATCTGCTTGGAGATGGGCAGGCCCATAATCTGCAAGGCTACATGCCGGCCATCACGCAACACCACACGTTGGGGTCCGTGTAGGGTCCGTCGCGTATGTGCTCGGGCAGGCGGCCGCAGACAAGGCGGATGGCTTGCGGGTTGTGCCGGCTGGCGCCGTGGTCGGGGTCCCAGCTGGCGCCGTTGGAGCCGGAGCTCGTGTCGTCCGTGTACGCCTGGTTGATATTCGCGGCGGGGAAAGCGGCTTTGGCGGTCGTGTCAGGGTCTGCGCAGAGACTCTGGGCCCATCTGGTAGTCGCGGGCCCAGGCCTCGGGCAGCTTGGTGATCTCGTGGCGGAGGTGCACAAGAAAGTTGGTGCGGAAGTCGCGCAGGTGCTCCGTGTATACGTCGAGATTCTCGGAAACGGCGTCTACGTCGACAGGAACACGCCTTGAACGCAGAGCGTACGAGACAGATCGCGGTGCGCATAGCAGTCGTAGCCGGCAACATACGGTTTGAATACAAAGTAGTGCTCGGCGGGGTGGTGGTGGTGGCGGTGCCGGGATGGCATTGACAAAGGGCACAAAAGCAGCCGGCTGCGGTGGCTGCAGCGACTCGGCATCGTTGTTGTTGTTGTTGTTGCCGCTGGCGTTTTAGTCGGGGTGGCCTGTTGGTTGCCTACCGTCATTGAACGTCCAAGGCGCAGGACGGTCGGGCTCGCTCTGGTCTCGTCGTGGCCAGATACGGTAGGCCATGAAAGTGGACATGGTCAAAGACTCGAGTTCGGGCATCTGCTTGGGGATGCGCTTGATGAAGTCGTAACTGGCACTAAAAACGTGGTGGTTGAGGTCGAGAGTGCGTAGGCCGTTGCACTGCAGGATCACGTTCCACATATCATCGACTGTTTGCATTACGACGTTGTACGGGGTCTTGTTCGGTAACGAGTCACAGGTGTAGAGAAGCAGAACAAGGTGCCGCAGCATCAGCCGGTAACGAGGGCGTAGGTGCTTGCCGATGTTGTCGGTAAGATCACTCGCGCGCGTGAAGCAGAAAACGTTGCGCGACCAAAACACGGCCGCAGCCTCGTTGTTCACCTGCCGATTGGCAAGCAGCAAGTTGAGGCTGTGGCGCTTTGCGCAATCGCATCTAGGCAGTGCTGTGTAGAGGATGGATCGGTTGATGAACGGTGGCCGTTCACACGAGTGCAACTAAGAGAAATGAAAAAAAAAGGCCCATTTAGTAAGACTGAATATGACAAAATGGGGAGGAGAAGCGGGGGAAGAGAGACGGCGTACGTTTTTTGCAGCTATCAAGCAGTCTGGACTGTGAACCTTCTCCCACTTTGGCAGCTCAATCAAACTGAGCTCGTAGATGCGGTGCCGGATCTCCCACGGCAACCGGAAGAAACCTTTGCCTGGAGAGGGCTCTACCCGGAGCCTGAGTGCCTGGAGCCCTTGCTCCATTGTTGCGTAGCTGTGATGATGATGATTATATTGAACGAGAAGAAAGGGTGAGGCTTTCAATGTCGGCTCGCAAAGAGAGATTGTTGTTGAGGAGGTGTTGAAAGACAGAGTAGTATCAAAGAAAGGCAAGCGTCAAGTTCATTTCAAAGAAACGCTGGGAGACGAATGCCTAGAATAAAACAAAAAGTAAGATGGGTATCGAGAGAGGGAAAAAACGAAGAGGAAGATAGATAGCTTTCGTTCCGAATGCCCTCATCCTAGGCAGCCGCGGCCTAGTTATTATATTTCACGTCATTTCTCCTTCGAGCCTTCCTTTCTTGCTGGCTGGCAGCCCAGCTGCCCAGTTGTCATCAGTTGCTCCTTCTGTCGACTGGCTCGCGTTCAGCCTTACTCGTACATCTTCGCCATAATCAAGGGGAAACCCCACTTGGGGGCGGTCCCCACAGGACCACGCAGCATTGTGCTGTGTTGTTCCAGCGGCTAGTGGAGGCCTACCCGGCTGTGTTCAGAGGCATAGCGCTGTAAATTGTGGAGCTGGTCAACACCTACTCACTGATCTTTATCCATCTGAATGTGCCATCACTGACGAGAGTGAATTCTTTCCCATCTCTGCAGTGAAGAAGAAAACAGGGGAAGTAACAGAGGGACGGACTGAAACGAACAGAGGGGCTTGGGCTTGTCGACTGTGCTGCCAGCGCGATCTGCCCAGATGCCGCTTCCCGTCATTTCTGCCGTCGGCCCTGTCACATTGCTTTCACTCTTTTGAGCCACATTTCTTACTACCTTCCCTCTCCAGGCTTAGATCCTTCACTGCCGCCAGGCCTCACAAACTCACGGCACAAGGCATTCCGGGGCTCCCTCACCTTACTGGCCGCAGGCTCTCTAGGCAGGCACTGCCACCCCACAGCCGCTGCCTAACTGCTGCAGCAAGATTGATCCTGACGAGTCCGACCCTGGCCAATCGTTCTGAGCAGCCTCGAAACGGTCAATAATTGCAGACGAATGGCAGAGCCGCAATCATGAAATCACATGCGTGAGTCACCGGGGGTCGCACCGATACGACAGAGTATGAACAATCCGGGAACTGGGGCCGGTGAGCAGATCCTACGTTTTTCAACCTAGAGTCACTGGGGAGTTAAGATGCCTTGTTTAGATGCTGTTGTGACGAATAAAAAAGGAGCGTCTTTCTGTTGGCTCGTTATGCTCTCCTCAGCCAGCGCCAGTTCCCTTCGCCAAGAGATTGGGATACAGATCAAGGATCAACTGTCAATTGAGAGAGAAGCATATAAGACTGCAGTCACGGCACTTGCCAGCCATCTCTTGCAAGTTTGATGCCCCTTGCAACGAGTCCGAGATATCTTACACCGCTTGGGAGACTGAATATCTATTGCAGTGGGTAGTCTAGACCTGGTGGCGAATTAATATAGGTCCGTGGTCCTGGAGCTGCTATCTGTCTCTATTGGGTATGCTCTATAATATGGAAGTCGTTTGAGTTCCGGGGACGTATTGGCATGTTCGTTGACGCATGCCACAATGACGAGAATGTTGACTTCGTGATATTGGGCCAGTCACGTGGACGCATTGCGAGGCCCGTCCCCGCTCTTGCCTGTTTTGCTAGGAGCTGCGCGTGTGTGCCTGTCCTCGTCGCGACCAAGAAAAGACGCGACTCAATATTGACTACCAATTCAGCCACTTCCCCTCTCCGCCTTTGTGCTCTCCACCTCTCCACTTTGGTTTCGTGGTTTTTGCGACAATGCTCACCTTGACCTGTGTCTTTTAGTGACGATTTTGTCTTTTTTTTTCCTTTTGGTTGACAGTGAATGCGAATTACGAAACTACTCGCCGTACTCCCCTTTCATTCAACCGTGCAAATGGCCTCAGAAGCAGAGTTCGAAAAGGCATTGACCGACGCGGCGCACGAAATCTTTCGCACGGACAGAGACAACCTGACCGTCAACGCCGTGCGCACACGCGCCGAAAGCAACCTTGGCCTGGACGAGGGCTTCTTCAAGACCGAGGAATGGAAGGGCCGAAGCAAAGGCATTGTTCAGGCGACAGCTGTAAGTTTGGGGGCGAGTACATGGACCAACAGCTATACAACCTCGACATATGTTAGCTAACTATGTAATACAGGACAAGCTGCTCGAGGGAGAAGAAAATGGCGCCGTATCCGAAGCCGAGGCCGACGAGCCGACATCCAAAAAAGCGAAGCCCGCGACAAAACCACCCCGAAAAAAGAGGCCACACAGCCGGCACCCAAAAAGGCCAAGGCTCAGCCCGCAGCCAAGAAGCGCAAGGCTCCCGTCAAGAGGCGACGAGCTGTCGAGAGCTCGGACGAGGAGGAGGAAGACGACGACATTGACGATGAAGACGGCAGCGAAGACTTTAGCGATGTGCCAAGCGACGACGACGACAGCGTGGACGACGACGACGACGAGGATGATTTCGAGGACGAGGGTGCCGCACGGCGCAAAAAGGCCCGCACTGCCGACAAGCCGAAATCAAAATCGAAACCAAAACCTACCACGAACAAAGCTGTCGCTGCATTGGCCGAGTCTGGCGCATCATCGCCGCTTAGTGAGCTTGTGAGCGAGGATGTCGACAAGAGTGCCGCGGCTGAGGACGACGGGAAAGCGAAATGTCCAATGTCATTGACGAGTCGCCCAAGAAGAAGAAGAAGAAGCGCGCGAAAAAGGGCGAGGCAAAGCACGCCAGGGAAAAGAAGCCCTCCAAGAGAAAGGCCGACGACTCGGACTCGGGCAGCTCGCTCTCCGTGCTCGACGACCCGCCGCCGGCGAAACGGGGCAAGAAGGGAGGCGCCCGTGCCGCATCGTCCGCACCGTCCGCGTCCGCCCTCTCCCCCGACGAAGCCGAGGTCAAGAAGTTGCAGGGCCAGCTGGTCAAGTGCGGCGTGCGCAAGATTTGGGCGTTTTGAGCTCAAGTCCTACGGCGACGACACCAAGGCCAAGATCCGCCACCTCAAGGGCATGCTGCGCGACATTGGCATGGACGGCCGCTTCAGCGAGTCGCGTGCACGCGAGATCAAGGAGCGACGCGAGCTCGAGGCGGACCTGGAGGCGGTGCAGGAGATGGACCGCAACTGGGGCACGCACGGCAGCAGCGGACGGCCGTCGCGGAGCCGGCAGCGCAAATCCTTAAGGGAAGAGAGCTCGTCGGACGAGGAGGGCGAGGAAGGCGTGGGCAATGGAGAGGGCGGTGGCGACGGAGACAATAAGGAGAAAAGAGAGGGCGGTGCTGCAGACGAGGAGCCGACGATGACAAAAATGACAGCAATGGCGACGACGACGATGCTCCCAAGACATCAAGGCGGAGCCGGTTTGGCGACCTGGCCTTCCTGGGGTCAGAGAGTGAGAAGTGACTCCGAGTGAGACCTTGGAAGTGGCTAGGGATTGATGAGACTTTCGTCGTATAAAGGTTCCCAAAAGGGATGTGCGGTGGTATAGCTGGTCATTTCAGGCTTTGGCGCCTCTTGTGGGTGAGCTTCGTTTGGCTTCCATCTTCTGCGAACGAGGCCATCTCTTGTCCTTTTGTTCTCTTCAATCTGTTGTTGTGCGGCGTTGATATCCAGGAGGTAAATCTTTGGTCGGGTGGCCAGGGCTATGCTCCTGTATATGAGCAATAATACACCAAACTCTATTCACTAAAACTGGAAGTAGAAAGACGCCGAGTCCGTGGTCGTGCCTGACGGTCGTCTTATTTCGCAGCGTTCATCCCGCTGGGCAAACAAGCTGAACACGGCCACCGAGCCCAGGAAGAGCACCACATTGTAGAACTAGACTGGTTAGATGTGTCTCACACAAGACAACAGTGTCCAAGAAAGCTCCCACTGTAGACTCACTGCCTTCCGCGAGACCTCTCGCTCTTCGTCATCGTTGCGGGCCTCAATAAAGAGACGACGCAAGTTGGGAAAGCTGGCCTGGGCGAATCAGCAAGGAGACAGCACGTATCGGGCACATATTGACGAGGTTTAGCATACCATTGTAAAGAGCGATAAAGATCCCGGGCCTGGCTCCTTTTCTCACAGCTATGTGGTAAAGGCTTTGCTTTTGTTGATGGACGTCGAAAGAAACGGTCAGAGGCAAAACTACACCAGAAATGTGATCACGTGTTCACTCTACAAAAAGACAGTTGGCTCAGGCAGCTCAGGGGCCTATACCAGTCTCGGTGTGGAGGGGCGAAAACGGCGGTTGGGCCCCTGAAAACGCCAATCAGTGCCACGCCTGCCCGCCAACAACCCTCAGGCGAACCAGCCCAGGCCACTGCCAATCGCCCCCCCACCTGCCGTCCCTGTCTGTGTCTCGAACCCTCACCGTTGTTCATCGCAGGCAACCACACCTCAACCACCACCACGACTATCACGCTGCCTATCCGCAAACCACCCGTGCCTCGCAGGCAGCATTGTTCTCGACCAGCGGACCGCAACACTGAGTGGGAGCTAGCATTGGCCTTTTCTGCTTTCTTTCCTCCCGTCGACGCCTACGAAAGCCCCTTGTCTTCGACCTCCTCGTCGCTCTCCTCCTTTTTCCTACGGCCGTCGATCCATCCGACGCGCCTCCTCTTCTTCTGAATCCTCCATCACCGCCTCCGACATCACACTTCTTCTCTCTTCACAATGCAGGCTGTCAACCGTATACGCGGGGCGTTTGCCGTCCCCCGCAAAGGCGAGACGTTCGAGCTGCGCGCAGGCCTGGTCTCGCAGTACGCCTTTGAGCGCAAGGAGGCGATCCAGAAGACCATCATGGCCATGACGCTCGGCAAGGACGTGTCGGCGCTGTTCCCCGACGTGCTGAAGAACATTGCCACGGGCGACCTCGACCAGAAGAAGCTCGTGTACCTGTACCTGATGTGCGTCTTTACCCGTCCTTGGATCTGAAGGCAACCCATCTCGAGCTTCCATCATACTCTTCATTCTCTTCATACTCATCATACTGACCCTCCCCCTTTCTAGGAACTATGCAAAGTCACACCCCGACCTCTGCATCCTGGCCGTCAACACGTTCGTGCAGGACTCGGAAGACCCAAACCCCTTTATCCGCGCCCCTCGCCATCCGCACGATGGGCTGCATCCGCGTCGACAAGATGGTCGACTACATGGAGGAGCCCCTGCGTAAGACGCTACGCGACGAGTCCCCCTACGTGCGCAAGACGGCTGCCATCTGCGTAGCCAAGCTGTTCGACCTCAACCCGTCCATGTGCATCGAAAACGGCTTCCTCGAGATCCTGCAGGAGCTGATTGGCGACCCCACCCCATGGTCGTCGCCAACTCCGTCCAGGCCCTCGCTGAGATCACCGAGACCGCGCCGAGACACACGCCCTCATCGTCACGCCCGCCACGCTCAAGAAGCTGCTCATGGCCCTCAACGAGTGCACCGAGTGGGGCCGCGTCACCATCCTGACCACCCTCGCCGACTACCCGCCGCACGACGTCAAGGAGTCGGAGCACATATGCGAGCGCGTGGCGCCCAGTTCCAGCACGTCAACCCCAGCGTCGTACTCGCGGCCGTCAAGGTCGTCTTCATCCACATGAAGACGATCAACGCGGAGCTCGTGCGGCAGTACCTCAAGAAGATGGCGCCGCCCCTGGTCACGCTCGTTGCCAGCGCCCCCGAGGTGCAGTACGTCGCCCTGCGCAACATTGACCTGCTGCTGCAGGCCAAGCCCGACATCCTGAGCAAGGAGATGCGCGTATTCTTCTGCAAGTACAACGACCCGCCATACGTTAAGCTGCAGAAGCTCGAGATCATGGTGCGCATCGCCAACGACAAGAACTTTGAGCAGCTGCTGCCGAGCTCAAGGAGTACGCCCTCGAGGTCGACATGGACTTTGTGCGCCGCGCCATCAAGGCCATTGGCCAGGTCGCCATCAAGATCGAGAACGCCAGCGAAAAGTGCGTCACCGCGCTTGTCGAGCTCATGGCCACCAACGTCAACTACGTCGTCCAGGAGGTGGTGATTGTCATCAAGGACATTCTGCGCAAGTATCCTGGCTACGAGGGCGTCATCCGTTCCATTGTCGAGCACATTGACGAGCTCGATGAACCCAACGCCCGCGGCTCTTTAATATGGATCGTGGGCGAGTACGCCGAGAAGATTAGCAACGCCGACGACATTCTGTCGGGCTTTGTCGACGGCTTTATGGAGGAGTTTACGCAGACGCAGCTGCAGATCCTGACCGCTGTCGTCAAGCTCTTCCTCAAGAAGCCCAGCGCCAACCAGTCCCTCGTGCAAAAGGTCCTGCCAAATGGCCACCGCCGAGAACGACAACCCCGACATCCGCGACCGCGCCTACGTCTACTGGCGTTTGTTGTCGGGCGACCTCGATATCGCCAAGAACATTGTCCTGTCCCAAAAACCCGCCATCACCACTACCATGACCTCGCTCCCCCCCGCTCTCCTCGAGCAGCTCCTTGCCGAGCTGTCCACGCTCGCGTCCGTCTACCACAAGCCCCCGAGTCCTTTGTCGGCAAGGGCCGCTTCGGCGCCGACGAGATCCAGCGCGCTGCCATCCAGGAGCAGCGCCAGGACGCCGCCGAGACCCGATTGCCGCATCGGTCGCCGCTGTGGCTTGCTGCCGCTAATGGCGGCCCTCTGCACCGCCCCAGAGCAACGTCGAGAATCTGCTAGACATTGACTTTGACGGTGCTGCACCTGCGTCGGCCGACGCAGGCGGTGGCGCTGGCACACCCGAGCGCAGCGCCAACCCGGCCGTCGCGTCTGGCGGTAGTGGCAGCGGCCAACCGGGTGGTATTGCCGATATGATGGGTTCTCTTTGATGCCGCACCCCCCGTCAGCACCGGCCCACCAGCGCCACCGCCCGGCATGAACGACATGCTGGGTGGCTTTGGCGCGCTGGACCTGAGCAGCGGAGCCGGTGCCAGCGCGCCATCACCACCCAGCGCACAACTGCACCAGCAGCAGCAGCAGCAGCAGAGCGGGGCCGGTAACGACGATCTGCTGGGACTGTTCTAAAGCAGGAAGGGGGAGGTGGAGGCGCATACCTTTTTGATGTTTTCATGTCCTTTTCATGTCCTTTCTTTTGAAAAAAGCAAGGTGTTTTTGTTGTAGCTTTAATATTGATATTCTCTTGCGAACTATAATATACGTTTATATTATTTTGCTCCTTGGATTCAAATATTGTGCATGTGAATATGTTATATATTTTCAATTGTATATGAATCCTGATGTAACGTATTTCGCGTCTTAAAAGGGAAAAAAAACAACCCAAAGTAAGAAGAAAATGCACCATTTTTTTTTTCAGTTTTATAGTCATTTTTAATTTTCATAAATACGCATCGTCATAAATATATTATCTGTCTTCAGCTCAACGCCCTGTCCACCGCTCTTTCCAGCCGCCCTTTCATACAGCCAGATTGCTTCAATCGCGTACGCCCGGCTGCCCCGGTGGCCCTGTCCTTCCTCTACGCTCGCCGCTTCACGCAGCGTCTCCAGCACACGGCCCTCGGACAAGCTCCGCCAGATTGCCTGCGCCAGCTGCACCCGCGGGTCAGTCGTTTGGCTCGTCGATGCCACTGCTGCCACCAAACTCGCCCCGTCCCAGCCGGTACAGCAGCCGGCCCAGAAGCTGAAAGGCCACGCACCGCTGCGACGGCAACCGCGCTGCGCGCCAGCCGTGCCAGCTCGCCAATGGTATATCCAGCCGCCTCGGGCGCTACGCCGTGGTGGTGCAGACCCTTTGTCACGGGAATCTCGCGCGACTTGCGTGGCGGGATCAGGCGGCCCCGGAAGTCAAATCGCAGTGCGACACGGCTAGCGACTCCTGGCCCGGGTAGTACGGCGATTCGCGGTCGGCGGGGCTGTCTGTCGTGGGGAGAGGTGCCATCCAGGCGAGGCGGGCCGGGTCGGCAGGCAGATTGGGAAAGTATTTTGTGTGCAAGTTCTGGAGAAAGTCTGGGTCATCGGGGTTCGAGTCGGGCACTGCGGGAGCTTTGGGGAAGTGCATCGAAGAATGTGCATGGTCGTGGTCGTGGTCGTGGTCGTGGTCGTGGTCGTGGTGGGTAGCCTTTTCAAGGGACGAAAATTGGCGACAAGTCGTTGGCAGCCGGAATAGCCTGGGAGTTGCTGGCAAAGGTGGTCTCATCACCCGCCTTGCGCCGCTGAGGCTTTGCGTCTCTATCATCAGCATCCTCGACCGACGCAAACAGGACCGACTTCTTGGGTTTTGTGGGACCATTCAACGCCTCTGCTGACTTGTCTCCATCCTCTATCCGGATATCTGGCGGTGGTGCCGTTGGTTCTGAACCTCTGCTCTTGCTCCCGCGCCTGCTCCTGCTCTGCCCTTCTCCTGGCAGACGAGAATTGCAGCCGTCATCGAGGTTGGCGCGCCGCAGGAGGATCTGCAGCAGTGCCGGGTCAAGGTTGGACAACAGTTCTTGTCTTGCGTCTTGCGATCTCTTCGGGTGCCATGTTGCTGAGCAAGTCGCGGTTTTTCGCGGTCGATGCTGTGGCCTTTTCGTCGAGTTTGATGGAAGAGTTGGGAGGGTGAGGTCGAGGAGGAAGACTGAGGAGGGGGCGGGGGAGGGCCAAAAGTGGCTTCTTCTTGTCTGAATCAGGAGGAACTCCAGTGGCTGCTGCCACAGCGGCAGCCTCGGCGGCCTGTCTCTGCTGCTTGAATGCTGAGGCAAACCGTGCCCGTTTCTTTGGTTCCGGGAAGCCCGAGGCTGTGGATCGTGGGGCCGGAAAAGAGGGGGCCTTGACGGCACCGACCTCCTTTTCTTGGATGTCGAGCACCTGGAGTGAGCCGTCCATTGTACCTCGCTCCCGGTGCGTTTGTTTGGATACCTGCTTGTGAGTTGTTCGTGGCAGTTTTGTCTTCGTCTGCGCGTGTGACAGGATGTGACGAGAAGGCTGCTACTTGCTTTCTCCAGCGGCAAACAGATAAAATTTAAGTGGGCACCACACCGCCACTTATTTAAAGTCGTGGCTGAAATCCAACACACGTGACCATATGCATCTCCTTGTGCATTAGCGCCGATCCCCATCAGCAACCATGACCGGAATTTCTCCTATCGTCCCAAGTCGGCGGAAGCCGGCATAGCCAATCAGGTGTGCGGTTGGCAGCAGTGTTTTCGTTTTTAGGATGGGGCTTGTCCAGGTGTTTTAATTTTCAGTTTACTGGTTTCGACCACCAAAAATTTCAGTACATATATGTACAAGAGTTTCTCCCGGCCTGCATTCAGTGTGTCCTAGCGACGAATGCACTATTTATGGGGGCTATTTATTTGTGCTGGACAAGCTTGGAGGATAACGTCTTTTCTCGACGACAAGGAAAGTCACGTGGTACCGAATCGAAATTTCTCACCTTTTAACTGAAGACAATCGCTACTTCCAAAAATTGGACTGAGAAAATCGCAGCGATGATGCTTTCCTGATCGCTGCTTCCTGATTGCCTCGCATCAAACCTCCAATATGGCACGGAAGGAAAGAACAACTGGAGAAGCCAATCCAAACGCACCCCTGTTTAAACCAGCCGCACGCTTGCACAGACGCGGTTGGCACGGGCCCACACAGCGGGTAAGGGATGGGTTGCGGTATTACATGTACACGCTGTTTGGAGAGCCAGATGTATCTCACGCGCTGTACCGCGGCAGACAGGTACATTAATTACATGTACCTCCATGCCGGAACTGGACACGCACACTCCCTTCGCGCCTTCCCCACGTCGGCTGGTCTCCTGGAACCGGCCGTGGGAACACAGCGAAAAACAATTAGCAAGAATAAACGCAAAAATGACGAAAACAGCAATAACATAGGTACTTGTACGGAGTAATACATAGTGATTTGCCCAAAATACCATATTATGCCACCCCTCCCTTCTCTCTCCTCCCCCCCCCCCGCGAGCACCTGCTTTTCCCCTTCTGCAGAACATATGTATTATTACGTACTTAGTCGCTCTCCTGTTCCGCGTACTGGCCTCCATATTGTCCGCCGTAGATACTTGTAAGATTTGCCGTTATCTTGTTCCCATTTTAGTGCCGGCCTGTCACTAACCTTAGTTCTTTGCCTACACCCTGCCAATGTTGCGTCTCACACACCCCTCCCTCTGTTCCTGCCATTTTTACTCTGTTCATACAAAACATCCACTTGCAAGATCAAGTGCAAGCACTGTGTTACTCCGTAAACACCAAGCGACTTACACATGACGAACGAACGCCCGCAATAGTAGCACCAGCGCACCTTATTGCCAGTTTGACAAGTCGACTCCGATAGGCAATCGCGGCGTTGTCTTTTTCTGGGTCTATTTCTTGCTTGTGCACTCCCTTTGACTTGTCTCCTCGCTTGGCTTTGTTGTTTCTTTTTTGTTCCTACACACGCTGTCTCTCCGCCCTTGTATCTGCTCAAGCTGCTGGAAATCGAGAAAGAAAACGTACCCTTGGAAGAAAACGCCCGCCTAGCCTAGCATATGCATGCATGTCTTGTCTCTTTCCCGCAAAGACGTAGGCACTGGCCCGCCGTGACACGATGTGTCTCTGGTCATCAGTGACCCCCCTCAACGTTGTGGGATACCTTGTCTCCACGTCTAGACCGCGGATGCGGCTTGTGTGTTTCCCTCGCCTGGCCCTGGTCCCCGTTGGTTCGCCTGATGCCCTTGTTTTCTCCCTTCTCGTCACCTGTTGTCGATGCGGCACCATTCCCATTCTTTGATGCCCCGATTTTCTGAGGTTCCTCGTTCCTTCCCTTCGTGCCCGTTTCGCTGTTCTTGCCCTTCTCGTCATGCTCGTACCCGTCGTGCTAGCCGTCCTCGCCTTTTCGCTCCTTCCTTTTGGTTGTTTGTCTATCCTGTCTTTGCCTCCCCCCGTTTTCCTTGGCTGAGCCCATTTGGCCCCCTCTCTCGTCTCGTCACGGATGCCTATTCTTTCTTTTTCTACTCTTGCCTTTTCTGACTGTGCGAAGTAGGATCCCGTCCTTGTCGCTTGTCTCTTTTGTGTCTCTTTTGGGATTCCGTGCTCCGCTCTTTCCTTCCTTTTCCTCTCGACGCTCATGCCTTTCGTTTTCCAAAACGAAGCCCATCCCCACGCCCCTTCCCTTGCCATCCCCGATTCTCCCCCCTTTCACTCGCGCTTTCTTTTTAATTTCCCTTGTCCCCTTGCCTTCTTGCCTTTTCTCGGTCGCTCTCTCCGTTTTCCGTTTTCCCTTTCCCCTTCGCTCTTTCTCCCTCTTCCACCCAACTTTCCCAACTATCACCAACTTTTTCATACGCAAATCTCGCCCAAATTTACGACTTTTGCTCTCTTTTACCTTTCTTTTTGGCTTCTTTCTTCCATCGATTCGCACTCCTTCCCAACCCGAAACCATCGCGAAAATACAACCATTCGATTGCCGCGACTTGCCTCTGTTGATTCCAGCTACCCGACCAACGCCATCACCACCCGCCACGCCTCTCCTGACGGGCTAATTTTGGGCCATTACCCACCACCGACAATCCAACACAAGTTGCTTCCGCAATTTTGAAGCTATTCCCACGCCGCTCAACACCACCACATTTCCGAATTCGGCATACCACCACATTGTCACCAACCTCCTCACCCTTTTGGCTCGAGACTTTTACTCTTGCGTTCGTTTCATCAGTCACGGTTGTTTCGAATTTTTGCTTTTTTCATCGATACCTTTTCCGTATTTCCTTCTTCGCTTTTTGCTCTGCTTGTTCTTTTTTGCAATACCGATTGCTTTTTTAGCCACCGGAAGAGCAGATTTTGCAAGCTAGTGAGGGGAAAACGCAACGAGACACGGCGTACGCGCAGACCGACGAAACGAGGCCAAAGAGCGCCAAATCTCCAACCAATACTTGCTTCTGATTGGTCTGCCAAAACATCACCGACTCCCCATACGACACACTACTCCCTGCAACACGCTGTCGATATACGCTATCCCACAGAGCACAACAGTCTTTTGGGCCAATAATTTGCAGGGCCCTTTTATTCCAATGCTTGCATTTTGGTAAAAGAGGATCACCGACACCCTTGACCTGTGGCCATCGACGTTTGGCGACGTTTGGCGACGTCTAGCGACGAACGTGGCAGCAAGACAGCTCCCGGAGTAGCTGTTCCTGTCGCGTCTTCCCTTCGTCGCCTCGCCAGTGCTTTTCTAGGCAGCGCTATGGCAACCCCCATTCGCGAAATTACCATTCACAGCCACCAATACAGCTCCTCGCCCGATCTCTCCTCTCTCCCTTCGGAGTCTCCGTCCGAACCCGGCTCGCCCCGCGGCACGACTATAGAAGCACAAGCTTCGGCCGCAGAAACGACGAAGCCACGCCACCCACAGCACCTCGCTTCACAATGGTGCCACAACAAAACACACAGCAGCCTGGACAGCTGCAAGACATTTCCGTAGAGGGTGTTCGCCTGACCAAAGATGGCGTGCCTCGGAAAAAGCCTGGCCGCAAACCGGGCACTACGGTGACCAAGAAGGCCAGTGACGGCACGCCACCTTCCATGTCCGCTACCACCGCGACGGCCTCTGGGTCTGGTGTCGAGGCGGCCAAGCAAAAGCGCCACGGAAACCCAAAGACCTGAATGCGCCTCCTGTCGCGCGCAAGAAGCCGCTCTTTGGGCAGCGACTTACCCGATAGTATCGGCGGCACGGGCCCTTCTCGCTCCTCCTCAGCAAACATGCACTTTGAGCCCAAGGTTGAGCTGACATCCATGCGCATGGATATCGACTCTCGCCCAGCGCAACGCTCTCTAGGCCCATCTGCTATCCTACACCACCACCCACGCCCGCCACCATTGCCCGTGGTGGACAAGGCACCAAGCGTGAGCCTCCTACCAACTCGGTGATGAGCATCTTAAATGCCGAAGACTCTCCACCCCGGCCGGCACATACTGCCCCGACATCTACAACACCGGTTCGGTCGGTGGGCCAGAGCTATGATCCTATCCGCTCCTCCACATACGACCCTGTTCGCGAAACAATGATGTCCCGCGATCCTTACGGCACCGGCCCGCTTGGCTCTCCACGCGCCCGACTCACATTACCAACCGCGCCAGTGCGTCCCGTCAATTGCTAGCCTTGTTGATTTGATGCCTTTGTCCCATGCTCGGTCGCCTGGAGACCACTTTGCGACTGCCAGCAGCATTCACCACCCTCGATGTCCATTGCTGCTGCGACGGCGTCACACAATAACCCAGCAATGTCCAGGTATCGTGAGAACGAGCCTTCACTTCCCCCTTCGCCTTCTGCGGCACATTCACTTCGCAACATCCCCGCTCCGCCTCCTTTGTCCTTAAAGCCTTCGTCCCAGGCGGCGCCCATGTCCAAGTCTGCGTCGTCTACGACAGAGGCAGCTGCACGCCTGCAAAAGTGCCTTCTCTCATGGATGCATTGAAGCTGCTGCCGGAGGCCAAGCCTTCCGAGACAAAGTCGGTGACAATGAAAGACGACGACACAATTGGCAAAACAGGCAAAAGGCCTGCACCACCGCCGCCAGTCCCTGCAACTGCCAAGTCAACCCCGAGGGCATCCAAAGCTGCAGAGAAGGCTGCAGAGAAGGCCGACAAGGCCGCCGAGAAGGCCGAGAAGGCTGCTGAGAAAGCAGCGGAGAAGGCCGAGAAAGCAGCTGAAAAAGCTGCAGAGAAAAAGGCTGCCGCTGCTGCCAAGGCTGCTGCCAAATCAGCCAAGGCTGCTGCAAAGTCGGCTATGAAGGCTTCAAGGCCTCTGGCAGAGCTTCTCTTGCTGCCGACGAGTCATCGCTTCCTAGTTCGCCCGAGGCGTCGGCTACTTCAAAGGCCTCCGATCCGACTGCGGCGGCAGAAGCCGAAGACGTGGTCATGTCGGGCACTGAAGAATCTACAGCAGCCGCACCGCACATCAAGAAGTTCTCTTCCATTCTCCAGCAAGAGAAGGGCGGAAAAAACAGCAAGGATGCTGCAAGCGCCGTCTCGTCTCCCAAGCTTTCCGCGGTCAAGAGCGACGCGATTACGACTGTGGCTGTTCTCGATCCTTCCCTCTGGCCGCCGGTGGCGAGCCTGAGCGATCTATTCTCGACTTTGGCAAAGCCATGCCTGGCGAAGAGAACACTGTCCCATCGATTGTGTTGCACATTCCCCTGGTTCAAGGCGAGTCTAACACATACATCAACTTCATGCGCCTGGCCGAGGAACGCTTCGGCTGGGACGCACTGCACCCGCGCCTTGCTGCCACCGCGATCGGAAGCTTCGTATCGCCGCCGCCTCAGCTGCCCTCGAGAGAAACAGCTCTGGTCGCGAATCAGGTGACGAGATGACGGACGACATGAACTCGGGCGATGAGGGCAGCAACGAGGAAAACGGTGCCGGCGCTGACAATGGCAATAACACTGCCAACGCCAGTGGCATTGATGACGCACCGCGGCAAAGCCTGCACGCAAGAAGCGCACGTTCAAGGAGGACGAGTACGACCGGGATGACGACTTTGTCGATGATTCCGAGATGCTGTGGGAAGAGCAAGCGGCTGCCAGCCGTGACGGCTTTTTTTGTCTACTCCGGTCCTCTTGTCCCCGAGGAAGAGAAGCCAGAGGCAGGGTACGTTTTTTTTCTCTTTCTCTTTTCTCTTTTGTTTATTGTTTTTCACTTCCAATACCTCCTCTATGCTGGTCATATACTAATTGCGTTTTTTTAATAGATCTACAACCCTGCAAAGCGTGGCGGCCGTGGCAGTCGCGGCGGTCGTGGCGGTGCTCGTGCTGCTGGTGCCCGGTCTGCCGGTGCCCGGCCTGCCGGTCGTACGTCTGGTCGCGGCGGTGGGCCCGGCTCGCGCGGCGGTACGACAACCCGCCGGCCGCGGATCACCAAGCAAGAAAAGGAGCAGCGCGACCGCGAGAAGGGTGACGGTAGCACCACAACCAAGGCTCCACGGTCATCCAAGGCCAAGGCAGCCAAGGCCGCAGTCGAGGTCGACACGAGCTCACCGTTTTCTGCCAGCATGGCCATCGATCTGTAGTCGGCACGGCCGCAGTTGATACCCCACGCCTTTTCTCGACAAATTTTCTTCTCGACAGCATTCTGACACCAACGCGACGACATTATTATGTATCACGAACTTGTAGTTTTTGCTTCTTTCAAAAGAAGGGCATCATATGTTTTCTGTCGTGGTACAAGCGCACACATTCTATTTATTGCTGTTACTTTTGGCAGTTTCCCCTTGATTTTTTCTGGCTTCTTTGTCTCATTATGCGATGGAGTTACGAGGAAAGGGAAAGCCCTACATACCTAGGCTGTTCACATACATGTTGTGTCTGTTTTGCCTCGTGTTGTCTTCTCTTTTTTTTTTTTTCTTTTTTGAGATCTGTAAACACAGCTTGGAAGGGGATTGGGTCATACGTTTTTTTGTGTCATTGCGAATGGGTTTAGAGGAAGATAGGCACTGGTCTTGAAAGCTGCCACGTCTGTCAACGGTATATGACTGGTTTTCTTGTTGTTCGAAGGGCTTTCGGCAGCATTTGTATTCATTTTATGTGGGGGAAACTGGGCACAAAACGGTAGCGAAACAATATGAACTTTCATGGAACGTGACATTGAGGATATGCTTGTGCTGGGCGTGTAGGAAGTGTCCATTTGAGTGAACACATACAAGTTATTACTGGATCTCTGACGCGGCCATGCCGAGCCATAAAACAGGGCACTACTTTGAAAGTAAGATAAATGTTAAGAGGACAAATTCAGGGCCGGATGGTGGTGGCTTGGTGACTCGCAGATGGAGTGTGCTGCGACCTTTTGCCACCCGCCAGAAAGAGAGAACAAAAACAAAAAAACAAAATGCAGGCTGGCTTACTGGCTCGCGGCCCGGCCGGGGCAGACAAGATAGGACGAAGAGGAGGGAGCGGCCGTGCCGATCTATTTGATTTTTCTGTTGATTTTTCTGATTTCCGGGAACCAAAAGCACACCGGATCCCGGATGCAGTCGAGGCAGTTTCTTTGAGATGAATTGCCCCTGGCAGGTGTGCCTCCTGTCTTTTTCTCCAGTTAGGTACTTTTACAATGAGGTCATGGAGGCGAACACGCGGATCAACACCGAGTCTGAGGGACTCGACATATTGCACGATTGATTCAGAAGAAGAGTGTGAGTACATTTTACGTATGTGTCTCGCGTGTGTGTGTGTATTCCAGGTCGCATCGCTCCTATGATAAACTGGAAGCGCCTGAAGCGCCTATAAAAACATCCCCAAAACGGCAAGTGTTGATTCCCAAGTATTATGGTCCAAGAGGCCACGACGGCTCGATTGTTGTGGATTTATTTCACTTTTTGGCCTTTGCCTTTTGCCGAATTGTTTCTGTTTGGATTCCCAAACCTCGCTCGCCTCTTCAGAACAAAAAAAACTGAGACACAGATTGTGCAATAGGGAATAACGTCATGGAGGGTGGATTGAGATATCTTTTGTTCTTGCTTTTTGTTCGTCCTTCTTTTTGTGGGTTTGGTGGGCAAGCAGCCTCTCCACTGGGGCGCGTCCACAATAGCGCTCTGCAACAGTGAGCCCCCAGGCTGGGCCAGGCGGCCAAGATCGCCCAAGCACAAGAAAAGAAGCGGATGATGAGCCGAGCTCTCGATCGCGAAGCCCTCTCGCCCTCTGTGCCTTTGTCCTGCATTCGCCTTGTCGCCTGCCAGCGTCTACTTTTCCCTGCATCCTTTAAAGGACGATCGTGGCTGCATGGATGTGCACGTTTCCCGAGTAGGCGCTGTGCGTGTTTATCAGTGACGAGGGCATTTAGGAAAGCGACGTCACTACTACTAGTATTCGTACGGCGCTGAGCTGTCCACCGTGGTCGTTGTATTGGTCTGGCCTAGCCGGAAAGGTGTCAGAAAGAAGCAGGGGTGTCAGGCAGATTGGAGGGCCTGAGGCCACCAAGGAAACCATGTGGGGTCAGAGACCCAAACCTGCCACCAGTTTTAGCATAGTTTTGGGGGTCAATGGCCTCACACACTTTCCCTCCTTCACTCAATCAAGCATACACATTCTGACAAAAGGGTCCCTCTTTTTCGCTACCTACCCCCTCATGTAGCTTTACGTAGTCCCCAAGTCCCCTAGTCCGTTGTTCTTTCCTCCCACCAAAGTCATCCCCGCTTAATCAGACCACAAGGCCCACAGCGCAAGCTAGGAGTGAAAGAGGGAAGGAACGATTGGAGAAAGCACATTATCTGCAGAAAAAGGCAGTCGTGCCAGAAGAGCTCGCCGGGAATAGATTCAGCTCGTCGAGATCGGGAGAAAGGATTTTTTTTCTCAAAAAAAAGGGCACCAGTGAGTATATTCCTAGCTTTACAGAGCAGAGGCGGGCCGCCTTATGAGGTGCTAGAGCCTTGGTAGACTGGCACTGAGTGAAGACCTGAAAGAGGCAAGGAAAAGCCGCCGATCGCTTGGCTGCAAGTGGAGATGTCCCAGGTGGGTGGTCGCTCTTTCCCTCATCCGACGAACCACACAATTGACCGACCGAAGGGAAAGAGCTGCATCCACGACGAATGCATGGCAGGTGCCGGACGAGGCAGTTGCGATCGCCAAACAGCAGGAGCATGTGTGTTCCCTCCCAACTTTCCTTGTCTTGCACGCCCTGCGCCTTCCCCGTCTAGCCTCCCAAGGAGCCAAGCTCCCATCCACACACTTCCTAATCGATCGCTCTTGCCCGATGCGCTTGCGACCACACAACCTTGGTGTCTTGCTCTTGCCCTCTAGTTTACATCATAGCCCCTCTAATCCTGTCTCCTGTCTCTTGTCTCTTGTCTCTCTTTCGCTCTTTCTTTTCATATATTGCCTCACCTGTTTTTTTTGTCCCTCTTCTTCCTTTCTTCCTTTTGTCTCTTCTCTTCTTATCCGTCGTATTACTCGCCCCCAAAAACACCCTCGTCGCAGAGACCGCCCCGAATACGACATCTGATACAACTCTGCAGACGCGTCACTTGCAAGCCCTGTCATCCGGCCACCCTCGAACTGTCTCGGCAGAATCCCGCGTCTACACCCTGCTCCCAACTCTTCCTCCAAACTGACTTTTGGGCGGCTTTTCCGTGCACTCCACTCATCCCGGCTCGATTTGTGTATCTCAATCTGTCCAGGGACTTTTTTGGACCTCTTCGGAACCCCGTCATTTCCTTGTTTCCCCTCCGCTACCAAGGCTGCATTCCTCCCGACAGACTGCTGTCGATTCCACAATAGCGAGGTATTGCAAGCCACCACGACGCGGTCGAGCTCGCTTTCGTCTCACGAATTGCCTCGCCAGAGCGCCTGCAACGCCTCCTCCCTGACGAGTGCAGCCTAGGCAGACGTCAATTTCCCCAGCAGGGCCACAGCTCCATCTGGGATCGTTGGCGCGATTCCCTTGTTTCTTTTATTGATCTGTACTGCGTATTTCGACTTCAATTGTTTTGGTCTTTTTCTGTTGCTTGCCTAGAGCTTGTATCCTTCTTTGCTGCCCTTCTTGTTGAATTACGACATGGCGTCAGTCAAATCGCCTCTGATCGCGGCCGCGCAAGGCCCTGGCAGTGGGCCTGTTGTGGGCAGTGCGCCAACAGCTCCAGCATCTTCAGTAGCCCACAGCGCCAGCGGCTACTTCAACCAGCAATCCTACCTTCAAACACCATCGCAACACCAGTCGCAGCAACAGCAACCGCACTCGTACGCTGCGCCGTCGCATCTGCCCGCGCGCTCGCCCTACACCGACAGTCAGAACTTTATGCCCTCGTCGCTGCCCGCCGAGGACGACCAGACCTACCTCAACACGCTTGCTAACGCCCAAGGCGCCCCGGCGTCGCAAGCCTACCTGCCCTCGTCGACCGTCGCCACTGGAGGCCGGAACTCGCCGTTTCAAGGCTCGGCCTACTACAACGGCAACAGCAACAACTACGACGGTGCCAGTGAGGTTGGCGCCCCTGGCAGCAGCAGCCTTGGCGCCAACGGCATGGCCAACAATTACAGCCACGGCGCGGGCGCCGCCAGCACCAATGGCCGCTTTGCCGAGAACTGGGATGCGAGCCAGCGCGGCAGCTCAATTGTGGACGGAGAAGGTGACGGTGGCGCCTTCAGCGATGGCGGCGTCAGCGGCACCAGTACACAGCTGCCACACGGGGCAATACCCTCAAGAAGAAGTCGTCGCTGCGGCGGGGTAACAGCCTGCACCGCAGCAGCAGCCGCCGGAGCATGAAGGCCGGCAGTGTGCGCAGTCTTGCGCTGCAGAGCCGGAGCGATGCCGACGAGTCGCAGAGCGCCTTTTACTGCCCCGTCCCGACCAAGGGTAGCCCTACCGAAGTCCTTGCGAACCGCTTCCAAGCCTGGCGTAAGATTCTCAAGGACTTGATTGCCTACCACCGCGAGATCCAAAGCCATTACGAGCAGCGAGCCAAGTCCCTGCAGCGACTGGCTGCATCACTGAACGGCTCGACCCTCCCCCCGGGATTTATGCAGACGGGCGGTCTGGACGATGCCGGCTCTATTCTGCGTGGCTTCCACAAGCAAGCTGTGGCCGAGGCTGTCAAGGCTCGCGAAATCGAGGAGGACGTCATCCTGGCGCTGACCGGTCTGCGTACTGACCTAAGCCAGAAGATCAAGGAGATCAAGAATATTTCGGGCGATTTCCGCAACAACGTCGACAAGGAGATGGATGCGACGAAGAAGGCTGTCAAGAACCTGCAGGACAATCTGGGCCAGGCCGAGCTCGACTCGTCGCTTTCTACGGGCCGTCAAGACCCGTATCTGCTGCGTCTGGTGGCAGACCGCCAACTGGAGCGCCAGATCCAGGAGGAGAACTATCTGCACCAGGCGTTCCTGAATCTGGAGAGGTCGGGCCGCGAGCTCGAGTCAATTGTTGTCGGCGAGATTCAAAAGTCTTACAACGCCTACGTGGGCATCTTGCGGCGCGAAGTAAATACTATTACGACGACTGTCGACGAGCTGCGTGAGGGCCCTATAGCCATGCCCAAGGACCAAGAGTGGATGGCGTTTGTGCGCAACAACGACCAGTTCATCGGCCCCGACGTGCCCATCCGCTCCCTCCAGTTCATTACCTACCCGGGCCAGCACCACTTTGCCTGCCAGGAGATTCGCGCAGGGCTTCTCGAGCGCAAGAGCAAGTACCTCAAGAGCTACACGGCCGGCTGGTACGTTTTGTCACCGACGCACCTGCACGAGTTCAAGTCGGCCGACAAGATGCAGGCGCCAGTCATGTCGCTGTATTTGCCTGAGCAGAAGCTGGGCTCGCACTCCACGGAGAACGCCTCGTCGAGCAAGTTTGTGCTCAAGGGCCGGCAGACAGGTGGCCTGCACCGCGGCCATACGTGGGTCTTCCGTGCAGAGAGCTACGACACCATGATAGCCTGGTTCGACGACTTGTACGCCCTGACGGAGAAGACGCCGCAGGAGCGCGAAGACTTTGCCCGCGGCCACCAGCGTGCCCGCAGCACCAGCCGCGCCTCGCAGCACACGTACAGCAGCGACGGTGTGAACGAGGAGGATGACGAGCCCTTTGCCGTGAACTCGCCCGCTGCTTTGGTCGGTACCACGGCAGGTGCAACGGCGGCGGCCGAGGATGCCACGGGTGTCCCTCTCGCCCACCAGACTTCTGTGGGCAGTGACCCTGCCACAGGTGCCAGACGCACTCTCAGCCCCGACGGCCAGGGCCGTTCACAGTCGCAGTCAGCCGCTCTGCCCGCCCGCCGTCCGTCCCAGGGTGGCCGGTTTCCATCCGACTTACAGGTGAACGCGCAGCGCGGTCTTGAGGTGCAGGCCGCAGGCATCCCTATCTCGCCGACCAGTGCTGGTGGCTCGGGCTCGCAGCCGGGCTCGCAGCAGGGCTCGCAGCAGGGCTCGCAGCAGGGCTCCACAGAACTGGGACAGGGTCTGGGTCTGAGTCCGGGCCCTGCGGGTACGGGCACTCCAGCGCCGCAGGGTCCCGGCTCTGACTATGGTGTGATTGCTGCGGCAGGTGCGCTGCCGGGCAGCCACCTGGCCGCGCCTGACCCCAACAACGTCAACTACAACGACAACAGCAGCAACTACGGCTACCAAGACCAGCTGGCGCAGCAGCAGTACCAACAGTACCAGCAGGCCCAGCAAGCCCAGCAAGCCCAGTATGTGCAGCAGCCCGCCGCGTATCAGCAGACTCAGTACCAACAGCCTGCCTACCAGCAGCCCGCGTATCAGCAGCAGTCTCCTCTACCGCCACCGCAGCAGCAGCAGTACCCGTCGTCCAACATCAACACGCTGGCGGCTGCAGGCGCTGGCGGCGTTTTGGGCGCTGCAGGTGTTCACTATTACGACAAAGAGCAGCAGCAGCAGCAGCACCAGCACCAGCCGACCTACCAGACCGACGGCACCGCCGCCCAGGTGGAACAGACCCCGGTGGCAGCAGTGACAACAGCATCTACATCAGCCGTCCCCGAGGCAACGCGGGCTTTGGCGCCACCGCCCACTGTGGTTGCGGCGCCGACGCAGCGCCTGGTATCCCAATGTTTGTCGACATCAACGAGAAGACGCCGAGCGCGACCGACTCAAGCAAGGTGATGGGTGACGAAAGAGCAGGCCGTCCTCCCATTGTCAACGGCTTTGCGGCGACAAACGACACCAAGGTTGGCGGAGTCACTGTTGACGGCGTCGTCGGTGGGACTGCTGGTAGCAGTGGTCCGTCTGCCGGCCGGCCGGATCTCACCTCGGGCCGGAAGAAGAGCGATGCGACGACGCTGTCGCACCTGCACGTCCCTGGCGAGTATCCACGTACGCCGGCGGCGTAGATACTCTTTTTGTTGTTGTACCAATTGTGGTTTTTATGTGTCTCGTTTCTGGTACTTGGTTCAGTATAAAGATGGAAGTATGGCGGAGGCATTTTTGGGGTTATATGCTTTTCTTTTGGAATGTCTTTTTGGCGTCTCAACATGTCTTCACATCTTTTGCTCTTGCCTTTTTGGTCAGTCTCTTGCATTGTACTTCTTCCTCTTTTTTTGAATTGCCTTTTTTTACAAGAAGCCCTCTTTGAACGGCCATGGCCTTGTTTGTTCCCGCGGCTCGCCTTTAACATTTGTTCTGTGCTCTGCGCTTGCCCCATGGGATCACGTGTCTGGGAAGCACCGGCTGTTGCTCCTTCGATCACGGCCGGGTGCAAACCCCGTCACAAAAAGTAAACGAGCCCATACACAAAAATTCACCATTATTTTATTGTTCCATCTCCAAAGGATCTCCCTACCCGGGCTGTCCTTGTTAATATTGCCTCTGCTTGGGTCGTACGGCATAGTGCGGCGTCGCGGTTTCCATCCTCTTGCAAATCTACGAATCGCAGCCCCGAGCCAGGGCTTGATACGAGGTGGAGCGTGTTCGCTCGTCAGGGCCGAGACAGAGACACGGAGGCATCGGAGACGGGGATATGCTTACGGTCGTGTTTGTGTTGTGTTGTTGTGTTTCTGTGCTTTTTGTCGTGCAAAGGGCAGTGTCGTGTACTCTGTACCATGAAGTTATTTTCAGCGCTGGATTCGGTGTGGTTTTTTTTTCTTCTTTTTTTTTATCGTCCTCTTTCTCTTCTTCCCTTCTTCTCTTCTTCTCTTCTTCTCTTCTTCTCTTCTTTTCCCCTGTCGTCGATCTACGATGGCACCCGCTGTCACTTTTCGGCCTTTCTCGTCTGGCATGGATCGACGCCGTTGTCCTCAGGCCCATCGACGAGCCGAGTCAACGGGTGGCCGGTACTAGTCCTCCCAGTGGTAGGGGAGACTTTAAACAGAAAAGGATCGACAGGTGATGGCGGGTGGGCGTGTATGGAGTACATGTACATGTGTATATGTGCCCGTAGGCGTGGCGAGCGCGGCTCTCTTCTTTCGCTCAAGTCTCCCACTTTCAAGCACAACTTTGGGGATGTCCGAGAGGCCAATAAAACACAGAAGAAGAAAGGTAAGACAAGGGAGAAACAGTGGCATATCACCGCTCAGAAACGGCCTTCTTACCTTGTCTGTCGATGTCTTCCGTTTCTTTTCCATTCAAAGTTTTTTTTAATCGGACGTCGGACAGGCCACACCACTCGATACTCGATATGCCACCATAGAATGCACACTGTATTTCACGTCTGAATGAGCGCAGGAGGGTGACGGAAATGCCCGCAAAGTGTGGGAAAGAAAGAGAAAAAGATAAAAGAAGTAAGACAAAAAAGGAGAAGAGAAAAAAAGGGAAGAAAAAAAGAAAGTATTCGAGGGCTGGAATCTGTCAAGTGGTTGGTTGGTCCGGTAATAGCAGATGCGACAATAGACGACCAGAAACGTCGACGAAAGGAGAAGAGGCTTTGAGACATGTCGCCAGAAGAAGAAACGCAAGGTCTTAAAGTGCACACGGCAGAAGAGAAAAAGCAAAAGGCTGTCCGGCGAGCACGCCAATAGTGTCAGTTCGCGCCACTTCTTTTTTGCGCCGGTCGCTGTTGTCGATCCATTTTTCGGCCAAATTAGGCAGGAAGAAAACAAAGACATTGGTATCGCAGAGACAAAAAAAATAAACAGAAAAAAAGCGAGACAACTACTCGGCTAAAACGTCTCCGTGCCAAACGAGTTTCCTTTCTCTTCCCTCCCCCGTGGTAGTATTTTCTTTTGCGGTCTGGCCTTTCTTTTCGCTGTTCGCTGTTCGTGCTCTCTTCTCGTTTCTTTTTCTTCCTCTTGACATATAATCTCCATTCACGTGTGGCGCTGGAGTTGGCTTGTGAGACCAATAAACGCCTCCTCTCCCTCTGCATTTTCCGACCTCCTTCCTACTCTATTTCTGTGCCATTGTCGTTCCTTGGCATGGCGAAAAGCCCGACCGCGGGATCCTGCATGGAAAAGATTGTAGTCCTGCGTGCATGTAAGATACACAAAAAAAATACAGCCTCGACAGAAAGAACACGAGAATAAAATAGGCTCGGCTGTCTCCTGTAAAACACAGAAACCAGAGGGCAGACAAAATAAAGAATAAAGACGGTTCTAGTTTTAACAGTGCCATCTCTTTTGCTTTCCTGGGTGGAGGAACGTGTGTCATGCATTAATTAACGCTCTGTCCACGACAACCACAAGGCTCTTCCGCCTCGACCAAGGGAAGGCAATAGAGGACAGGGAAGACAGGAAGACAAGAAGACAGGAAGACAGGAGATGAGGATGGCCGTAGATACGATTCTCTTTGCAGTCATCCGCCTCCCACCGCTTCACCGTATTATTTTACATAGAGTGATGTATCCTCCTCAAAATAGCCCTTCTCTCTGTAAAGTTCCTCGTGCAAAAAGCAACGCGTTCAATAAAAGGTGTATCGCAAGCGGCGCAGCTTTCTCGGCGGACAGGGGCCCAATCCTCGAGCCATCCTACGGCCGCCTGTTCTTTTTAGGTCTTCTTGGGTCAAGAAAGGAGCGGGTGGGGCTCTGCTGCTCGTGTCAATAAAGGAAAGAGCCATACAATGCATGCTCTTAGCCGCCGAGGCGCTCTTGCCGTTTCCTTCCCTCGGCGTTTCTGGTTCTCTGTGTCTTTGTTTTTGGGGGTTCTTTACGTTACGTCGTGCATCTCCCACGAAAGGGAGTCGCCCGGCCAGAACCCTTGGGGCAACGACGATCAGCGCCCTCTTTCCGTGCTGACCAAACCCTTTTGGCTCTTCCCTGCGACGATCCCTTTTGGCAGGGGATCACCGGCCGAGAGAGCATCATCAGCCACGCATTTATTGAGTGCATGTAATATCTTGCGCATCTCTCCTTGCTTCGCGTGGATGGGCCATGGCAATGGTCAGAGCTGCAGAATGTTCCCTCTTGTAAGAGGCAGCTTTTCTTCGTCTTGTTGACACGGCACCCCATGCAGTGTATTCGCCGAGTGCACAAACAGTCTGCTGGCGTGTTGTGTTGGCGTTTTTGGCTTGCTTCCGCTTCCTCTCTCCTCCTTTTCACGTCTCATTCTGCTGGAAGCTGCAGAGATGCGTGTTGCTGCAGCTTCTCATTGGCCCTCAGCCGCATGCGCGTTACCGAGGAGAGGCCCAACACGGCCAACAGGAGTCAAGAGCCAAGAGGGAAGAAGGATCAGGGAAGAAACAGAGACAGATGCCGAGGCAGAGGCAGAGGCAGATGCAGGTGCAGATGTAGAGACAGGCAGAAAAGCCTCGAGGGCCTGGGCCTGGCCTGGCCGGGGAGCCGTTGTTGTCACCGTCGTCGTCCTTGTCAGCCCCTGACGCATCCCTGCCCTCTGTTTTGTGCCTATATTTTTAAGCTTTTGCAGCGTATTAGTGGTCTTCCCCCTGTAAGGACTTGTCTTAGCATTGCACAGGATTGGCCTCAGCCTGGCTGGACAGCAGGCTGTGTTACAAAGAAGACATGGCTTCTTTCTTTACTTTTTCTTTGCTTTTTCTTTTCCTTTTCTTCTTGTGTCTCCCCGGGAGTGTGCCCGAAAATGATTGGCGGTGGCTGGGTATTCACTTTGGCTGTGGGTGTGGACAATCACAAAAAAAGAAAAAGGAAAAAAAGGAAAGAAAAAAAAGGAAAGAAAAAAAAGAAAAAAGAAAGAAAGCAGCGGTTCAAGACACACTTACCGACGATCGGCGAGTGCCTCTCTTTCTTCTCTGCACCACTCAAGCGTCTCTTCTCCCTCCTCTTCCTCTTATCCCTTCTGTTTCTTTCTATCCTGCCACCCCAGCAGCACTTACAATGCCACTCCTCCACCTCCACCTCCACCCTAACTCCCACTTACACCCCCCTCCTTCTAAACCTAGGCCACATCTGTCGATCCTTTCTGTCTTGTTCGTTCAGAGACTGCAGACTGGTAAACCCAAAGGTGTAAGAAGGATGGGTCCCTGGCCAGGTCAGCCCTGTCCTTTTCTGTCATGTAAGAAAGAACGAGAAAAGGAAGCTCTCTCTCGGTCTCTGTACCTCTCTTCGTCTCTCGTAATCCTTTTCTTCCTTTTCTTTCTTTTTTTGCTCTTCCTCTCTCTCGTCCTCCAACATCTTTCTCATCGCCTTCTGACCTGCATCGTCAACCTGCTTTCCTTTCTTCAACGGCGCAGACGTCCGCCCTCTTTTTCTGTTCTCTTCTTTCCTCCGAGTGTAACATTGAAAGACCAACCGACACAACCTCGAAGCAAAGCGTAACCATCACCAACAGCCTCTCACCACACTTTCACCACACTCTCCCACATCCTCCCACACCCTCCCACACATCGCCTCCCCGTTCTGCATCCTGCCGTGCGTGGCCCGTCAACAGAAACTACCCACCAGTTTGTTGTTCTTCTTATTAATTTTTCCTGCCACCCTTCCGACGCCATAGTCCTCACACGAACAACGCCTCTTTTCGCTTTGCCTCCAGCCCGGGGCTATTTTTGCTGTTGCTGTGTGACAAACCGCAAAGCTAGGAACACAGCCAACCACGCCCTCGGGGACATTGGAAAGGAGGCCGGGAGCAAGGATAGTCCCTCTCACGACGCCTGCACTTTCTCTGCTCACTTGTTGATATCCCCCCTCCTAGCCCGTCTCCCCGGTTTCTCATAAAAGATCCAGTGCCCTGGGACAAGAGGCATTTCTCTTCTGATTTCCTGGTCTTTTCTTTTTCTCTTTTTCTCTCCCTCTCTCCCCAACTGCCTCACACCTACAGCTGGATTATGGCTCGGCACTCCTGCCTGGAGCCATATACTGCTTGATCTTCCACAAAGACGAGACAAAAGGCAACCATCCTCCCATCCGTATCCCATTATCCCACCACACACATCCAGACACAATGTCCTTCCGCGAGAGACGACGGTCCACGCCGCTGCCGGCCGGCTCCAACGCCGAGCAGACCAATGTCGACTTCCAGAGCGCCACCGAGGCCATGAAGCGTGCAGCCGACGCCATGATTGCCGCCACCGAGTCGTTCCGCCAACAATTCCAATCAGCAAGACATTAACATTATGCCCGGCCACATCCCACAAGGTAGTGACGGCAGCGGAAGTGGCAGCGGTGCTAGCGGTGGCAGTGGTAGTGGCAGCGGCAGTGGTAGCCATACAGCACCCGTGCGCCCTCCGCCGCTTCTCAACGAACGACCAGCTCCCGCCGCCGTCCTGTATCCTACCAGCCATACCGGCCCCCATCGGCAGATGCCGCCCTCCACAGTCCCAGCACACCACTTGTCCCGACAACACGGCCACCCTCGGCCGTCTCAGCACGCAACGGCCTTTCGTCGCAGACCCGGTGCCGTCACGCATGCATACCCACCAACCTGTCCAGCGGCGTGAGATGTCGACGAGGGCAATGCCAACAACGCCGGCAACAACAACGTCAAGCCCCCGTGGTGCAGGCACCAGTCCATACAACAACCCGTACTCGGTTGTACCGCGCCACGCGCGCCAGCACAGGCTCGCCAGCACCTCCAATTTCGATGCACAATAAAGGCGCAGCAACAGGAGCTGTGGCATCTGCTACCGCGGTTCCTCGCACATCCTCCCCTGGTCCCCATGTCAGAGTTTTATACCGTCCAGCCCGACTCCCAACCGAGCCAGCACGACCAGCTCATAAACACTGTTCCGCGCGACGACTCAGGCATTGCCATGGGTGCTAGCACGGCCCCTATCATGGCTTACTCAGTTCCAGCAAGCAACCCCACGTCTCTCAACAGCAACCAGACACTGCGCCATGGTTGAAATGGCCGGTCCGCTGGCCATGCACCCCCTACATATGGATCCGCAACAGCCGCCCCGCGTTCTCCAGCAGATTGCCCAGCATGAACAACAAGCACAACAGCAACGCCAGCAGCAGAAGCAACAGCAGCAACTTTCACAGAATGAAGCCGCTGCCGACGACATCGGCTCCAGCCCGGGCTCGCGCGCCTCACATGCCAGCTGGTCGCTCATGCCCAAGATCAAGACTGCCGAGGCGCCACCATCTCGCCGGCTGACATCCCCTGTCCTCCCTCCTGGCGGTGGCGGTGGGCCGATCGGTGCTGCCGTGTCTCATTCGCCGACTGGGGGCCGTCGCCCGTCCATGTCGTCGTATGTGGACTTGATCGAAGCCGCATCGCGTCTCAAGCGCACACACTCGTAACCAGGGTGGCGGACATGCCGGCGAGATGATCCCGCGCGACGCCAGTTTCACACCTGTGACCCAAGGCGGCGTGACCGACGGCGAGGCCGAGGCCGGGCGGAGGTCGAAGCAGAGCCCGAGCCCGAGCCGATCCTGCAAATCGGCCGATACACGTATGTCCGGTCCGAGGCAGGCGACCATGACTACCGTGCCTCGTTGATTCGAGACGACGGATCGCGGCGGTACACTGCACTTCCCGTGTCTCCTGCCGGCATGGGAGGTGGCGGCTACCGCCGCAGTAGCCTGAAAAAGGCACCCTCCAAAGACCAAGACCAAGCCCAAGTCGAGCATGGGGCCCTACGGCTTCTCTCTGATGCACGAGTCGCTCTTTGTAACTCCTCATCTGCTTGTCGCAGGTGCTGATGCTTGCCGGCATCGCCCAGGCCCTGATCCCGGCTCGGATCATGAGCCTGTCCTTTCCCGACTCCAGCCCGGGCAACATTGCCTGGTACACGGCCTCCTACGGCCTGACTTCCGGCACGTTTGTGTTGCCTGCCGGCCGGCTCGGCGACCTGTTTGGCCACCGCCGCGTGTTTGTCGTGGGCTTTTGTATGGTTCGCCGCTTGGAGTCTTCTTGCCGGCTTCACACCCATTGATCCAGCATGCTACCGGCAACCCGGCCACGTCGCACACCGGCGCCACCCTCTTTATCGTCTGTCGTGCCATGCAGGGCATTGGTCCGGCCATGCTCGTGCCCAATGGCCAGGCGATGTTGGGCCGCGCGTACCCGCCCGGTCCCGCAAGAACATTGTCATGTCGCTTTTTGGCGCGTCGTCGCCGTTGGGCTTCGTAGTGGAGCTGTCATGTCGGCGCTATTTGCCATCTATGCGTCGTGGCCCTGGGCCTTCTGGACGATGGCAGCCGTGTGCGTGGGCACTTGGGGCTGTGAGCCTACTGATCTGCCTGCGGATGAGCCTCGAGCGGCTGTGGCCATCCAGCCAACCGATGATACGACGCAGATGGATGAGGACGCGGACGACATGGTGCTGAACAAGCTGCCACCCAAGCGCGAGAGTCTGTGGGTGCGCATGGACGGCATGGGTATGCTGCTGGGCGTCGCGGGCCTCGTGCTGGTCAACTTTGCGTTCAACCAGGCACCCATTGTCGGCTGGGCCACGCCGTACACGTACTTCCTGCTGATCCTCGGCCTCTTCTTTGTGGCGCCTTTTGTACGTCGAGGCCTTCCAGGCAGCGTATCCGCTCGTGCCCCTGGCGGCCATGCGCTCCACCACCAACTTTGTGCTCGCCTGCACGGCCACCGCTGGGCTGCTTCTCGGTCTGGGTCTACTATGTCGTCCAGATGCTCGAGAACCTGCGCGGGTGGTCGCCACTCATGACCAGCGCGGCGTTTGCACCCGCACCCGTCACGGGCCTCATTGCCAGTCTCCTGACCGGCTTTCTATTCAGCCGCGGCGTGAAGCCACACTGGGTCATGCTCATCAGCATGTTTGCATTTTCGTGGGCAGCCTGCTGTTTGCCACGTCGGCGCCCGGCCAGTTGTACTGGTATAACCCGTTTTCAGCATTCTCATCATGCCCTTTGGCATGGACATGAGCAACCCGGCCGCGATCATCCTGGTCAGCAACAGCGTGCGCCGCGAGCACCAGGGCATAGCCGCCAGCCTTGTCGTGACATTTGTCAACTACGCCATCTCGCTGGCGCTGGGCATTGCCGGGTCGGTCGAGGCGGGCGTCTTTGATGCCAATGATCTGCTCGTGGGCTACCGCGCAGCACAGTACTTTGGCCTCGGCCTGGGCGGTCTGGGCGTTCTTGTTTGGCACTACATTCTTGTGCCAGAGCTACCTGCGTGCGCCTCCGGCCCGTTGAACGACAAGGCATAACTATGAGGCAGTTGTTGTAAAGGTAAAGGGGATTGTGCTGAGGCGAAGTGGTGAACTTGAGAGAGAAGGGCGATGGAGAGGAAAGGGGCCAGGAAGCAGATCTTTGGCTGCCATGTAAGGAAAGAGCACATCTGCTCAGGGAAGGAACGATTCTGTATTTTGATCTTGCCAGCGCATTTCCTAGGCGTTTCTCGGGTGGTTATTTTATTTTATTTTGGAAGGCGTGTCCAGCACACTTTGTTTTTGGGAAGGAGCATCTGGCATACCACACACCAAGTAGCGAGCACTCAAAGAGGAAACACCAGACGAAGACACATTCTGGCGCTTGCTCTTATACGAGAATATAGGGCCTTTTATATGGAAAGAAGTTCGGGTTTGTAATACCATTCATCGAACATGTGAACAACAGCGGAATAAAAAATCAGTATAATAGCAAGAGTATGGCAGACAATGAGAACAAAAGGGGAAAATAAAACAAGATCGTCCAATAATATAGAACAAGAAGAAATCAAATCCTATCCATCCAAAAACGCCATTGTGTTTCCACTTTTTTGTGCATTTTATGCTTTTTGATTCCTTTTTCCTTGGTCGGGCTCGAACCCGCCCCGTCTGAGCAAGTCGTGAAAGGTGCTGAAGAGGTAGCATAAATGTCGTCGATTGTCGTAAAGGACTGTCATCATGGTGTCACGTGGTGTGTGCCACTCTCGTCGGACTTGGGGGGCAAAGGACAACATGGGAGGCTGGAAAGCAGAAAGCTGGGCGACGCTTAGTAGCCGCCCCGGCCACGGCCACCACCGCGGCTGAAGCCACCGCTGCCACCACGGCCGCCGCTGCTGAAACCGCCACGGCTACCACCACGGCTGAAACCACCGCCGCTGCCGCCCGGGAGAAACCACCGCTGCCGCCGCGGCCGCCACCGCCGAAGCCGCCACGGCCACGGGTGCGCCCCGGCCACGGCCACCGAAACCACCGCGCGCACCGCCGCGGCCGCCGCCCATGCCGGCTTCTTGACACGCTTCTCGGTGCCTGGCGGGGGCTTGGGATGAAGCGCTCAAAGGGCAGCAGCTTGTCGCTGGACAGGTAGAACTTGTCGCCGGCCTTGAAGCTGGTGGCCTGGATGCCCTCGGAGGGCTTGATGTGAAGTAGACCTTGTTGATGGCCGAGGACCTCGTCGACCTTGCCGACGTTGGTCTTGTTCTCGAGGAAGACAAAGGCGTTGAACTGGGGATCTTGCTGGCGTTGACGCTCTTGCAGACCATCTCGCCCTCGCAGGCGTGCACAAAGGCGCCCATCTCGACGACGGACGCCGGCGGGCCCATGTCACGGGGAGCAAAGCCACCGCGGCCTAAAGAGAGAGAGAGGCATCGTTAGCATTCGTTCCCCCCCGAGAGATCCTACAGAAGAGCAATTGGACATACCACCACCACGGCCGCCAAAGCCGCCGCGACCGCGCGGTGCGCCTCCACGGAAAGACATTTCGAAATGGAGAAAGAGGGAGAGAGAAAGAGCGAAAGGGGGAGTGTGCTGTCGGGAAAGCGGTCGCTCGCTAGGTGTCGCAGAATTGGATGTCGTGAGAAAGAGACAGGCAACGTTTTGGCTTCGAATTTGGCTGACAGCTCCTGCCATTTTTTTTCTCGACTGAACTTAGTTTTTTTTTCCGCGGTCGCTTCTGGTTGGCTACATTCTGTATATAAGTGGGTCTCGACTTTGGCAGTGTCTTATCTTATCGAGATTATGGGCGTGCCTGGCCAGTGCTAGCCTTCTGTTCCTTCCTCGCATTTGGCACTGTGGAGACCCAATGTCAGCAATGGTTAGCGAGCATCAACACTGAAAAAAGACGACGCCAGCATCATCCGCGAAGCACAAGCAACAACAAAAAAACTAACCGCTGAATAATAAGAGACAGCTGGATTGAGGTCGAGGAAAGACTATGGATAGAATATGTCTCAATAATAGCAATTGTAGGGCCGAATAGCTGTCGTGGTGTTCGTCATCTTTCCACCCCTCTTTATCTCGTCGCGTAAGTGCTGTCTGGCATCGGCTCGCTTGTAATTGCCCCAAGTTCAAGGCAACTCTCATTGGACGTCCAAGGATCAGCATTCAAGTGGAGGGGCCAAGAGTCGGGGCTTCCAATGGTGGCCGAGTTCGGCCTCGGTGCTGTTGGGAGGGCCGTATTGCTTGACTCGGAGGTTCCCGCTATCGCTCTCGGGGCTTTCCCGTGTAGCTCTTATCAGCTGGAAGGGGAAGGAACAGGGGAGGGGGCCAGCAAGACAGCCGCCGGGAGATGTCGTCAATCGCATAGCCGATGGGAAAAAAAGGGACGACGCCCTGCCTCACGGGTGGGAGCGTTGGAGCGAAAAGGCAGAGGCTGTCCCAGAATACGTACTTTTATTGACTTGCCCTTTGCAATAATACCACAACAGCATCCCATCACCAACGGCAACAATTTGCTTTGTAAGACTTCGTTTTGTCTGGAGTTTCTTCCTATACAGCCCACCCCCAGTTCGCCTGCTGCCCTCTCACAATGGCTCGCACAATCACTGTCGCCGCTGCCCAGATGGGCCCTATCAAGTCCGTGCCCAACCCGGGCGGCAAGGAGCCCCGCGATGCCGCCATGAAGCGCATGCTTGCCTTGCTCGAGGACGCTGCCGCCAAGGGCGCCCAGCTCGTCGTCTACCCCGAGCTGGCCTTGACAACCTTTTTCCCGCGCGCCATGCTGACGGACGCGGATGAGATCGCCGCGCTGTTCGAGCCCGAGTCGCCCAACGGGCCCAGCATTGTTCGAATCGCCAACACCTCAAGCCGCTGCCTGGACCGCGCGGCCGCACTCGGCGTGGACATTAGCATTGGCTATGCCGAGCGGTGGACCGACGACAGCGGCAGCGACGGCGAGAGCAAGACAACGACTACAACACGGCCATCTTACTATGCGGCCGCGTCCCAGAGCGTGCTGGCAAAGTACCGCAAGGTGCACCTGCCGGGGCGCACGCACCTGCTGCCCGAAGGCTCGGCGCAGCAGCTGGAAAAAGTACTACTTCACGCCGGCAACATGGGCTTCCAGGCGTTCCGCGTGCCCGCGCGGCACCAGGCCATCTGCGGCATGCTGATCTGCAATGACCGGCGGTGGCCCGAGGGTGGCGGTGCCTGGGCCTGCAGGGCGTGGAGCTGGTGCTGTGCGGCTACAACACGTCCGACTACAAGCCGCAGGACCCGGGCGGCGTCGAGGAACAGACGGAGATGGCGCTGCTGCACCACCACATCAGCTGCCAGTCGGCAGCTACACAAACGCGTGCTTCGGCGTGCACGTGGCCAAGGCCGGCGTCGAGGCCGAGGGCGCCGGCGGCGGGCTGATTGGCGGAACAGTCATTTATGACCCGATGGGCCGCAAGGTCGGCGAGACGGCGACGCTGGACGACGAGCTGCTGGTGGCGACGCTGGACCTCGACATGTGCAAGCGCAGAAGAGCACCATCTTCAACTTTGCCAACCACCGCCGCGTCGAGCACTATGCGCGCATCATCGAGCAGGTAGGCGTCGAGGAGCCGCCGGAGGTGTTGATCCGGTGACGAAAATGGACGGTATTCTGGTATTTCACGGTATCCGAACCATCACCAAGAAAGTACATTAAAAAGCATGCAAGAGACCAAACAGGAGAACAGAAAAAGAATACATTGTATATGCAACCCATCATTACACAAACTGCTCCCAAAAGAGACGAGCCCGTCTCGACCCAGTAACCGTAAAAGATCATGAAAAGAAAAGAAAGAGCGAAAAGAGAAAAACGAGAAGAAAAAAGAAAAGTCAAACAAGCATCACAAACTCAAAAAAGGGAAAACATTGAACAAAAAAAGGAAACAAAAAACAAACCAACCCCATCACGCATCAACCCTCCTCATTCATGGTGGTGACGCCAGCTGACCGAGTTGCATTTGTGTTTGCGGCCGGACTGGCGTTGCTGCCACAGCAGGCTCTTGTTGTTGTTGTTGTTGCTGCTGCTGCTGCTGCTGTCGCTGCTGTAACAAGAGCTGCTGCTGCCGCATTGCCTGTGCTTGCTGCTGGCTACGCTGCCGCACAATGTAGTCCTGGTTCTCAATCGTGACGCTCTTGGTCATGTGGTTGACCTTGTAGACGCCTACTAGCCGCGCCGCCAGCTCAAACATGTTGTTGCGCAGCGAGATGACAATGAACTGCGCGTTCTTGGTGCGCTCCTTGATGTAGTTGGCCACAATGGACACGTTGCGGAAGTCGAGCGCGGCGTCAATCTCGTCCATGACGTAGAGGGCGTCGGCTTGTAGTGGTGCAGCGCAAACACAAGCGCCAGACTGCTCAGCGTCTTTCTCACCACCCGACAGGTTGCTAATGTTCTTCCACGACTTCTTGGGCGGCATCACGCTGAACAGGATGCCCTCCGAGAAGGGGTCGAGCGAGTCCACCAGCTCGAGCTCGGCGTTGCCGCCCATCGTGATCATCTGGTACATTTCCTTGAGCCGCAGCGAGATCGTGCTGAAGCCCTCCATGAAGCCCTCTAGGCGCAGCCGCCGCAGGTCGTCGCACCGCTTCTTGGCCGTGTCGCCGCTGCGTCACCGCCGTTGCCAGGTCCGACGACCGCGCCGCGTGCTCCTCAACCCGCCGCCGGTACTCAGCCAGTACGCCCAGGTCCACGTTGGTGTTCTGCGTCTTCTCCTCGAGCGCCGCAATCTCGCTCTTGAGCACCGCCTTGTCCATACCCATCAGCTCGTCCTTGCTGTACTGGCTGAACTCGACAGGAGGGCTATTGCTGTCTGCAGCCGCTGGACCGGTGCTGCCTGCACGATCGTAAGATCGCCCTCCTCCTCCTCTCCTCGCCATTCTTGCTGCAGCCGATGAAGCAGGGGTCTCGGCACCGACGATCTCAGCTTCGGCCTCCTCGCCAGACGCGGCGGCCTCGGAAGGCGTCTCGGAAGGCATCTCGGGAAGACTCTTCGGCTTGCGGCTCCGTCTTGATCACCACGGGCTTCGAGTACTCGAGGTCGTGGATGTTGTGCAGCTGCAGCTTCGACAGCTTGTCCTCCCAGTACTGTAGGCGCCGGTGGTTCTCGTTGAGCACCTTTTGATTCTCCTCGAGCTTGTTTGCGCATCTCGATTTCGACCGCACGCGTTTGTGTTGAGCGCCGCCGTCTTTTCGGTCGAGCTCAGCCTTGAGTTCCGCAAGCACCTGCTTCTTAAGCTGCAGGTCCTCTTGTGCCTCTTCGACAGCTGCCTTCATGGACTCGGCGTTCTCATCTTGGCTCTGGATCTCTTCCTCGAGCGCCTCGAGATCACGCGACGCGGCTTCGTGCTCCTTGGTCGCCTTGGCATGGTCCTTTTCGAGCTTCGTCTTTTGCTTCTCGGCCTTGGCCTTGCGCACTTCAGCGTTGGACGTCTCCTCGTTGTTGGACGCAAGCTGCTCTTTGGTGGCGTCGATCTTGGCGCGCTGCGCACGCAGTTTCTCACCGCCCACCTCCATGATCTTGTCCTGCAGCGACTTGATCTCCTCCTCGACGCTGGCCGTCTCGCCGTGCAGCTTCTCGACCTCCGTGTTCAGCGCTGCAATCTCCTTGGTGAGGACCGCCACGCGGTTGTCATCCGACTGCGATGGCTGGTGCTCCTTGCTCAGCTCCTTGATGCGGCGCTGCGCGTCAGCCAGGTTCTTGGCCGCACTCTCTATCTCGAGGTTGAGCTTTTGCATCTGCGTCTCCATCTGCGGGATCTGGTCACGCAGGAACCGCAGACGGCCCTCGAGCTCGCGCTGCCGGTCCTGGAAACTCCTGGAACCGCTGCTCCAGCGCGTCGCGGTCCACCTCCAGCTTGTTGACCTGCTCCTTGGTTGTGTCCGGAACAAGCTTCGAACGGACATCAGGCCCTTCTTGACAGTGCTGCCACCGCCAGACATGGTACCCGACTTGTCAATCAGCTCGCCGTCCAGCGTCACCACGCGCCAGCGCTTGGCACACCGTACGCGATTGCGATTTGGCCTGAGCAAGTCCTTTGCAACGAGCGTATCTTGCAAACGCGTGGTAGAATGCAGGCGGAAGCGGTCCTCCTTGGCCTTGATCAGGTCAAAACAGCCGCGGCGCGTCCTCGGGTGTACGGATGGTTGCGAGGTCGCGCGACCGCAGCTTGTCCAAGCAGATAAAGTTGCCGCGACCCATGTTGTCTTGCGCAGGTACTCGATGCACTGCTGACCAGCCTCGACCGTATCCGGTGACAAAGTTGTCCAGCGAGGGACAGGCCGTCGAGATGGCCACGTCGTACTTTTGGTCAATCATGCCCAAGTTTCCGAGGCGGCCGTGGAAGCCCTCCACACGGCCCGACTCTTTCATGCGCATGAGAGCCGTGAGCACATTGCCCTGTGTCCTGCGTCTGGGAGAGGCTGGAGCGGGCCTCGTCGGCTTTTTGGCGGGCGTTGGAGAGCTGGGCCCGCAGTTTGGGCTCCTGCTGGGCCAGGCTCTCGAGCTCAGCCTCGACTTCTTGGCCTCCTTCTCAAGACGTGCCTTTTCGACCTGGCACTCCTTGAGCTCATCAGCCCTTGCTCGCGCGCCCTCCTCGATACCAGCCATCTTGGCCTCCATCTCTTCGAGGGCGGTGGCGCCACGTTGGCCTCTCCTGGAGGATGGCCAGTTCACTCTCGGCTACGGCAATGGCGGATTGCTTCTGGTTGATCTTCTCCTTCCAGGCTCGAGGACTTTTGCTTGGCGGCGATTTGTCAGAGAAGCTTGGGTTTTTCCCTTGAGACTGTCGCGGATGCTGGCAAGGTCGGCCTCCTCCTCTGGTGATCTGCTGCTCCAGCTGCGCATTTCCTCGCGCGCGTCTGGATCTCCTCGGTGCACTGCTCGATCGTCTCCTCCGCCTCGGCAGCAGACTTCTCGGCGTTGGCAATGGCCTTGTCGAGCTTCCTTGCGCTTGTCGGTCAAGAATTGCGCTTTTCCTCGAACTTGACGCGCTCCTGATCAAACTTGGTTCAGCTCCTTGATCAGCTCCTGCTCTGCTTCTCGTGGCATCACACTTCTTGCTGCCCTTGGCAAACTGCTTCTCAAGTAGCTTAATGTTCCTGCTCCGCCGTGGTGCTTCTCTAGTTCCGGCGTCAAGTTTCGGCCTGCATCTGTGAGATGCCTCCTTCCGTGACAGCGACGTTTGTCGTGGCACTCGCTGGTGTAGATCTGGTAAAGGGCCGATTGTTTCATTGCGAGCTCATTCTCCGTCGCGGATATATGCAATTGGCCTTTTCCTTCTTGTCTTCGAGCTGCTCTTCTCCTTCTCGACGTCTGGACGCGACCACTCTTCTCCATAACAGATGTCGTTGAGCGTCTCTACCTCGGCAGCGGCCTCTTCAATCGGTGTCTTGTACTTGGAGGTGCCAATGATGTCCTCAAGGTACTCGAGCAAGGCCATCCTCGTGCTCGTTTTGCCGGGCCTTGGCTTTCATCTGCGCGATTGGACGTGCGACCTCGCCCTGGAGAAATCAGGAAACGCTTGTGGTCCAGGTCGACGCCGCGTTCTTTAAGGAGGGTGGTGACGACGTCGTGAAGTTGAAGATGACTTTGTTTATTTGATGTTAAGTTTTATTGTTGCTCGAGTTGTTGCGGAAAGCCTTGCGCGAGATGATCAGGTCGGAGTCGGAATGACTTTCCGAACCACCGCCGGGCAGGTCCATGACTTGCGCGAAAGTGAACAGCCACCTCAACAGTACTCGAGGTTTGGGTGCTGGGCCGAGGGTTTGTTGAATGAGGCGCCGACAGCTTGCCCTGACGCATCCTTGCTGGCACCGGAAACCAAAGACAAAAGAGGAACGGAGTTCAATGATCGTTCGGACTTGCCGGAGCCGTTGTGGTGGCCCAAACCACGGAAACGAGAACGACGCGTGGAAAGGGCCGACCCTCTTGGCGGCCGGGCGTAACTCTTGAAGTTGTAAGGGATAAGATAGGTAATGACGCGTGCGGGCCTTTGGGCACGGCAGGCTCGACGGGCGGGATGTTAGTCATGGTGCGCGACTTGAGCACAAATGTCCGACAATGGGCTTCTTTACGAGAATAGTGTCCATGGCGCGAATGGGCTTGGGCGGCCGCACAGCGCTCGTCTCGGGTGGCTGTCCGCGGGCGCTCGTTGAACAGATGGCTGGTGATGTCGGAGCACAGCGGTGCCCACTGGTCACATCAGCGGCCATGTGTCCATCGGCCCAGCTCGTCTCCCGTGTCGTTCCGCTGCAACATCGACGGCCTTGTCGTGCTGACAGGGGGCCACGTTCTCGCGTCCTCTGCGTTTCTCGCCTCTGCTCTCAGTCCCCCGCTGCCGCTGACCCTGGCTCGGGCGATGGGTGTGGGAATAGACGAAGAAAAGACGATACAGGGACGTAGAGCGAGGGCACGTCGGGCGGTCTCGGACTTGACCACCACCTTGCTAGCCAGCTCAAACGCTCTTGCGCTTGCGCGGCGCAAGGCCTTCTTAGGCGCGACTGCGGCGCCGTCTGCCTGGCTTCGACAGACGCAGTCACTGGTCAGCCGCCGTCTGGTCGGGGTCAAAAACCTCACTAGGCTCGTAGCATCGATGTCGACGATGCTGCCACCGACGCGCGCGTTCGTTCTTGGCCGCAACGGGCTTCGGCTGCCAGCCGAGGAGGCAGTGCCCTCTGGCGGCAATGGGTCTTGCGGCGCCCTGAAGCGGCCGGCCGGCGGGGGTGCGCATGGGCGCGGCGTGTGGAAGTCTTCCCTCGTTTCCTCGGTCGTTGACGGTGTTCTTGTTTGGAGAAGTCGCCGGAAATCTCGTTCGTCCGACTCAATAAATGGCCGTTTTCGGCCCGGCTTTGGGCGGCGCGATCGCGTCGGGACGTGATCGGACATCTCGTGGTTGGATGAAAATGAACGTGATTGTTGGAGAGAAGAGAGAAAACGCCGTGAAATGTTGGTCGAAAATGCCGTTGGGACGGCTGTCGCTTGGGATGCCGTGTTCGTGAGAGTTTGCAAAAAAGAGGAGAAATTCACAAATGTGAGGCGCGACAGTGTGTCGCCAGGCCGAAAGGGAAGGCTTTGCCCCGCTTGTTGTTGATTTGCGATTGCCGTTTGGCTGTAAACAAAACACGAACAGTCGCCCCACATTGATATGTGGCCAGCACATCACGTGTGGCCGTGTTGAGCGGTTATAACATGTTGCTGTTAGTGCATACTGTATGTCGACGGAAACGGATTGTTGCTACTGAAGCTCGAAGCTTCTGGCGATACTCTTTCGCGCTCAGCATCCCGGGGAAAAAAAAAACACCACCCAAACAGCCGCAACCGTGACCATGGCTGGACGGCTCGACTTTCGGAATTTCAGCGGAGGTGTTGTGGGCAAACGGCGATACGCTGCCGTATGACCAGCATATCAACCGTGACATTGAATCGAAGCGGCAAAGAGCCTCGGCGGCGTTCTGTTTGTCGACCGGGTCTTTACCACTAGGGATCCAGAAAGGTGAGCGATGCAGGAGATGTGAAGAAAGAGCATGTCTAGAATACGTGGATTGCATGAAAGCGTGTACACTAACATGTCAGTCAAAATCTACCCGCCCAAGACACGCGCACGCTGCACGACCTCTACCAACAAATCCTCGCTCCAAGATGACAACACACCATAAGGCTGTCGGCGCTCTACTACCTGCTGCTCGACCACGACGACGGCCTGAGCGCGCGGTCCAAGATCTCCGACCATTTCGCCGCGCAGACGGGCATGCCCGAGCGCTACCAGATCTTCATGAGCGGCCTCTGGCACATGGACGGCTGCAGTTTGCGTCGCTCTCGAGTACCTCGCGCACCCGTCGCTGCTGCCCGAGTTTGCCGATAATATCATCACGGCGCTCGTGCGCCACGCCGAGCATGGCGACTACAGTATGGCGCTGGCGTACTACGCGGCCGTGCAGCCGTTCTCAAGACACAAGAGGCCGTCGAGCTGCTGTTTGAGGCGCTGTCGCGCACCGACGTCAGCGAGGCGTTTTACTACACACGCACCCTTGCGGAGCCGGCACGGCAGCAGCTGTTTGAGCAGCTGGTTGTGTCGGTGCTGAAAGAGTCATCGGGCGCCAGCAGTGCAGGTGGGGGCAACGGCGACGTGGACGTGGCCGGCCGGGCAGCGAGCTGATTGCACTGCCGCTCAACGCACAGGAGGAGACGTGGCTGCGGACAATTCCTGACTTCGGGTGACGGCCGCAAGCTCAAGCGCGCCAAGGACACGATGATTATGAAGAAGATTGTGTCGAGGCGACGTGACCTGGGCGAGGGCACCAAGAGCCTCGGCGGTCCCTGGGGCATTGTGCTGCAGGGCTTCCGGCACAGCTCCGGCGGCGAGCAGTAGGTGCAGCTGCCGGCTGGGCTGTGACGACTGTGGTCTCAAATCAGGAGAGAAAGAGCAGCAGCGTCAGTCCCACGAAGGTGAATTCCGTCGTTGTGCGGTCCTACCACGAGGGCCGGCTGATTGAATTCTAAGCGGCCGTCAAGGGGGCTCCATTTGTGTTTAATTTTGTAGAGGAGTTGCGGGCAGAAATGGTCTTTGGGATTGGTTTTGTTTTCTACGATCTAGCAAAGTTTGTCGCGTAGTACTGTTGCACAATGGAATATCAGCATTTGATACACGGAAATAGGGACAGTAGCACTAGAGGCACACGCTTCCCAAAAAGGCAAGAGCAGTGAAGACAGCAAACCACCCGTAGACAATGCAATGGCTTGCTCAGTGACAGATATTGATTATCTATCAAGATGCCGGCCAATCTCTTTACTGCTGTCCTTTTTTCCGGCTCGCTAAAGGCGGCCGGATCGATGGAGACGCATCATGACTGAAAAATTACTCGCCTGCAGAAGCCTTCGAGGTGGCTAGACGGGAATGCAAGGACAGAACTCATCTTTTGACGTGTATTATTGTCTGACCTTACAGCCCGACTCTTCACCTCAAATTCTTTTTTCCCTCAAGTTGCTTCCCTGGCTGCTGTGCCTGGAGTACGCGCCGTCTGCAGCCCGCGGGTCAACAACACACAGCTGGACAAAACAGCCGAGTCGGGTATTCGCAGCACACGGCTCGATAGTAGAGTGCGGACAAAGAACATGGAAGGACAAGAGACGAATCGCGAGAAACAAAACAAAATTAAGTTATACAAATGGTGCCCTAGCACAATTAGATGGAAAGGCTGGCTCTGTTTGGGGGGGGAGGGGGGGGGGGGTTGGCAGAATTTGTTGCTGTTTCTACTGCTCACCGTGAAGCGGCTGAATAAGGAAGAGAGGACACGGGAAGGGGGAAGAGGAGCCAAGAGCACAACACGAGGAAAGATGCAAGGAGGCTGATCGCGGTCGTGCCTGCAGGCTGGCAAGCTGTCTCAAATGGGTGTGCTCTTTCTTAATTTGGCCGCCTTGTTTCAGGCCCAGTCCTTCCTCTGGATTTGGCTCCTTTCCAACGTGACTTTTCTGTGTTTGTATCTGAAGCTGTGCAACATCCGAAAGGAGGTGGCATGCGACAACTAATCAACACCGCCAGCAAAGGGGACAGAGAGCACAAAGCAGCTGCTGCAATCTCTCCTTCCACAGTCACCGGCTAGCGTCCACATGAAAAAGACAAAAGGGACCATCCCAGCATCGGGGCTCACCGTCCTCTTCGAGCCTGACGATGCTCGTCACGCAGTCATTGAGTAAGTCTCTTGGGTCTCTGTTTGCTGTGTAAATGGTTGTTTGGTTCTCCTCCCAAGCTGACTAGATAGCATCCTCTTCGTCTCGGCCTCGGGGGCCACCCCGTCCGGACCTGGCAGCACAGCAAACCGGCCACACCGTCGACACAAAAAAACACCCAATGGCACTGCGGATGGCAGCAACACCCTTCCTAGACGCAAAGGCTCTCTGCATGAGCTGGTGCGCAAGAACTCGCACTCGCTCAAGCGATGTCTCTCGAATGCGAGCCTGTCTCGAGACACACGAGATGCGGCCGCCAAAAAATCAGAGGAGAACGAGCAAGAAGCCGCCCTGCCACCCCTACCTATGACGTTTCCAACGCCACGACAGCGTCGCGTGCTGCGGAAGAACAGCTACCTGCGCAACAATTGGAACGGCAGCAGCAAGCAACATACACAACAACTATCTCGGCTATCCCAGCACAACGCGGTCCGAGTCTAAGCTGCTCTTGCTGGGAAGCTCGACTGCGGGCACAGTCACCAACCAACACCACCACCGTGAAAGACACGCCCCTTCCTCGACGAAGCAAGTCCACTTCAAGGCTGCGGCTTTTGCGGGCGCGAGATGAAGAAAAGCAGAAAGACGAGCAGCAGCAGACATACGAGGTAGACGAGGCCACTTCTGTATATTGGCCCCTAGACCTCCTACCTGCATCCTGTCCCAACACCCGCATCATGACCTGGGGCTGCCAAACACTTTCCACAAAGGGGCGTCTGCTGCCAGCGCAGAACAACATATTTGACCATGCCGAAGACCTGCTACGAGAATTGGCCATCCTACGCAAAGATACGCGCACCTTTGGGCGTGCTTTGGTGCTTGTCACGCACAGCCTCGGCGGTGTCATTGTCAAGGAGCTGCTCTGCCGTGCTGAAGCGTCTGATGACCTGTCCCGTAAAGACGTCCTGCAGTCGCTCGCAGGGATCACCTTTCTTGGCTCGCCACATCGTGATAGCCAGTACGCACGTTGCCTGATGCCGTCATGCACCTCGCCGGTCTGTCTTTGGGGGTCAGGCCGCAAGATGCCGTCCTCCAAGACCTCTGCGGCGCCGGCGCCAATTCGCAAAGCCTCGAAAACAACCGCCTTAATTTTGTGCGCCTCTGGAACGACTACAACTTTCGCGTCAAGACATTCCACGAAGCCGACAAGAGCCAAAATAGCGCCATCAGCCAGAACGAGCAGCAAAAGACGCTGCGGCGTGAAGCAGCGTGCCTGGTGATCCACGCGAGCGCTGCGAGGCCATTGATTCTAGCCATCTCGATCTTGGCCGCTGTTTCCGGTCCGCCGACGATCCCGTCTACCGCTCGTTATCCTTTGGCTGCTCCGGTTCATCCACGACGAGATCCACCGGCTGCGCGACTTGACACCACGGGAAGAGGCCATCTTGCGGGCACTGGCAGCCGATCCAAGCAAGGCAAGACTGCCACAAGGCATCATCCCCTCCATGGCCGGATTGTCTGACCCGTACCCCGAGACAGGCCTCTGGCTTTATGATCTGCCGACGTTTCAAGCCTGGCACCAGCGCGCAAGCGGCGGCCGCAACCGTATTCTGTGGCTCAAGGGCAGGCCAGGCTCAGGCAAGTCGGTTCTCCTCAAATCGTTGCACGGACGTGTCGAGCGCCAATGGGGCCCGCTCAACAGCAACGTTGTCTGGAGCCTGGCTGAAGGCGAGACGCTTAATAGCGTGTTCTTCCCAGGCCAGCCCCGTCCACCGCAGCACCACACAACCTCGCCGGCAGGCGTCTACCGCAGCCTGTTGGCGCAACTATACTACCAGGACCCACGGTTACGCAAGGCGCTCGAGGCCGTGTGCAAGAGGAGCTCGGCATCATCCCTTGCTGCCATCTCGCTCGACGACGCCCAGGTGGTCACTTTTTTCGTCGATGACTACGTGGACCAAAAAATAGAGACACCCACACGACGCACATTCATCTTTGTGGACGCCACTAACGACTGCGGGCAGCCCTATCTCCAGGATCTTCTTTACTACTTGTCGCAGCTCGCGGCCAACTCAGACTACAGCATCTGCGTGGCCACGGCATCCCACCCCGAGGTCGTACTCGACAATGCCATTGAGTCGTCTGCACCAGCGAAACGTCGGCGACATTCTGCGCTATGTCAGCCTACACTTGATGGCCGAATGGGAGGACCGCAACTATACGGTAATGCGCATTGGGAGCAAGGCGGCCGGCTGCTTTCTGTGGGCTGAAATCGTCGTCAGCATCCTGAACGCGGCCATTGAGGAGGTGCCACCGAAGAGTTGATCGAAGAGGCCGTTGCCGAGATGCCGGGCGATATTGATGGGCTATACGAGTGGCTGTTTGGCACGCTGGGGCCCGAGGAAAGGATAGAGACCCTCGTCTTAATGCAGTGGGTGCTTTTCTCTCCTGAACCTCTGCGGCTGAATGACCTGCGTTTTGCCATACAGGTGTCCCAGGGCCTGCACCATGGGCGACACCCGTTTGGTAACCCATACTCGGCTCTGCACGTCAGGCCGCCCACGTCCATTCGTGACCTGCGCCGTCCTTCTCGCATTGAGGGCGGTGCGTTTGACAGCCCATCGCAATTCTACAGCTGGGTGCGCAGCCGGTCCATTGGTCTACTGGAGCTGCAGCCGCAGACGCCAAGCCACAGCCACAGCCACAGTCACAGCCATTCACGCTCCCATTCCCATTCTCGCAGCCTGAGTGGAGACGGTGCCGGCGGAGGGTCAGGGATGATCCACGAGCCGCAAGGCCTGCGTCGCGTCCGCTTCATTCACGAGTCGGTTCGGAATTTCTTCTTGACCGGTCGCGGCTTCGTCTGTCTAACGAAGCCAGCTCCGCCCCGTGCGTGTCCAAGCCCAAGCGACATACCCAGCAGCAGCCACCCCAATGTCGATGACTTTGTCAACAACGCCCACTATGCTCTTCTCCAGGCCTGCCTGGCCTACCTCAACGTCATCGAGCTTGAGCCACTCGGCCGGCAAGTCGCTAGCGGGAAAGTCGAGATGTCTGGCGCATCCGGTGCAGCTGCCAACCAGCGTCGCCTTGTTGTGTCAAGCTACCCGTTCCTTGAGTACGCCGTCGATCATCTCGTCTTTCACCTTCTGAGTCCGCGGCTGTTCCGGTACTATCTGCCGCAGACCGAGCTGCTGCGCGCCCTTGCCGCTGATCAGTGCCGTCTCTGGCGCCGCTGGACCGCTCTACTGGGCTGCACTTGCACGGATGCCGATGCTGTCTTGGCCAAAGTAGCAGCCGGGTCCGCGCACGACCTCCTCGGGCCGGTGTTCGGTACGCGCTACCGTCTCGAGCGCATCTTTCGAACTCTGGCCAGGCTGGCCGGACAGGGGGCGTTTGGTGGAAACAACAGCGTCGTCAACACTAAAAATGCCAGCGCCACCACTTGTGCTGGGCAAAACGGCCCGCCAACTGTCTCCTCAGCTGCCCTCCGTGCTCATGCGAGCAGCCTCCCGCGACTCAAGACACGCCCGCCTCTCTCGAGCAGCCGATGTTTTTTCGCGCATTCCCCAGCCGCAACGCACGCGGTCACCCCCACCGCCGCCACCTCTCTCGGCCACGTCGCAGCTAACACAGGCCACGCTCGCAGAGTCGAGCTTTTTTTCGCCGCACTCGCCGCGCTCGCCGACATCGCCCGAGACACCACTGTCGTTCATGTCGCCTGTATCCATGGGCCCTGCACCAGGAACGGATCCGGCACTGTGGTCACCCATTGTCGTCAAGTAGAGCGTTGGCGTGTGTAATACCAAGTGCCTCGAGTGCTTCGGGCTTTTTGGGCGTTTCGGGTGTTTCGAATGTTTCGAGTGTTTTGTATTGTATTTTGTATGCACTGTAATCGTATCACTTTGGGGCCCTGTTTTCGTGGTTGGGGTGCTGTATTTTCTATTTAGGCGCTATGGAGACTTTAGGTGCATAATCAACTTTTAAGCGGTCAATTGCGGCAGAAATACAGCTCTTATAGATAAGGTCAATAATTCTCCAGCATCTAGCCATCTCTGTTTCTTTTCTTTTCCCTCCGACGTCATGACACTCCCGGCCCCCCTCGTATACTCCGACACCTCCTCTACTCCGGTCTTCTCCTCCTACCCTCCTACATGTTGGCGGCACGTGGGCCTCCGCGATCCGTACTCGGCACAGTTCCACGTGCACCGATAAGGATACAGCCAACAACTTGGACAGCCTCACCGACAACATCACAACTACCGCCACTATGGCGCCTCCCACGACAATGCCGCGGCAAAGTGCAAAGCAGCAAAAAACACATTACACGAGATGACGCCGCTCGCTGAGAAACTGGGCGAAACGGGGCTGTGGCACTACGGGCGCTTGACGAGGCAGGTCGAGGGCGAAGAAGTCAAGGCCGATGCCAAAGCCAAAGCCAAAGCCAAGGCAACCGCAAAAGAAAAGGCAAAGGCCCAGGCCAAGACCACAAAGACCAAGAAAGTGAAGGGCGACAAGTACCGCGTCAACATTGTCAGCGAGCCGCTCTGCGACGACATTCTCAAGTATGTCGGCAGCTCGCTCGCCGCGCGGCACGCCGGCTGCGACTTGCTCGATATCTACCCCGGCGCCGGTCTCTGGAGCCGCAAACTGCACGACCTGCTGCAGCCGCGCCAGCACATTCTCCTCGAGCCCGACGACCAGTTTTACCAGCCGTTCCTGCAGCCGCTGCTCGACAAGCCCAATGTGTCGCTCGTGCCCAAGTCGGGCATCGTGTGGCGCGACCTAAGCAACGTCCTCGAGACCATGCTGCCGCACCAGGTCGAGCGGCAGCGCGGACCCGACCACGAGCCCCAGCGCAACGACACGCTGCTCGTCACGGCCAACCTGGCGTTCTTCCCCAAACGCAGCTTTAGCATGTTTGACTCGGTCGCCCAGCTGGTCCTGTACCAGTTCATCAACAGCATCCGTGCCTCGTCCCTTTTCCATCGGTACGGTCTCGTCCGAATGCTGCTCTGGGTCGAGGCCAGCGACCGGCACCCGCTGCTCGCGCGGTCGTGCCAACGCCGCAAGCGTCTCGCCATTGATGGCGAGCTGGCCACGGAGTGGATCACCGAGATTGCCGGGCCCGACGACTTTTCGCAGTGGTTTATCCGGGCCGACAACCTGGACCGCGCAAGCTGCCAGCAAGCACTGGCGCGCATGAAGGCGGCGGGCATCACAATGCCACAAGGACGGGAGCCCAAGTCGGTCCTGAAGGAGCTAGGCTTACTGCTGGAGGAAACAGTTGTCAAGGAACCGAAGAAGCGGGGACGACCACGCAAGATTGCCGAACCGGTGGCGCCTCCAGAGACAGCCACTGTCGTCGAGGAAGATGCACAAAAACCCAAGAAGCGCGGCCCAAAACCCAAAACTCGACTGCCAGAGGAGGAAGCAGCGCCAGCACCAGCACCCAAGAAACGCGGGCGCAAACCGACGAACCCGCTGGGACTGGGGTCAACGATCCAGGACTTGGAGGCGAGCTTCGCCAACGCGGGCCGATCCCCTGTCGGCGCCTGCAGCCTTTGAGCGGCCGTACATTATCGAGCTGCGCGAGCTCGAGGCCATGGCGATTGCCGGCAAGATCGGCCCCAACGGCCCCCACGCGTCCATGTACAAGCATATGCTGGCATTGCAGTACCGCCACAACCGTGAGGTGCGCGTCAACATGTCCACCCACAAACTACTGCAAGATCGCGCTCGGCTCGCTGCCGACAGGGAGGCTTTTGAAACGGAGACTGCCAAGCGGACAGGTAGTGAGAAGGGTGAGCAGCGCAGTGAAGACGCAGAACAAAAGGAGGAAGGCGAGCAAAGCGAGGGCGGCGACCAACTCGACGCAAAGCGAGCGGAGCTGGACGCGCGCGAGGCCAAGTGGAATGCCGACGTCGACTCTCTCACAGTCAACAGCCGCAAGCAGTTTTTGCTCGGCCGCGATAACCTGCACCTCTTCCGCCAGTCGCCACCCGTGCTCACCTGGGACCGCCGTGCCTACGAGCCGCTCGTTGCCCAGGACGTCGATTTCTTCCCCAACGCGCCCTGTGCGCTACTCGACATCCAGCCCAAAGCCATGCACCCACTGCTGCGGGTCGGACGCCCCGACAAGTCGGGCGACATATTCGAGCTGCTCTCGCGCGGCATGATTGCCATGAGCGCCGAGCCCGTCAGCAAGGCCATTGAATCGGTGTGGCCCGGCGCCGCGGACGGCGTGCTTCCACACTGCCCTAGCCTCACAGATCGGAAGCGGGGAGGCGACACGGTGGGCGGCCCTTATGGTGAGCTGACGGTGCGGACGCTCAACGAGACGCAGTGGATCGAGATCCTGGACGCGTGGATGAAGTGGCCGTTCCGGCCCACACTGCCGCAGCTGGTGGCGCGCATCACGGAAGAGGCCGAGGCGGACCCCGATGACGACAGTGTGATGATGTGAGGTGTGACCCCGCGATGATTTCACTCTCAGTCAAGTCTACGACGTAGTTTTGGGGTTCTACTGTTCTACTTTCTGTATAATAATGTGTATATATGCCCTGTATTATATGTATATCATTGACGTCTCTGCAGTCTCATTGCTCTCTTGTTTTCATCGCCATCTTCATTCTGTTTTTTTTTGCTGTGGTTGTTCTGCTTTATTATTTGCCTTTCTTTTAACAGCAGATCCTAGCCGGAGCTGGAACAGGATGAGACAAGAAATGGCTGACAGAGAGAAAATGTGAGATGCTTGCATGTGGTTTGCCATGCGCCCCGTTTTCGTCATCGCTTCTATTTTCTGCAACAGACCAAAACATCGACCTCGGCTGGGCCAGGCCACGGCTATGGCCTCATTTGTCAGTGCTATTGCCAGCGTGCCAATAATATCACAGCGCTCCAACAACACCCCAAATCGTGTCACTTGCCCTGGCCTAGGCGGCTCAGCCCTTTTGGCCCTATCCAGCCAGAGGCCAGTCGCAAGGCACATGGCCGTTCTCCTCACATCTCTCCATTTAGTCCTCGTCTTTTTTCCCTTTCGCTTCTTTTTCGCCTGTGTTGGTTCTTTGCTGCTTTGTTTCCGTTCTTTTCCGGATGCTTTCTTTGTGAGAGCGTTTGTTTTGTTTATCGTCATATTCCGGCGAACCAGTCCTACCCCATTCCGTGCTACTTTACGTATCTTACTCGGGCGAGACGCGTCGGGATAACGTGCAAAAGCAAAAGGAGGCCGACTAAATACCAGCATTGCCCGTTCTGGTCTCCGTCGAAATGCCGGTCTACTTCTGTTTTCAAAGTGTATTCCCCTCTCAAGCTGCGGCCCTTTCCAGACCTGCGCAAGTGCCCGAGGGCCATCCACGTTCGGAAAGGGAGAACGGGACGAGACCACAAGGGTGTCAAGGGCATGTATCGGCTGATTTAGGGCGGTCTTGAGGGAGGTTCAAAGAGGGTGTGGGCGCATGTGGTGGTGGTGGGTGGTGTGGCCCAAGGCGCAGACAGCGGCTGGCCTCGTTCCTGCTGCAGTCGCTTCCCCTCTTTTGCGACGCAGGCTCAGAAGCCAGGCCAACCGCTGCTGCCGGGAGGAATGAGCAACAAGGCGAGCGAGTGGGGGTTCTGTCCGCTCTGTTCCTGCCCTTTTTGGGCCCTATGACAGCATGGCCGATAATACGATCCAAGCTGTGGATCCCCCCGCCGCACTAGGGTCGCGGGCGTGCCAGCGCCAGGGCAGCAGGCAGCGATAAGGCTTGTAAGTGGTTGCCGAAATGGGACGTGGAGGCATGGTACGGGAGTACTTCGTCATGTATTACTTGCTTTATCGCCCGTCGCGCCTGCCTCGCGTCATTGAACATGGCTGGCGGGAGAAAGAGAGAAAGAGCGAGGCACCCGATGTAATAATAGCATCAGAGAGCAGAAGACGACAGGCAAACGACGTCGTCAGTGCGAGTGACCTCTGGTCGACCTGGTTTGCCGTCTCGCCGTTTCCTTTGCCACCTGGCCAGGGAATCGCATCCGGAACAAGGACCTGTTCACGCAGACACATGATCTGTCTCGTCTCTCGCTCAAACCCGGCACTGCCGTTTTGTCCATCGAGCCTTCCTTTGTTCCTTCCTTGTCTGCGTCTTCATTCCCTGCCGTTCTGTTCACTCTCGTCTCTTTTAGGTCCCTCGCACCTGCCTTCCCTCCTGTTCACACCAGCCAACCAAGCCGACCATGCCCTCGCTCCTTCTCTCGTCCTCTGCTGTTTCTATCGCTCTTTTCCCCTCGTAGTCTTTATCGTAATCTAGGCTAGCCGCCACATGCCCCATGCCTCTCTGATCCCTCCCGCCCGTCATAGTGCAGGTCCTCTCGACGCGTTTCCCCCATCTCTCCTTCCAGGCTCATCCCCCTCCTTCCTCCACACCCTCCTTCCCTCGAGGCTAGCGAATCACAGATAGGGTACAATAACAATGGCACAGGACACGCTCGTGTCAAAGACACAGTGAACAAGGCTTGTATTCTCTCTCGACACGTTCAGCCCTCCTTTGACACTCCCTGCTCTCCTTGTTCACCCCAGTTCATCCGCGGAAAGAGGCAGTGTGATGCACATATAAATAACGTGGCCCTCTCCGCTCTTTACTCGTTCTTTGCCTTCCTTATTCACAGCATCAAACACCGCAGCAACAAAATACCTTTCCCCTCGACAAGGCTATCGTATTTCAGATATACACTGCCTTGCGTTATCTCTTATCAGAACAACAACACATCAGCCGCCCGTCTCGCGGCCCCGTCATCATCCACAAGCCTTCTCACCTTCCTTCCTTGAGTCACGCGGCACTCGTTGAAGTATTCTCTCTTTATAGCTTGCTCCTTTTGACACTTTCTTTTCTTTGCCTTCAACTCTCTACTCTCCTTCTCTTTCGCTCTTACTCTTCCACTCTTTACTCTTTTACTCTTCGTATCAAGACTCTCTCTGTCTACCCAGCGTCTCGGCAACTTCCCTCCACACAATTTATCACCACTTAGGCCCTCACACCAAACCGTTACTCTCACTTTGCTTTCCACAATGCCTTCCGCCAGCTTCGACATCGACGCCTGCGACCACCAGGACTTCCGCGGTGCCAACCAGGCTGAGCAGCGACGCACAAACCACACCCTGAAATGGAGCCGTGACCGTGCCCCTCCATGCGTCGACTGCTACAACGATGTCGAGGAGTGCATGAGAGCAATGACCATCGACAGGTACATGCGCGGCGTTAAATTGCGGGGCCTTCCCTCTCGCGTCGACTCGAGCAACTTCAACAAGCTGAACCGGGTCACCAACTGGACGAAGCCTGCTCGCCGCCAGCACACCACGACGGACGCACTTGCCGAGGTTCAAACTGCTAAAACGATGTCGCCGTCGTTCATTGTCATGACCTCGACTTACACCCCGTCTGGTCGTGCGCCGCTCCCCGAAAATAGCGCGCCACTGAACAACTCGGACCTGTCTGACCTTGACGGCCCCATGCGCTCTCTGCCGCTGGCTGCCTTTGTCAAGGAGCCCAGCGTCCGGGACATGGAGCGGATGGTCAACCGCGAGTATGAGATTGTTGACAGCAACGGCTCTACAGCCACCGGCCGCCGGGCCCGTGAGCTGCTGCGCCAGTCGCCCATCTCGTCCTCTGCCCCGGCCACTGACGGCGACTTTGAGCTGGTCTGACTTCTTTTCATCTCTTTCTGCCCTCTGTTGCAGTGTGCATCCCTTTCTTTTTTCTTTCGGTTACCATTTGCTTTTGATTTTACGTCTTAACGAACGGCCCGGCGCCGCGTACAACTTTTGTTGGTCGAGTATTGCGTGTAGCGAAGTGTTGTTTCTCCTTTTTCTCCTTTTTTCTCCTTTTTCTGTTTCTGCGGGTGCTCCCTTAAGGCACAATAAATTGCTCCGACTTTCCCTAATACTCCTTCTCTCAGACTCCGCCCTGTATATTACCGTGTGCTTTTCCATCTATTCATGATTCGTCCTGTATTTTATACCAATATCCTATTCCTATTCAACATCGCTCTTGATAAGGTGCAGCAAGGCCTCGGCCCAATATAAATATTTAATCACAAAATACCAGCCCTTGACAACTCACAATAATGTCTATTGATAACATCTTGGTAGTCCAATACGCCCAGCAGATCTTCAGTCTCATTTAGGCTTCCGTCTTAAATCTAAATAGAGTGAGAGTGAGAGACTGCCTTGAGATAGTTTTTACAGTGGGGACCTGGGCATGCGCGTCTTAGGCATTAGCGTCTGCCATTGGCCCATACTCACTAACAGGCCTGGAACCCCACTAACGGTGGACGGAGCTTCCAGCTCTTATTAGCTCTTTCCCCATTCCTCAATGAAGCACAGGTGAGCTTATTGGCGAGCCTCATTACGTATCTTACCCCATCCAGCCTCGTATACGTATCACCTCACCTCTCTTCCCTTTCTGGCGTCTCTCTCCTTCTCCTCCCCTTCTCCTTTTCTCCTTTTCTCCTTTTCTCCTTTTCTCAAGAGATGGACACCACCGTCACGCTCTTCTGACCAGCTTCATCAATCTACCAGCCCCCTCGACAAGCTCCAGATGAAGCCATCACGTGCGCTTTTTCGCCGGAACCGCCGGCCTGCTGCTTGCGTCCGCTGTCCACGGCCACCACATCGCTGTCATCGGCGCCGGCGCTGCAGGCTCCTCTACCGCCTACCACCTGCGCCAATTTGCCGATGCCGACGGCGTTGACGTCAACATTACCTCTTTGAGAAGACAGACCACATTGGCGGCCGCACACTGACCGCGCACGCCTTTGGCGACGCCAACCAGCCTGTCGAGCTCGGCGCATCCATCTTTGTGCAGATCAACGAGATCCTGTGGAACGCCGCGTCCAATTTCAGCCTGCCGCTGCAGCCCGCAGGCGGCTTCGACGACGGACGCCGCGCTGCTCGGCATCTGGGACGGCGACCGCTTTGCGTACACGCAGGACGACCGCTCGTCGGCTGGTGGAACATTGTGCGCTTGTGTGGACATACGGCACGGCGCCGTACCCGCGCCAACAAGCTGATGCAGGCCACAATCCGGCGGTTTTGGAGCTGTACAGGGCACCGTACTTTCCGTTCCGCTCGCTGACGACGCGCGCCTACGAGCTCGAGTTGACGTTTGTGACGAGCCAGACGGGGCAGCAGTTTCTGGATGCCAACAATGTGGGCACGCGGTTCAGCCACGACATTGTGCAGGCCAGCACGCGGGTCAATTACGCGTCCAACCTGGCACGTAATCCACGGCCTCGACGCCATGGTGGCGCTGGCCCCTTCGGGCGCGTCACAGATCCGCGGCGGCAACTGGCAGATCTTTGATCGCATGGCGCGGGCCAGCGGTGCCCATGTGCGGCTGAACACGTCGATTACGCACCTCGACAAGGTGCCCGGCACCAGTCCGCCATCTACAAAGTACGTGGTCAAGACTACGGACGCGCTCGGCATTGAGGCGGAGGAGGAGTTTGACAGTGTCGTTCTGGCATCGCCGTTCCAGTTCAGCGGCATTGCGGCTGGCGACGGCGTGCTGCAAACCGCAATTGACGCGATTCCTTACGTCAAGCTCCACGTCACACTCTTTACATCGCCACTCAAGTTTGATGCCGCCTACTTCAACCTCGAGCCGGGCAGCAAGAACGTGCCCACAACCGTGCTCACAACACTCGCTGACGACGACGACGACCAGGGCTCCTCGGGCGCCGATGGGTCCGGTAAGGCCGGCTTCTTCTCGGTCAGCACGCTGCGCCGGGTCATCAAACCCGACCACGCTGCGCGAAGAATACCTCTACAAGATCTTTTCGCCCGAGGCCGTGACACCTGCATTTTTGTCCGAGCTCTTTGGTGTCGACGTGCCAGGCACGTTTACCGACGAGACCGCGGAGCTGCCGGTGATTTCCTGGTACTACCCGCACATCTTCCACTCCTATCCCAAGGCTCTGCCGCGGGTGACCTTCCAGGACCCGATCGTGGGCGATGGTCTGTACTTATACTCGGCATCGAGAGCTTCATCTCGACCATGGAGACGAGTGCGCTGATGGGCAAAAACGTGGCACGTCTGATTGTCGATGACATCCAGGGCCTGGCTACGGGTGGCGCTGTTTCTTATGGAGAACGGGGAGGAGGATGGTAAGAAGCCGATCCTGGTCGGGTCAGAGGACAAGGAAAAAATCATTGGTGAGCTTTAAAGTCGGGGTCTGACTGTTGAATTAATTACATTTTTGTGTTTTTTCAAAAATATTTTGCCATCCGGAAAACATGATGCTACTTGCTTGGACCACTTCATTCCTTTCATTTTGCGAAGATAGGTAAGACGGAAAGGAGCTCTTGATTCGGATAACGGGCTTTATGTCCTTCCAAGTCCACAGCCTGACGCCCATTGCCATTCGTGTGGGCACAATGCGTCATCGGGGATCGGCAGATGCGCCCTCCGTGATTTATCGCAGGTTTTGCAGGTCGCCGGTACGGATTTCCGGTGGCCCAAGCAAACAAGCCAACGACAATTAAAACCCAATGGAACTGGAAGAGCTTGCCAAGCAATATGTAGCCGGCCGGAAACGAGCCGCCACCAAAGCAAATCAAATGTGTCAAATCTGCTGGGCTGCTGTTGAAGGCTGCTTGCGCCATTCGCCGCGCTGAACAAATTGGGGACAATGTCACCACTGACCACTTTGGCAACGAAATCAAGGCCTAGTCGAGGTGTAATACCGGCAATGAGAGCATTGTTAATGAAAATGTTGGTAATCAAAGGAAAGTCATTCTGAGTACAAAAGTGGCCGGTCCGGCACCTGAAATCAGAGATGATATCTCTAGACCTCTGTGCCTTGCATTCAATCTGCTTACACCGCACACCGGCTCCCAACACTTGCAGCGTCCACGGTCCATTTATAATCCCCCTTTACAAAAATGACGCTCAAAGTTGCTCTCGTTGGCCTCTCCGCCCGTGCCACTACGAGCTGGCAGCCAGAGCCCACCTCCCCTACCTCCTCTCGGAACGGGGCCGGCTCGCTTTCAGATCGTGGCCCTGGTCAACTCGAGCATTGACGCAGCACAGGCGGCCATTGCCTTTTACAACCTGCCCGCCGATACCACCAAGCCTATGGGGACCCAGCCGCCTTGGCTGCCGACATTACCGCCGGCAAGATCGAGGTGAACCTGGTGTCGGTTGCCACACGCGTCGATGTCCACCACCCTGTGGCCCTGCCCATCCTCAAGGCCGTCGCCGCAGCCGAGAAGAAGCCGTCTGACTTTGGCGTTCTCGTCGAGTGGCCGCTGGCGTCCAACGTGCGCGACGCCGAGGAGCTGGCCCGCCTCACGGGCCCTTCTACCGGTATTCGCCTCGCGGTCGGCCTCCAGGGCCGCGTGTCGCCCGTGTACCTCGCCGTGACGGAGCTGATTGCATCGGGCAAGCTAGGCCGGGTCCTCAGCGGCAATGCGACGGCCTTTGGTGGCTCAGTCTCCCGTGATTTCGATCGTCGAGGGCCTGGCCTACTTCCTTGACCGGTCGATTGGCGGCAATGCATTACCATTGGCCTTGGGCACTGTACGTACTACCTCGTGTCACGTCGTGTCTTGCGTCAACCAATGTCTCTTCTCCCCGCTAACTACCCCAGTAATCGACGCCATTCAGTTCGCCATTGGCGATTTCAAGGACACCAAGGCGCAGTCCCAGATCCAGCTGCCCCATGTCAAGCTGCTGCACAAGAACGACGACGGCAGCTCGACCGTTGCCAAAGACTGTCACGTTCTGACGTGCCGGACCTTATCACGGTCCTGGCAGGCTGGCCCTCGCACCGGCCGCCGGCGCGAGTACTTTAGTGACGGCTCCGCCTCGTTCCAGGTCCGCTTCCAACGCGGCGGAGTCTTCCCCGGCGAACCGGCTACGTCCTTGACGGTCACGGGCGACAAGGGCGAGCTGCGTCTTGTCTCTGCTGCCGGCCCGTCTATCCAGGCCTTTGGCGGCGGCGACAACAACACCGGCCCCTTGGCCATTACGCTGTCGCTGCACGACTACGCAACGGACAAGGTCACCGAGGTGCCGTGGCAGTGGCAAGACTGGCAGAACACGCAGGATCCCGTGCTGCGCGCAATATTGGCGCACTGTAGAGGCCTACGCCGAGGGCCGTGAGGCGGACTATGCGACATTGCCGACGCCGTGGTACGTCATGCGCAGCTCGAGCGGTGGCTGGACCAGTAGATGGGCGAGAGAGTGGCCAGGGAGGGACTGCCAGGTTGAAATTTGACGGGATTGAGTCCAAGGGTGTCAGATCGCGAGAATTGAGAAGAGCCAAATTCCTCCAACATACGCCATAAATACAGAGCATTACAGCGCTGTAGCTGTATCATCAGCGCTAGAACGCCAAAGGGCGTGCACTCGTGTAAATTGGATGCCCCACTTTCGCTATAGCGCGTGCAGACAGACGCGTCCTAGGAGACTGGCCTGCTGCCCCACCACTGTCTGCAATACGGGGTAGTCGGTAAAGTGCGCCCAAAAACTCAGTTCCAAAGCAACAAAACGCTCCTGCCCGCATCTTGCGAGTATCTGTACAGACGGCACCCACAACGTCCACCTCGACGCTGCGCCGACACCCGCTTCCACCCCGACAGTCCTCCCCCGCTCTCGTTTCCCCTCTCGTCATCCTCTCCCACCGCCGCCATGGGCATCAAGCAGCTCTTTCAGATTTGTCAAGGAGGAGGCGCCCGACGCCGTGAAGGAGGGCGAGATCAAGAACCAGTTTGGCCGCAAAGTGGCAATTGTGAGTGCTGTCGTCGTTTGGAAGTAGCCCCCGTGAGAGTGTGAGAGTGCTTTACCTTTCGCTAACAGCCTCAGGATGCGTAGGTTTTTCTTTGTCCTTTGGTCCAACCAGCGCGCGACCACCGAGTCCGAACTAACACGAAGCCCCCCCCCCGCCCCCCTCCAGCTCTATGAGCATTTACTCGTTCTTGATTGCCGTGCGGCTCGGATGGCCAGATGCTCATGAGCGAAGCCGGCGAGACCACCTCGCACCTCATGGGATGTTCTAACCGCACACTACGCATGGTCGACAACGGGCATCAAGCCGCTCTACGTCTTTGACGGCGCCCCGCCGAAACTCAAGTCGGGCGAGCTCGCTCGTCGCTACAATGCGCAAACAGGAGGCCACCGAGGCCTCGAGGAGGCCAAGGAGACAGGCACCACCGAGGACATTGAAAAGTTTCTCGCGCCGCACCGTGCGCGTCACGCGCGAGCACAACCAGGAGTGCCAGCGGCTGCTCAAGCTGATGGGCGTGCCGTACCTGGTGGCACCCACCGAGGCCGAGGCGCAGTGCGCAGAGCTCGCGCGCGCCGGCAAGGTCTACGCAGCCGCCAGCGAGGACATGGACACGCTGTGCTTCAACACGCCGATTCTGCTGCGGCACCTCACGTTTAGCGAGCAGCGCAAAGAGCCCATCCAGGAGAATCCACCTCGACAAGGTGCTGGAGGGGCTCAACATGGAGCGCCCGCAGTTTGTCGACCTCTGCATCCTGCTCGGCTGCGACTACCTCGACCCAATTCCCAAGGTCGGCCCCAACACGGCCCTCAAGCTCATCCGCGAGCACGGCACGCTTTGAAAAGGTCGTCGAGTTCATGAAGACGGACAAGAAGCAAAAGTTTGTCATCCCGACGACTGGCCATACGAAGACGCCCGCGAGCTCTTCTTCAAGCCCGATGTGCGCACTTCCGACGACCCGCTCTGCGACTTCAAGTGGGACCGTCCCGACATTCCGGGCCTCGTGCAGTTCCTGGTCAACGAGAAGGGCTTCTCTCCGAAGACCGTGTGCGGTCCGGCGGCCGCCCGCCTCGAGAAGAACCTCAAGGGCACCCAGCAGCAGCGCCTCGAGGGCTTTTTCAAGATTGTACCCAAGACAGAGGCCGAGCAGAAGGCACACAAGCGCAAGCTCGACGAGAAGAACGAAGAGAAAAAGAAGCGCCTCAAGGAAGAGAAAAAAGACAAGGCAAGGCCAAGGGAAACCTCGGGGCGGGGCGTGATGTTATCGTGACAAGAGTTGAGCGACGAAGAGAGGGGTGTTACAATGCAGTATCCGGGGTACACATTTATTTTCTGCATGAGGAGAAAGTAGGGAGGAAAAGAGGCCGAGATGAGCTCCGCATGAGCTTTGCACACGATTTCATATACCGAGAGCGGGAGGATAGGCCCCTTGTGATAGTCAGGGTCTAGCCATTCTTTGCACTGTTTTTTGTTGCTCTTTAGTCCTTTCTTTTTCTATTTTTTGCATCGGCGTTGCACCGGCGGCAGGTTTGAGTCCGCTGGAATCTATGGCAGGGAAAAATCACATGGGATATATTGCTGTTGAACGAGCCTCTAGAACGAGGAAGCAAACGTGAGGTTGTCCGTATATGTGAATATCCGATAAGTGCATATTTTTGGCTCTTCTGGCCACGAGACCAGCATGCATGCCTCGGCAGACCCACCCAATCACGATTGCCGTCGTCAGCAGCAGTGAAATGCCACAATGACATCAGGGCGCGACTGGGCAAAAGGGTCCAGCGAGTCCAGCGTCAGTCACATGCGATGCTGCCATCGTTTTGCAGAGCGTGTGATTCGTGGTTCAACCAAGCTATTCCTAAATCCAACCATGCTCAGTATTGTTGCTTGACATCCTCGACTCCGTCTTGATTACTTTTCTGTTCTTGTCTTCGGCTTGTTTGGTCAACTGCACTCTTTGTTTCCCCTTTTTTGTAGAGATAATACGTCGTAGGAAGGCTCGCATGCCAGTGAATCGCACCTGCCCTCGGTGCGCCGCAAGCAGCATTCGATTACAACGGCGTGGTTTCCCCTTTAGGCGCGACAGCAACCAATCCCCACTCGCACGGTGCATGCTTGCACGCCAGTCAGTCGGCTCCGCGAGAGCTGCCCCAGACGGCCCCAGACTGTGCCAAAACCAGCCAATAGAAGTGGGCGAATTACGCTTGTCCCCCACACTCTCCAGCAAGCCGAGCTCTCTGTGTCGCCGGCACTGTCCTCGCACCGTGTCCGTCAGCGCAAAACGCCAGCAGCTTGCCAGCGCGCTTTTCGCATGTGATCGGCCTGTATCGCCCTCCCCCCAAAAATTGCCGACCGATGCCGTCAGGATTCAACAAGGCTCGCTTTCTTTAAACACGCGCTTTTCTTACTTCTCGTCGACTTCTTTTGCTCTCACCTTCTCTCTTCTCTCTTTTTTCTGCTTCATCCCATTTAACAGTCTGAATTGATCTCTCTCGATACCCATCCTCATCCAGCATCTCGTGTTTTCTGCCTCATCCTCCCTCTTCCTCATTCCCTACCTTTTCTTTATATTTTGTTCCCTCTCTCCCTCCCCCCCACATACACATCACAATGTCCAAGACATTCACACAGGCCGAGGTTGCCTCGCACAACAAGCCCGACTCGCTGTACATCACGGTCGACGGCGATGTCTACGACCTGACCAAGTTCCAGGACGATCACCCGGGTGGCAAGAAGATCCTGGCCCGCGTGGCCGGCAAGGATGCTTCCAAGCAGTTCTGGAAGTACCACAACGAGGGCATCCTCAAGAAGTACCAGCCCTCGCTGCTGATCGGCTCGCTCGACTCCAAACCCAAGCCCAAGGCCGCGCCCGCACCGGCCCGAAGCCCAAGCCTGCTGCTGCTGCCGCCCCCAAGAAGGCTTCGCCTGACGCTGACAAGCCTGCCGAGAAGCACGAGGTCGAGCCCCTCGAGCCGTTTGGCGCCATCATCCCCTTTGCCGACCCCGCCTGGTACCAGAGCTACCGCTCGCCATACTTCAACGAGACACATGCCGCTCTGCGCGCCGAGGTGCGCGAGTGGATCGACACGGCCATCGAGCCCAATGTCACCGAGTGGGACGAGGCCAAGCAGGTGCCTCCCGAGATCTACAAGGAGCTGGGCCGCCGCGGCTACCTTGCCGGCCTGCTGGGCACCGAGTACCAGAAGGACTACACCGACAACGTTGTGCAGTGCGTGCCCACCGAGAAGTGGGATCTCTTCCACGAGATGCTGCTGACGGACGAGATCTCGCGCTCTGCATCGGGTGGTTTCGTGTGGAACCTGCTAGGCGGCTTCGGAATTGGCTGCCCGCCGCTCGTCAAGTTCGGCAAGAAGAGCCTCAAGGACCGTATCCTGCCCGGCATCCTCAACGGTGACAAGCGTATCTGCCTGGCCATCACTGAGCCCGACGCTGGTTCTGATGTAGCCAACCTGACATGCGAGGCCAAGCTCAGTGAGGACGGCAAGCACTACATTGTCAACGGCGAGAAGAAGTGGATCACCAACGGTATCTGGTCCGACTACTTCACGACGGCTGTGCGCACGGGCGGCGAGGGCATGAACGGCGTCAGCCTGCTGCTCATCGAGCGCGAGTCTGGCGGTGTGTCGACGCGCCGCATGGACTGCCAGGGTGTCTGGTCCAGTGGCACCACTTACATCACCTTTGAGGACGTCAAGGTCCCCGTCGAGAACCTGCTCGGCAAGGAGAACCAGGGCTTCCGAGTCATCATGACCAACTTCAACCACGAGCGCATTGGCATCATCATCCAGTGCCTGCGCTTCTCGCGCGTCTGCTACGAGGAGTCGGTCCGCTACGCCCACAAGCGCAAGACGTTTGGCAAGCGCCTCATTGACCACCCCGTCATCCGCATGAAGCTCGCTCACATGGCCCGCCAGATCGAGGCCAGCTACAACTGGCTCGAGAACGTCATCTACCAGTGCGAGACCATGAACGAGACCGAGGCCATGCTGCGCCTGGGCGGTGCCATTGCCTCGCTCAAGGCCCAGAGCACCATCACATTTGAGTTCTGCGCCCGCGAGGCTTCGCAAATCTTTGGCGGCCTGTCCTACTCCCGTGGCGGCCAGGGCGGCAAGGTCGAGCGTCTGTACCGCGACGTCCGCGCGTACGCCATTCCCGGCGGCTCCGAGGAGATCATGCTCGACCTGAGCATGCGCCAGAGTCTGCGCGTGGCCAAGGCGACGGGCATGAAGCTGTAGAAGCATTTTTTGTGTCTATTTATGAGTTTTGGTTTGCTGTTTTTTACTCTTTAAAAAAGCCATGTATGATCTTTTGGGGAGGCTTCATCTTCTATGTACACTTTCTGGACCTTTTTGTAATTCTTGCACCTGCGTTTCGATTCTCGTCTGTACTTTTTTCGAAAGAATTTGAACTTGGATACCTTGAAGAATAAAGAATATAAAGAACATACAACTGTGCACAGTGATATCATCAGCGCTATCTGTTTTTCGTCATGTGATCGCAGCATGTTAAGGTAAGAGGAAGTCGCGATGCACCGACACGTCGCAGTTGCCTCGCCTAGCCAGCCAATCTCAGGGGTAAACAGCAAGTCTCCACGGAAAAGGCATCGCGTCAAACTCTTCTTCGTTTCTTCTTTTATCCTAAGACCTACAATTCATATGCCCATCAATTACGCCATCTCGGCGTCAAACCCACCGTCCTCATACGGCGATCAGCGACGACTCCCCACCTAAAGCGCCGCCCTACGTCGCCAGAAGCGCCATTAGCAGCCATTATTGTTTATTTTTGTATCAAATATACCTCTCTACTCCTCTACTCCTCAATTTTGATCAGCCTTGTTTCCCTAATATATTTCCTACGCCCTACCTCTGTCCCCCACCATGGCCTCCTTGTCGTCGCCAATGCCTCCGCCTGCTTCACCGGCATCGTTTGCCTCAGCACTCGCCCAGTTAACACCACCCGATCATCCAACAGCCTCTGTCGAGCGATGGGTCTATCGGCTCTCCACGGCTTCAACCGAGGCGTCTACGTCAGATATGCCAGTTTTGATAAGAACGACCAACTGCAGTCATGGTACACAGCGAAGCCGGTCGCTGGACGGCGTCTAGACCGCGCCGGCAGCCAGCAGAGTAGATTCTAGCAAAGTCTCGATCCATCCTCCGGTGAAATCTGGTGCCGCTTTTTCCCCCTGGTCGACAACGAGAAAGCAGCATCCCAGCCACTGCTGTCAACGACATGGTAGAGGCTTCATTACCACAAGACAGCTCCTCTACAATGCAGCAGCAGCAACAGCAACCAGGGCCAGCATTACAACAATCGAATGGGCCACCCAGTCCCGGGATCCCCGTGCAGGTTGCCCAACTTCACCTGAGAATGCACGAAGACTTTCACAAACAAAAAGCAGCCGTCGTCAAAACGCCAACAGCGATGCCACACTTCCGTGGCCCAAACGGTGGCTCGGCAGCCGCCAATGGCGCCAACAGCAAGGTCGTGGCGCCGGGCTTTGGGAAAGCTCGTTTGACGGACCCGCAGCGACCGCTGGCACCGGCTTGACAGGCGCCTACACGACTTCCGTTGTACACAAGGTCTCAGACAAGGTCACCTGTACGCACCAGCTGGTGCTGACAGCCAACACCACCGGTGCAGCGTCAGTCGGTGGTGGTGCCACTGCCCCCAGCACCAGCACCAGCGCAGTGGCAGCCTCTGCTGCCAACAAAGCTGTGGGCTCGTGGGCGACCAAGAAAGACGGCAAAAGGGCCAAACTCGTGGGCGACATGGCCAATGCCCCCATGAAGCTAATGTGGCTACTAAATCCACGCGAGACGCTGTTCCAGTGGGCACAGGCGCGGAGCGAAGATGCTGAACGGTTGAAGCGCAAGAAGCAGAAAAAGGAGAGGCGCCAGAAAAAGAAAGCTGCCGCCAAGAAGCTCAAAGCCATGGGTCTACCACCAGCGGCCGAAGAAGACGAGGAGCTGGCGCAGCAGCTTCAGGACGCACTTGTCGGCACGTCTGCCACCGCTGTGCCAGGAGAGGCCACTGCTGCTACCGCAAACGACAAAGCCAAGGTGAAGGGGAAGGGGAAGGCGGACAGCGCCAAGAATGGTGTCCCAGCCGGCAAGTCTTTGAAACAAGATGTGGAAGTAGCAGTACCTGCAGCCTCCTCCTCCTCTGTTCCAACAAAGGCTTTGCAGTCCGTCCACGAGGAAGTTGTTGCCACCTCATCCGCCACGGGCCACCGCTTGGTTACCCAGTATGGCCGCATTTGGGTGCCGCAGCAGACGCCGCACGGCGAGGAGGAATCGATGGCTTCAGCTGGTGATGGCGCCATTGTTGTCTTGGGCATGAGAGTCGATGACAATACAAGCAAACAGCACAGTGGTACAGTGGCGCCGCCCAACTCGGTGGCTGGTTCCGGGTACGGCTGCCACCCGGCGCCAGTCAAGATTCGGACTATGATCAGTTCCAGTCCAATGTCAGTGCCATTGTCGTCGGCATTGCAGGGCCGTCAATGGCATAGTATCCCAGACAGCCCCGTGAGGTCAGCGAGGATGATAACCACAGCTTTGTGAGCTGCATGAGCCGGCCGTAGACACAGGGAGGGGTGTGAGAGGGGGAGGAGATGGGTGGATGATACGTGGAGCAGGCCTGAGTTACAACGCATTTCAGATAAACTAAAACCCGACACTGAAAATCCACCATGCAACCAGTGATTAATTTGGAAATGAAAAAGTAGACGAGAAATTATGCTCCATGATAGATTACAAACAAAGAAAAGTGACATGACAAGAAAAAAAAAAGGACAAAGCCTTGGATACATTTGAGCACACAGAACATTCCCTTTTCAGTCAATATATACAAACACCTGCACCCCTTCTTCTAGTGGTCTGCTTTAAACTGCCCCCGGAGAGCATCCACTTCGCGCCGCAACGCATCCAGGTCCGCCAGAATATGGCTAGCCATTTCGCTGTTGTCGGCCGGCTCATCGCTCTCATCAGCCGGTGCCAAGTTCTGTCCCGTAGCAGCCACAGACCGGCGCACGCTTTCGGAACTGACTTGTCTCGGCATCGATAGTGTGGTGGCCGGCGGTGATGCCAGGTGTGCCGGTGCGTCCATGCTTCCACGGCTACTGCCTCGCTGGCGTGTTGGCGGCGGCGGCGGCGGCGCTGGCGCCATTTGTGATCCACCCACGCGGCGTGAAATAGCGTCTACACTGACAACGCTCGACGGCCGGCCACTGCTGCTGCCGTGTTCTGCCGCGGCTGCAGCTGCCAGCGCACCTGGCCGGCCCTCTTTGTGGCGCACTGACACGTTGCGCGCGGGCGGTGGTGGTGGCTTGGCGAGACGGCCTGGTATGGGCACAGGCGTCGAGGTACCACTGTTCGTAGCAGAATGAGGTGACAGCAGGTTGGGTGTAGATGCGGAGACCCCATGCGCTCCGGCTCGCCAGCTGACCAGGTCGCGGCGGGTGCAGGGGCTGCCGGTGCCCGTTCGCTGTCAGAGAGGGCCGAGGGGCTCGATGTCGAAGGGGCGGGAACCGAGAATGTAGACGCGGACGGCCGGGGTGCATGGTTGACACGCCGTGGTGGAGGCGGTGCTGGGACATTTGTGTTGGTATTGGCGGGTGGGCTGGTGGCATTGGCGGTCGCAGCGGCCTTCATCAGACTGGATGAGCGCGAACGTGAGGGTGCTGAATCAAAACGAGGACCGCGGCGAGCCAGCTGGAGACCGGTCTCGTGCGTCGGCGTTGTCATCGCCAGACAACAGCACGTGAGGCGCGGGCCGGTCTTGCGGGTTGGATCGGCTTTCAGTCCGGTTGTGGGCTTGCCGGCGCGGTGGTGGCGCGGGCATGGGCTTCTTGGGATGAGACGAGGAGGAGGAGGAGGACGGGACGGCTGCAGGCGGAGGAGGTGGCGGTGGTGAGATTGTTGGCTCGGAAGCCGGTACAGTATCCGTTCGCAGGTCGAGATCGCGCTCGCTGTCAACGTCGCCGTCAGGCAGTTTTCCGGCTGCTTCGCGGTCAAATATGCTGTCGAGGGTGTCGTCATCGTTGGTGGTCCGACGAGTCGGTGGTGGTGGAAGAGGCTTGTTGATGTCGGAAGAAGCAGGTGGTGATGGCAGTGAAGCGACTGCATCCTCGCTAGCAGCATCCGCTGTGAGCTTTGCCTCCTTCTCTTTCGGCTGCGCCTTGATCAGCTTGCCATGCCGCGAACTTGGAGGTGGCGGCTTCTTCCGCAAGGTCTGCCGCTGTGCCGGTGCGCTAGCAGGCGGTGCGCCGTGGATCAGCCCGCCACGGTCATCATCGTTCTCAGAGACCTCGTGTGACGTTCTTGGTGTCGGTTCTTGCGCTGCAGGCGCCGATTCGAACACCGAATGCTTTGAAGTCGTAGAGGCATCCGTAATGCCTCCCCGCGTCAGCTGCCGAGGACCGCACCGGCGGTGGTGCAGGGCCCTGTCCGGTCATCAGCAGCCGCCGGAACGCATCCACGTCCATGGGAGCCTTTGCTGCCGACGATGTAGCGGCAGTTTCGGAGGCCGGTTCTCCCGAGGTCTTTTGTTCTGGTTCGAGGTCGCCAAGCGTCTTCTGGAACGGGTTCGGTGGCGCAGGCGCAGATGCTTGTGACTGCTGTTGGGCAAAAGTATGGAATGGCATGGCAGTCGCTGAGGAAGCGCCGGAAGCCCGCCTCTGCTCGCTCTCATCGCCGCCGTCATCGTCCGAGGCTGAATCGTCCGACTCGCTGCTGTAGTCAGCGTAGCTGCGAACAGGCCGGTCGTCAAGCAACCCACCCGCGCGGCATAATCAAAGCTAGGCGATGTGCCAAGAGCGCCACCTGTACCGGTAGCTCCGCTGACGTCGGATGGGAAACGAGCCTCAAATTCGGCATCAACTGAGTCAACCGAGGATGGCGACGAGGGCAAGGAGGGCGGCGGCGACTGCACGCGCACCTTCTTCACGGGCTTGCGCTTCATGAACGTCGTAGATGGTGGGGCTTCGGACGATTTAGGTAGCGCCTGGAGCTGTTCGCGAAAGGCATCGACACCTGACGCCTGTGGCCGCCCAGAGCGGTCCTCGTAGTCGAAATCGTACGTATTGTCCAAGCTGCCGGCAGCTCCGGGAGCTCCGGAGTCTGTGGCAAAGGGACGGTGGACTCCAGGACTTGAGTCGGAGGGGGACTGCGGGAAGGTTGAGCTCTTTGCGATTGGGTGGTCGGGGGTAGGTGAAGTCGTGTCGAGAGAGAGAGCAGATGCGCCGGTCGCGGAGGAGGTCGAGGAGGTCGGGGCAACCGGCACAGTGCTTTTGCGGCGGAAGGGGTTGTTGGACGCCAGCGGGGTGTCGGCCATGGCTTCCGATTATGTGTGAGCGCCGGATTGTGCGCCGACGGACCGCGGTGACTGAGAATGAAACTGCAGCAGAGAGAAGAGGAGACGACGACGAGACGAGAGAATCGAAGCACTCGTAGAGTCGCGGAAGGGGGGCGGTGATAGGAGTGAGCGGAAAGCGGTGGGCCAGGCAGGAGGAATAGGGATCAGCGGCTAGATGGGTGATAATATGGCGTTGGACTGTAAGACGATAGGAAACAGTAGCGGGCTCGTTGTAGATTGGTGGTGGTGGCCCTGGGGTTGGCGGACGTGTCGGAAGCTGCGGGGTAGCAGCAATAGGGCCAGGTCAAGCGGCAAGAAATTGGAGATATGTCAAGCCCAGGAAGACGAGCTTGTAGCTGGCCGGGGTATCGGGCAAAGGAATTGGAAGCCAAGGAGAGGAGGAGTCAACAAGGCCGAGAAGGCTTGTGAGAGGGCCCAAGAGAGAAGCAGGGCGCGTCGGAGAGAAAGGGCAAAGAGAAAAGGGCGAGGCCGGGTCAGTGGTTTATTTGGTACATGCGCTGATGCCGCCCAGAGAATGCGCTTGTTTTGGTGGCGGGATAAAGAGCAGAGGCGAGAACAGAGGTCGACGGAAGGGACGAAAGGGACAAGATGATCAAAAGAAAGACCAAGAGCTTTTTTTTCCTCCTTCTTTCTTGTTTTCTTTTGTCCTGCGTGCCGTTGTCTCTCTTGCGAGCTGTGCTCTGCCTTGTTCATGTGATTGACTGAATATGGCTGCCTTGACGAGAATCCACAGCTCGAATCTGCACCAGTGGAGCTTATGGCTCGCAGCTTTCTGTTGCTGCTTGGTGCTGAATATGGCTGGTAAATTGCGAATTGCTGGCTTCTGCCGCCGCTCGTATTGCCGCAGCTTCCTGCTAGCGCAGCGATGACGCGCAATCGCACGCTGTCTCGAAGGTAAAATAGATGGAGGAAGAACAGAGGCTGTTGCGGCTGCTGTGTGGGGAGTGCAGAGATGAGCAGAAAAGAAAAAGAAGAAGAGAGGAGAGAAGCTCAAGATGCAATTGAGAGGCAAGGGAAGGACCAAGATTACGAGTTGTCGCGCCGGGAAGGCGCATAAAAAGCTGGCAGCCCGAAATTGGACAATCGGCGCCTGTCGCGCCTTCCCGTACCTTTTCCCTACAGTGGTCCAAACGTCTGTCTACGGAGGCGTGTGCTCTTTCCCTTTACAACAAGATGGCGAAACACAGACGGAAGGAAGGAATGAAAGCGCGTAACATGAGGAAGGTGCCAGGAGCAAGAAGAGACGCAGAAGTGGAAAGAACGCACGGAGTACTCCGTATAGTTGCAGCAGTTGCAACAGTTGCAGTCATGCAACCCGGCTGGCCAGCGCATGGAAGCTGTGTCGTCTGTAGGCTTCTTTTGCTTGTTCTCTCCTCTCCAGACACAACACAGAATAACTCGATTGGCCTACAACAGAAGCACAGTTCTACCAGGGAAATGAAGTGCGATCGACGCCAATTGAGGAAGGCAAAGAGAAGGAAAATCGAGGCGACAGGATCGATTGGATCTGCTGGTTGGCAGGTTTCGTTGTCTCTTTGTCACTCGTCGCACTCGCTGCACAACAACTGCACAGCAACTGCACAGCGGTAGGACAGCGCGGCCTGACAGCAGCCTGGGCAACCTGCGCGACGAGCACGACACCGGCCACAGCAATGCACGACATGCGTTCCGCTGCCGGGTGGGAAGAGAAGGCGATCGGCTGCAACTGTTGGCGGGGGAAATGACCAGCAGCGGATAGTCGAGGCAGGAACAAGGGGAAAGGACGAAGAAGAGGGAGCGGGTGGTAATCAGCAACGAAAACGACCTTTGCAAAACGTGCTCTCTGTCAGCCCAATGCGTTCCTCAACTGCTCAAGACAACGTAAAGGTCTGTCATTTCCGTCGCGGTTCTTTGTCTCAAAAGGCCTGCCAAACTCTGCAAACTCTGAAGAGCTGATTTTTATTCGTGGTTACTGCCTGTTTAAAGTCCATGGAGAGGACACCCGGAGAAAATAGGACTCTTCTTTTTCGTGCTTTCGTCGCAAGTAATTTGAAAAAATCATCCGAACGCGCGTGGGCTGACATTGCCCAAGAACATACATAGTGTAGATGAGGCAAAAGCATAATCACACAACCGAACTTGGGCTCATTACTCGTACTTCCTCCTCTTCCTGTGTAAAGCCAAATGAGGGTGCGTCGCAGAAGTTCGCAAGAGGGGCGTTCTCGGGTTTATCGAAACGCGGCCAGCAAAAACGGCTGACAAGAAAACGGCCAACGTGCATTGTGCCAACACACCCCAAAACGTCACGTTATTCAGCCAATGTCCCAAGCCTGCCACTTAAGCGGGTCCACGTGACACTTACACGGCTGTGCCCCACCCTGACCTCCCCCAAAACATGTAAACAAAACGACCTCTTGTACGTAATCCTGCTCTCGCCCTCTTCCCTCATCCCAGGACCGCGCAATGCTCGAAACCGACGATTCCGGCATTGTTCCTGGTTTGGCTCTCCGTTATTCTGGCAATGCTCATTTCAAATTCTTTCATTGGAATGTCAGACCTCGATTTTCAAACAGAAACACAGCCTTTCGTACCTAACCCATGTACCGGCCAATCTCATCACGTGCATCACGACATTCATTATTGAGCTTCCAACAGCATCGTGCTCCCACATTCTCGCACTGGCACGGTCTGCAGTCATCTTCGTCTGTCCAAAAGACTGCCTGATCAAGAGTCAAACATTTCATGCAAGCGACGCGATTTGCACACAATATCACAAAATATACCCATTTGATTTCCCACCAGCCATCCCTCGCCCTTCCAATTAAATAAAAAGACCCGAAAACGCCTGTTCTCAAATAAAAGAGAATCTACAATACCACAGAACACAGAAACCAAATACAGGAGGTGCCATCACACATAACTTAATAAAAAGGACAAAGAGACATCATGCGCAGCAAGACAGCATGCGATCATGGGAGTGAAGGAGGATGCGAAGATGAAGGAGGGTGATGAGAAGCGGGAAGAAGAAGCGGAAGAAGGGGGATCTCAAAGAAAAGCTAGGGCGCAAGATGCGCTTATGCCTCTGTCTTCTTCGGTGCTGCCGCCTTCTTCGGGGCCGCCTTCTTGGGTGCTGCTGCCTTCTTGGCGGCCGGCTTCGTCACCTTGCCAGCAGCGACCTTGGGCTTTGCAGCAGCCTTAGGCTTGTCGCCGGCAGCCTTCTTGGGGGCAGCCTTCTTGGCGGCGGCATCCTTCTTGGGAGCAGCCTTCTTGGCCGGCTTCTCACCGTCCTTCTTGGGAGCAGCCTTGGTGGCAGCCTTCTTAGCAGCAGGCTTCTTGGCGACAGGCTTCTTGACCTTGTCCTCCTTCTTGACAGCTGCCTTCTGGCGAGCTTGGTACCACCGGAGGCGCCTGAGTATAGACGGTTAGCATGAGGCAATGATAGCGCAAAAGACAAAGGCCAGGAAGAAAACATACCCTTGGGCTGCTCAAAGACGCCCTTCTCAACACCAGACCGGAGGGCCTTGTTGAACAGTGAGTCAAACATAGCGTCGGTGACCGACAGGTTGTTGTTGGCCTTGACAAACTTCTTCAGCGACTGGCGCGAAGAGCCGTTGCGGTCCTTGAGCTGTTTGGTGGGTTAGCATTGGTGAATAGAAAAGAGGGGTGACGTGGCTGACGATGCGGCATCGCGACGTGGCAATTGTCGCATCGGGCCAGAAAGACGCGGGGAGCGGTAGGGTAATTGCAAAAACGGGCTAAGAATAGAATCGCATCATTGCAGACAATGAACCAGAGGAAAAGAAAGTCCTTACCGAAACAATGGCATGAGTGATCATGTCCTGGTCGCGATCGTTAGCAAATTGTTCGTTCCGGTTTTGGGCCTCATCGGAAAATGGCGCGAAATGGCGGTCGGCGCGCGACTCGTCTTCCGGTGTCGCAAAAGGGCCGCGCGCGTCGCAAAAGATCGGGAAATGTGTAAACAAACCTGGTAAGAGGCGTGCGAAGCCTTGGGCTTGGCCGCAGAGGCGCCATCAGTCTTCTTGGGAGGCATTTTGAAGAAGAGGTGGTTGGGTTGGTTGAAAAAAGGTGTCGAAGAAAGAATGAGATTGCTTGTCGCGTCTTGATTGTTATCGGTTGATGGATGGGTTTGGGTTTAATTGTAAGATACGAAATGTAGTTCTACTGAATGAGAAAGAAAAGCAGAAGAAGATCGAGCATCAGAAAAGAGAAGAGAAAGAGGGAAGGAAAAGAGCAAAAAAGAAGGAACATCGGGGGAAAGGGCGAGGGCGAACATGCGCGCCTGCTGGGGCGGGTTGTTTATATATGAGAGCGGGGGTCGCGGCGCAATCAGTAAGTGCTAGTCCTGTTCGCTCCATCTCTCTTTCCTATTTACTCGCAGACCAGAGGAGGGGAAGGAGCGAGGAAGCACAGGCGAGGGAAGGGTGCTACAGAAAAATCAACAAAACCGCACTAAAAAACACCTGCACGCATCCCATGCAACTGGCATTGCAGCTAGCGACTTTATTTGCGGCGTACTGGGGGGGGCTTCTGGCTGGCGCTCGTGGGCGGCTTGCGACCCTGACGGACTGCTTGCCAGCGTCTTTTTAGTGGGTCATGCAACATGCAGATGCCTTGTAAGATACATGTATTACAGGATACTTGGGACTGCTAGCGACTCGGCGGCACACCAATGTATCTATGTAGTCAGTATCAGGCTGTGGCGTAAGGAATGGAAAGGGCAAGTGACCAAAGGCAGCAGGAGCGGGTCGAGGGCAGTTACGAAGTACAAAATGGCAGGACCGATGATGAGAGGCAAGCGCGAAGGGGGGCCGTCTCTCTGCTGCGAGACATGATAGACAAACGTCTCTGGATGTGCGAGTAAGATATCTTTCTCCGTAAAAGACACGCGCCGGCGGGTCTCTGTGGTGGGTGGCCCAAGCTCTTCGTTCAACCTCTCAGCCCCGTCCGTCGTTGATAACCAAAACAAACCAGAGCCCAATTATGCGCACAACCTCGCGTCGCAAAGCCCTCATCTCGGGAGGCCTGACCCGTCCCCTTCGTCACGCATCTTGTAGATGTAAGAAACACATCTCGAGGTAGCAAAAATGCCTACTGGGGTACGTACTCGTAGAGCATCCTTGCAGCCACATTTTGGGTCTGAGAGATGAGCCTGTCGACAGGTGCACCGCCACTGCCCATACCGTGTCACGCGCTCGTCATCGCGACACTTTCCTCTTCGAAAACAGCAGCGGGCGCCATCCTGCGCCGTTCCGTTCTGGCCCGTTCGATCCAAAATAGCGACCCGCGTCAGCCTTTTCTCTTCTTCTCCTTCTCCAGTCCTTGCCTGCTTGCCTCGCGCCGTGCTCCGTACCTTATTTGGCCCATCCCTTGCATCACTTTTACCCATCTCTTCCCTTACCAAGTCGTGGGTTGGTTTTCCTGGCCCTCTCGCGGTATATGTTTTCACAGTGTATTTTTTCGTGCCGACTCGCATTGTCCCTTATCACATCTACGAGATTTGTATCTTACGAATATTGGCGTATTTAGGGGCGATGCGCTGTACTCCGTGGCGCTCTGCACACAATATGTCTTGCCGGTGACGGGTGAGATTCAAGAAGTGAGAACGCCGTCTTTATTTTTTGCGCCAGAGGGGGAAGGAGCGCTGATTCGCCGAACACTTTCCATTCCAGAGACATGGCAAGTGCAAGCCCCAACAAAACAGACAACTGGCGAGGGAAAAAAAGAAAGGCGCCACAACTTCGGTGCCTAGGAGAGCGTCCTCTCGGGGAGCTATTCTGGCCTCGCCGCTAATTTTTTGTGACCAGAAGCAGATGTCTTCGCTGCCTCATTCGGAGTGGGGGCGAGATAACGGGCGGTTTTACAAAGGCGCAGAGAAGGGGGGAAGGGAAGCCTCGAGACAAGACGTGACAAAGGGAGGGCAAAACATGAATGATGGAGGAGCGCACAAAGGCCAGACCCAGACCAGGCCCTTTTGAGCGATAGATCAGGCAACGTACGAAGTAGCGAAAAGAGCGAGGGCCAGGCCAATGTTCCACAACAACAGAAAGCCCATTCCAGACTTTTCTCCACTAATATCTGGCAGCCCCGTGCCCTCTTTCCTCTTAATCCCATCTTCGCTCTTTCCCTCCAGCTCTTTTAAAAATCCGTCCTATCTTCGGAAGAAAAATTGGTGCTCTTTTTTCTGATTGGCTGCTGGGCCCATAACAAACAACAAAATGGTGACAAAGGGGGGAACACCTGACCAAAATTATGCTCTTGCCCTCTGAGCACCGAGATCATGCGCCCGGGTCCCAACTCGCTCCTTCCCTTTTCTCCTCGTTTTCGTCCCTGCAACCGCATCTCTCCCCTCTATTCTTCTTTTTTCTGACTCATTTGCGCGTTCTTCACCTCGACACGACGGTTCGAGTACACTTCCACAATGCTTTTCAACGTCTTCGCGATTGCCTCTTCCACCTTCCCACCTCAATGGATCTCAACCTGGGCAGAGCGCAGCCCTCGTGCGCGCGTCGCGCTGTCCTCTCGCAGCATCGGGCTTCGTGAACGCGATCACCCGGTCCGTCAATCACCATCGTGACTTTCACGCGCCTTCGTAGTCTGGCTTCTCGCCCCTTTGTTCTGTCTTTTTTTCCCGACAGAGCTGCCTGCCAGCGATGATTGTCATATGACTGTGGTGGCCATCCGAAAGCACTGGTCCATGTCCCGGCCGGTGGCGAAAACGATGGCCACCTGTGTCACGGTTTCTTGATTTCTCGTTCTCAGTCTTCGCTCCATTGTCTTTCTTGTCTATGATCTTCGTGTGTCTTCTGCTCTAACCATGTTATCCCATAGCCCTACGAACTACGCGCAGGACTCGTGGCTCGTCACAAGCCCTTTCTTCGCCGTCCCCTTCCCTCGCCCTAAATTCCCAATTTCGCTGCCCCTTTTCGGCGCTTTCTTGAACCAACGGGTGTTCCCTGTTCCCTCTCAGCTTACGGATTGTTTTGCCATCGTCAGTTTAATATTACTGAGGCACGCCTGCTTTGTTGTGTTGCGCCTCTCGCAAAATAAAAACGAGCGACTCGAGACAAACGACAAACGCGCTCGATTTGGGGTATCTTGGCGCGGATGACAATGCTGGTTATTGTGTAAACTATCGGATATATTTAAAGGGCAGGATAACCTTACGTCTGGCTCTGCCTTGTGAGGGGATGTAGCTTCGGCCCGTCTGTCAGTCTGTCTGCTCTCTCAGCCATCAACCGCGACGTGTATCGCGAGGTAGAAAGGGAGGAAAACAAAACAGGAATGAAAGCGCGACGTGCCAAGAACGGGTCCACAGCTGTCACCAGCTGGCAAGGCTTGTACAAGTATTGGTGCGCTGGTCGCTCTGTGGTCTGTGCTTGCGCTCCGCTCTCCTGTAAGACATCCCAAATAGGCAATTATCTACTGTTTCGTCTTGTTTTCGACCTCGAAACCAATATCTCGACGCATTTGATCCCTGCTATCTCTCCACCAGTATTTGTGATAGTGAATCTAACTCCTCTTCTAGATTTTCTATATTTTGTTTTGTATTTTGTAGTCCTTTGGTGTATTTTTATTAGGTTTTGCAGGATCTCGTTGTAAACTATCGAATTTGAGTATATCTGATTAAAAATGAATATATAAATATACATTAATAATAAAATATTCAAGCCAAAGCAAACAAATGCCCGTAACACACCCAAAACAGGCAAAATAAATACCAAACCATAAAGAAAAACGAGAATTAATATAAAGAATCAGGTAAAAATACAAAGGAAAATAAAAAGGGCCAGGCGGGCAAGATTGACCATATAAAGGAAATTGAAAAAAGTGTTAAATAGACGCGCCGCTCCAGCGACAGCACAACTCGGCCGTAAAACATAAAGGGGCAAGAATTAATGTCACGGGAATTTTAATACCAGTTGGAAAGCCGAGGGGAATCCTTTTCCTACGATATGTGGTGATTCTTGACATTCTGTTCTGGAGTTCACGAGGTGGAAGAGCGGATGTTTGAGATCCCACTGCAGAATGGAGATGCTAGACGGCACAGGCAAAACAAACCACCGAGTCACAAGCACGAAGGCGACAGATACGAACAAACCCGAATTACAAAGTATCCATACTGCCAGGCATATTGGATTGCTGGTATCTCATGCCACCATAGGCCACGAGACCAGTGTCGCGCGATAGTAACGAGGAAGTAAATCATGGGACTTCGGACTTCGACATAAGCAAGAAACGGGAATATAAATGCACAAAATATACTGCAAATAGAACCAGAGTCTGGTGCGACACAACCAACCCACAACTGCTGGAGGTAAGGTAGACCAGACTGTACCTGATTTTACTGGCTACAGATGCCACGGGCCATAATACCGACGCAGTTCAAGTCACACACACAAGAGTCACGGACAAAGGAAAGGATATCAACCGTCGAAAATAGATATTCATGCCTGAACATTTGACATCAGATACTATGCAACTGGCGCATACTGCCGCACGCCATACAAGTCCTGAAAGGACAGATACTAATTGAAGAGGAACAAAAGAGCAAATCATAAAAGAAAACAGCTGCTCTTTTCGCGCCGCCCATGCAAAGACAAAGTGATAAAAAGAAAAAAAATGAAACAGAAAGAGCGCCGTTTAGGTGGCGGGACCATATTGAAGGAAAAAAAACAAAGTCCCTGACAAGATATGCAAAACCCTCCCCCATCAAAGCAGACACAATTGATCCGTGTAGCCTGCACCCATAAAAATCACACCATAATCGCGCCGCACCCTTACATAGAGAACAACAACTAAAAAAAAACAAAAAAAAACATGCGACCCGAGATGTCACCTCATATGCAGAACTTCTTGTCTAGGCGGGAGAGTGCCCGAGAGTCCTCACCAGACGGCGCCGGCTGGAGGTACTGATGCGTGAGACTAGCAGCGACCGCGGCCCCGGCAGGCGCCGCGTTCTGGTTCCGTGGCGAGCTGCTCGTGCTCGTAGTGCTGCCAGCATTGGCGCTGTTGGGCTCCGAGTTGGCAGGCGTGGGGTGCAAAAGAGCAGATAGGCTGGCCTTGTTGCCGCCGCTCGCTGCTGCAGAGGGCGAGTTGCCATTGGCATACGCGTCGCCGTAGTACGGCTTCTGCGCATTCTGGCTCTGATAAGGGGGAGTTAGCGCCGACGAGTCACTGCTCGGCGCAGGTGCTGGGATGGTTGCAGAGGATGGGCCCGTGGACGAAGCTGCTGATGACACCATGGCTGATGCAGACGCTGCTAGGCCGGGGAGGGGGCCCTGGGAGCTTTGCGAGACGGGCGGCAGGTTCAGGCGTGCACTAGACGTGGGTGATGTCTGATAGGCAGAAGAGGGACCCGAGACAGACGTAGACACGGGAGGCAGGATAGGCGCCTGGTGATATGCAGACCGCGACGAGTTGGAATACGGGTGCTGGCCGTACGAGGGCGGCGTTGTCCGCGCAGGGGCCATCTGCTGCGGCAGCGGCAGCGGCATGCGATCGTACTGCGGCGCATGTGGTGGGAGAGGAGCGCTTCCATAGGGCGCGTGCGAAGAGTGAGGAGGGGCCGAGTAGTAGCCAGGTGGCGGTGGGGGAGGGGAAGTCTGCGAATAATGGCCCTGCGGCGGCGGTTGTGGTGGGTAGGGTGCAGAGCTGGTTGTGTAATGGCTGCTGTAGGGGGGTGTGGCGATGGGCGACGGCGGCCACGAATACCCCGGCTGGCCGTAGGGTCCGGGAGGGTAGTGGTGTGGCGGCGGCGGAGGGTGGTGTGCGTAATGTGGCGGCTGGTGGTGGTGGCCGTGTGGTGGTTGGGACACGCGCGAGACGGCAGTCACGGGGATGTTGTCGCTTAGGCTCGACTCCGGGTACATGCCCTTGACGGGCACAACGCTGCGCAGGCTCGGATCGATGATCGGCTGCGGCAGATCCGGGTCACCGGGGCCAGGACGCGCATAGTACGAGATAAGATGCAGGTGCTGGCCGTTGGACGTCGTGATACTGAATGACTGCTTCATAAGACCATCCGCCTTGTACCGGTAGCCATCGGGCTCGCCGTCGTCCTGGTCCTCATCGCTGCCACGGCCCGACGAGTCTGGCGTCTTGCCCGACACCCGGCGCATTGTGTTGAAGCCACCGCCGCGCTTGCCCTCCATTTCACGGTACGTCAGGAAGCTGCCCGACACGCGGCTTGCGCTCCAGGACTTGCCGTCTGTCCACCGCCGCATGCCAGCTTCCCGCTCGTCCCAGACAAATACCGAGCCGGACCGAATTGCTTGCCGCTCCTTCTCGGAGAGTCGTCTCTGCACACGCGGCAACAGACCCAAGCGGCAGGCCTCGAAGAGCTTGATGGCGTCAGCCGGTGTCCGCACCATACCATGGTACGTCTCCATGGGGTGTTTTTGTGTCGACATTTTCATTTGTGCGAATGTGTGGTGTGAATAAAGAAGAGCCAAGTCGTTTGACTGTTTCCCGATGTATCTAGTTCGCCCAATTGCGAAACAGGACACTACCACCCGCAATGCTGTTGTCGCGACAGCTTTGTCAATGTGACTGAAGTTTGGAGAGAGTGAAACTTCTCTTTCGTGTAAATAATTTGCTGGCTAGATGCAACAATATTGCAACCGTCTCCGGAAGCGAAGTATAAACGTGTCGTCGAAGGCGTTGAGAAATGTCCCAACTGAGTAGTGAGAGGAACCAAGAGAACAGAAAGAGATGCAAAATTAGAGTGAGTTGAAACTCCGCGTCAAATGGGGCCTTGGCTTGTTGCAGCACAACGGAGGATTCGTCAAGGGTTCGCTGAAGGGTTTGGGTTGACGGGAATCGTTGTGGGGAGGGATATGAAAATCACAAAGTAGCCCTATCTGCCACGCGGCACGTAGTTTTGGATGTGATGGTACAGGTCGGCCGATAAGTGGCGTGCCAAGACAATGAGTGACAGCGTAGAAGTCGATCTTGGTAGGGAAGAGGCTGATGGAGTAAAAAAAGAAGCAACTGTAGTCGAGGTGGGTAAAATGGGAAGAAACTGAAACGCAGCTTTCAGGCCTCGAACAACCGTAGAAGTGTTTTGTCGAAAGTGTAAGAAAATGTGAACATGGACTTGGATGAGGTTAGCTTTTTTCTGAAGACGTTCCTTAACAAGTTCTTGTTTTCCCTCGAAGACCAGAAGAAGAACCCGAGACATGTAAAGAAAGATGGGAAGCAAAAGGATATGAAAAAGGAAGACAAAAAATACAGAAGATGAGTAGCAGTCGAGTTAGGAAAACAGACAAACGATGTCTATTCAAATGAAGATGAGGGAAAGGCCAACAACAACACTGTGCAACGTGTTGCAATTAATGGCAAGGGATATAGGAAAAAGAGCGTACGACGAGGGGGAGTGAAGGTATGAGGGAGTGAGAAAAGGGAAAGGTAAGATGGCCAGAGACCGGGGGAGAGAACAATAGAACAAGGTAGAGTAGAGGGATGTAAAAGGTAAAAGGCAATAATACATGTCAACCATGGAAAGACGGTATTGACTGATATTGGCCACTTTCGCCCTTCCTTTCCCCTTTCTTTTTGCCTTCCATCTATCTGCGCACGCACACTCGCTGGTGCTTCCTTGGGTTCTCTTTGGTTGTCCTTTCTGGGCCTCTTCGTGTTTCTTTGGAGGTGTGGACCCGTCCCGCAGCGGACGAAACGCGGAGGAGTTCGAGACGTGCAAGGGTTTGCGTAGTGTATGGAGACGGGGTCTGGGTGCCGAAGGCCACGCACGCACGCACGCCAGAGGGGCCTGGCACACGTTGCGGCGCTAGATAGACGAGAGAAAGAGAGATAGTACCCAAAGACCGGATATTGATAAAAAAAGTCAGAAATGAGGAAAGAGAAGAAATGTAGACGATGGGCGCTTCATGAGTTTTGGCTGAACCAATGTGCGTGCAAGGCCAAAAATAACGAACGGAGAGGCTGAGTGGCGAGAGATCTGAAGAGCGGAAAATTGACGAGAGACGAGAGACGGAGAAGACGTAGATAAGGACTGGTGACTCCAGAGACTCGACGAACTGGCAGGTTTCCGTAACGGCGGTAGGTCCTCCTCGGGCCAAAACGAGGACGTCATAGTCTGACTGTCGATCACGAAGGGAAAATAAGAGACGGCCACGACGCATCACCGGGGGTGGTTAATCATGGGCCAGGTCGAGCCAGTAAATGGCGCCTAAAGTTGCCGTTTTGGCCAAATCCCCAAGGGAGTGCTCGTTGAGGTTGTGGTTGGGGTGGTTGATAGATTGCATGCGTGCGCGCGTTTGCTTGTACTCGCTGCCAGTGTCTCGTTCTGACCGGCCTTTGCATTGCAGCCAATTTTTGATCCCTGTGTAAGGGGGAAGAGCGAGGAGCCAAAAAGTGACAAGAGGCGCAAGGAGGAATTCCTTGACGAGGGCGAAAATCGAATGCAACTACCACGCAATGCTCTCCATGCTTGGTATTTTCTGTTGCAATACAAGTCAGGGGCTTCAACACAGTTTGGGCTCGACGGGTTGACACAATCGATTGTGGGAGAAAGCTTCTTTTGCCAGGATAAGGTTAAACATCCCAGGTGAAGTGTTTCGGCGAGAGACCTTGTTGGCGCAGGCAAATAATTATGCTTGCTTCTGGTTTTTTTGATGGCAGATCGTATGTTGCCGACTTTGTCAAGTGTCTGGTTTGCTATGGTCGTTGCGCCTTTCGTCATGCGTATCTTGCTCGGCGGGTTCTTTGCGGTTGTCGTCGTCTCTTGTCCTTTGTTGTCCCGATCTTCCCTCCATATCAGAGTCATATCGCTGGGTGCAAGGGCCATGGTTATGGCATAGTGTTGAATAGGGCCAGTCCATGGGCTGCTGACGTGGTGCTGGCGACCGGGTTGCTCGCTGAAATGCGTTTCGACTTCCCGAATAGAGTGTTTGTCAAATGTATGGCTGTCGAGTCGTCCATGTCTTCCAAGTTCTTCAGTGTCTCGCCTCAACCTCCGCCTCCTTTTTCGATCCGTGGATACTGGCACTTGGACGATATGCATGGTTTGATTGTGGATGGCACGGGCCTTGGTTGACGAATGGCTGGATGGCCGTGGATAGGGCAGCATTGCCATGCGGGCGATGTCGCCAGTGCCGATGGTGCGAACGGATTTGACATGCAAGCAAGCCCTTGCGATTCGGTCATCTCCCAGACGAGACTTGCAGAGGAGAGGAAAACATATGATGGGTGTAGAGGTATGGGCGTATGCAAGTGTGTGCGTGTGTGCGTGTGCGCGCGCGTGTTCATGCGTGCGGTTGCGGCATGCGGTGTAGACGACGGGAGAAACAGAAACAAAACAAGATGCCAGAGATTTTGTTGCAGGCGGCAGGCAAAGTGCCTGCTGAATGTCTTGCGGTTTCCTTTTCCTCCTCTTTCCGGTCTTGGTTCTTCTTAATGGTTCTTCTTCAGCTAGATAGATACATACCTTGTTATGTCGTGCGAGGGCTGAAAATGTGAATGTCGTCGAGGCTTGTTGACTGGAAGAGGTAGCGTATGTCGTCGATGTTGCAATGATATACACAGAGAATGAGTGTGTAGGAGTAGAAAACAAAACAGAAAGATGGGCCAACTCGACGGATGGAAGGATGTAAGGCTCGGCCGAGGTAGTCGTCGACGGGAGGCGAACAAACAAGGGAATAAAGGCTCGAGTTGAGTGACTGTTATGTGGCAGAAGGAGAAACAAATCGAAAAGACGATAAAAAAAGGTTCGACAGGCCAAGGGCGCCAAGAATCCAGAGCCGTTCCCAAATGGGTCGCAAGGGGGTCTTGAAAGGCTTGGCTTTTGCGCGTGTCTTTATTTCCTCGAGCTCGGTCGACGGCCAAATATGCTGTACGAGTAGGTAGTAGAAAAACCGGCGGAAACGCAAATACTTTCGGCCTGTAAATCTTGGCTTTCCCTGTTGGCGCTCTGAGCCACACTCTTATTCGGGTTTGCTTGCTGTGATCGACTGAAGTGGGTGAAATGTGGGCGAAACGGAAGAAGAAGAGAAAGGTGATAGGAGAAAAAAAGATGGAACGAGAGGATGACGAAGGGTACTTCGGAAAGGGGCAACGGGCAAACGAGATAAAAACGAGGACAAAAAAGAGAGAAAAGGCTAGATCGACTCGTAGCGCTTCGTTTCTTTTTCCTGGGAGCTGTCAGTCTCGTTTTTGGGTCTGTTTGGGTCTCTTTCTTCTGCTAATGCTTTGTCTCCCTGAGGCGCTTTGCAGACTGGCAGGCTCACTGGCTTACTTTCGTTGCAAGCGAGAGTGGGAACGGAGGGGGGCCTTGTCTCTTTGCGCTCCGCCAAAGAAATCCCAGTAGAAATGGCGATGTCTTGTTGAGCGGGCAAAAAATGGTTGCCAGTGCAAATCGCAGAAGTCTGGTAGAAATGGACTGCCCCTTTTCCTTCCTTCTGCTTTTAACACTCTACAATCTGTTATCTCTTCCGCTTCGGTCGCTCTTTCCCCTTGCATACCTCTGCTTTGCAGTCTATCTTGTTGACAATTCTTTTGAGAAACTGCCCTGGGGGTTGCACCTTCCCTCGTCTCTTCTCTGCGGCTTTCCGTCGTTTCCTGCGTTCTTCTCCGTACGTTGGAAGAAGCGGCAACAAGTGGGTCTTTCTTGGCAACTGATGGAGCTGGGTGAACGTAGTAATTGATGGGGCCTGCAGGCTCTGGGAAGGTTGACAGAAGAGAAAAAGCTTGCGAATAAAATAATTCCTGGTGGGTAACAATGTACACTTCCCTAAATTACTAGCGTTACCGCGCGAAATAGTAGTGTACAGAGCTTATTTAAGGTGGCTTGCCCAGAGGGAGGTGTGTTGCGTAAGGCATCGCTAGTTTGACGGGTCCTGTGGAGTTTTTGGAAACATAAAATATGAGAAAAAGAGACGCAAGAGGATGGAGGAATGGCCGACGAGTCTTTCCAAGTTGCGCTTCTGATTTCCTCAATCCAGGCTCCAGGCTCTGTCCTCAGCAGGTGAGCGGCCGATTTGTGGGGTGCAAAAGTGGACCACGTCGTGCTAGAGACGAAGCAGGGGAAGGAGCGACCCAAGCATATCGAAGAGAAGCTGGATGTCTTTTGGTGAGGAAAGAACGGCCAAGAGAGGGAGTGCGTCTGCTGAAGAGGCAGGACCCACGCGCCCCATGCTCAGAACAAAATAGTAGCCAGAAACAAGGTTAGCGGGCCCTTGAAGGACACAATGGAAAGTCCTGTTCTATGAGGTGTGAGTATTATCGACGTATGTAGTAAGAAGTACGAGTATAGTCGCGTTTTGCAACCATATTAGACAATGGGAAAAGCGGCACGCACGTATGCACCCGAAGCAGATGTTGGTAGTGGAGCCAACAGACGTTTGCCCTGCTTCGCTGCGAGGAAGGAGTAGAGAGACGAAAGGCATAACAGCATGTCAGAAATGGCTAAGGAGGAAGGAGGGATGGCATAAGGGAAGGAAGGAGCGATGCGAGATAGGACTTGGTCTCGTGAAAAGAGGAAGGCACGAGGGAGGGCGTGAGGTGGGGTTGCACAACGCCTGGCCAGGGTAAAATGGTGAGAAGTTTAATCCTCGTTTGTGTGGGATGTATCAAAGGCCTCGGCGGGTTTGTTTTTTTTCTGCTACGCCAACACACTACGACAGCGGCGAATAAACAACAAGCGAAAAAACAAACAGCTGGGAAGGGATCAATGTCGTTTTATTTTGCTGGGATCGCATGGCTTGGCAGATCCTTGGCGACAATATCACGAGTAAAAAGGTATACGAGTAATAGCAGCTAAAGAGGAAGGGGAAGACGTGAATGGTTTACTCTGTACGAAGTACGCTGGTGTGTCCTCCGAAGCGTCTTGTCGGTTTTCTTGGCACTTATTTTTCGCTGGCCTGGCCTGTTGCACGTATGCTTGTCTGTTGGCTACGAGTCTTAGCCGAGACGACTCTGACTTCGAGTGAAATAGAGATAGGCAAGAGACACACGCAGGTAGGTAGAACGGAAATAAGCTTAGAAAATGCCATATGCTTTTGGTGTAAGACGTCAGATGGGGCTATTCCTCCATATGAGAGAATGTCAGATGTGGTCGGTGAACAGAGCTATCCATGAATACGGTGAATCTGTGGCAACTGATGACATGCGCATGATTTGAGGCAAAGTCTCACACCGTTCCCATGCCCGTCTTGGCAGGCAGACACTTGAACCATGGATGGGGGATTCACGACGGGCACAGATGGCAGAGCATTTGTACCTGTTTGATAGTACATGGCGGCCTACAGTTTTTTGCTCGTTGTTATATATATTGATACTTCTTGATATAATATAGCAAACGGCTATTGCATGTGGTCAAGAACCCGTCTGGCATGATGCATATGGCATGGCATCTCAACGCTGATGGTTGGACTGGGGCATCGAGGATGGGCAAAGATACGCGTAATACGCTGAATCCGGATGGCGCGGGACTGCTTGTGTGCAGACGACGACAGGTGCTGAGCGTTGTGGCTTTCGGGGGGCTGAGGGTATGTCGCAGCGGTGCAAGCGCTGGCTGGAGTAAGATATCTTACATGTAAAGGTCACTTACGTAATCTCACTGGGATGGAAGGAATATGAGGGAATGAATGGTGGAGATTTTGGCAAGGGGACATGCAATAGTGCGGGCGCATCTTACGAATTCGTTTGGAAACGCGTGGTCCTTGTGGATAAAATCGATGAAAAAAACTAGGGCAGAACAAGGGAGGAAGGGAATAAAAGAACAGATGCCAAGACCGCGGTGGGTGCGCCGCATTTCAAGCTTAAATCTTCCTCTGGCGGACGGCAGAGGAAGGAAGGAAGATTGGAAAAAGATAAGGGAGCAATAATCGGGCGTCTGTCGTTTGGCTGGTCTCTGGCGTGGGAGGAAGCCGCTACGCTCCAGGCGGGCCTGGCCCGCCTGGCTTGACCCGGTTAAAAACCAAAATGGTAAGATACCGCTGTAGTCGCGCCTGTTGGTCGTTCTTTCGGCCACTGATCACACTTACAAACCCAACCATTTACCAACAGCAAAGACACAGCGGCCAGATGTTCAACGCTCTGGCACCCCATGTCTCGTTTTATTTCAGGATCATCCCTTATTTTACCACCGTGTGAAAAGACTAATCGTAGTCTCGTCTTAAATCGTTTGATCGCTAAGGCTGCTGTCAAGTTGTCGAGGAGGAGGAAAAAAAAGGAAAGATAAGTAATTCTCAGAAAAGGGCGAGACCTGGAGGCAGAAAGTCACGGAAACGGGGGAACTGCTCGTATTCGTCGTCCCAAGACACAGGCAGCCTGTATGTTCAGTGGCTTTTTCGCCGAGGACGGTCTGATTGCCATATGGACTCGGAGGATACGGAGCGTATGTCCTGGTCTTGCCCTTCTGCCTCTTTTGACCCTGAAGAGAAAAACTGCACATTTCATTGTCGTTATGCTTATATTAAAAATAGCATGATGGTGACCCAGTCAAATCTGCTCCTCATTTTGTTATCTTGTTTTTCATTTCCAGACAATACGACAGCTTGCGCAGCCACAGTGCGCGCATTGGCATTCAAGTTTTGTGATCCAAAATGGGTATGCCGAAGTGCAAATACGGGGGGAACGAGAAGGAAACAAAAAGGACAGCCGGGCAAGACTGCCCGTATCACAAGGTGTGTACATGTACAAGTACATATACAACAGGCCAGTGCAGTGTCGTATTGTCTGCTGTAGATGGAGACAATTTTTTTTTTGTAAGGTTGTGGGTGGGAAGGAAGGAAGGAAGGAAGGAAAGACAAATGAGGACGGGCAACGCCACGGTCAGACGGTGCTACAGATCCGAGTAACCGGGTTCTGTATGCGAATGCGATGGCTGAGAGCCTCACGGACCGTCTGCAGATTGATTAACATAACAGACTGATGGAGCTTCTACATATTATTCTGTTCTCTTCAAAGAAGGTCTGTGTGTCCAGCCTTGTTTGTGGCCGCGCACTTTCTCTATTTATACTTGCTCGTTTGATCCCCCTTTCCCGCTTGTATCTTCCATTTGCCCCTTGCAGGTCTGCTGATTCGACGTCTAAGTGTTTCAAAACAAAACCACCTTCTTACGATAAGGAGCATGACGTTGTTTCTGGATCGACAACCTTGATGAATGTTCAAATGCCATACAGGCATCTCATAATTTAGCACAGGAGCAAATGAAGCTAAATAACAAGGAGTGGCGGAAAACGAGATCAAAGCGCGCGTTCTCGTTAATAGAAGCCTTTGTGGGGGAATAGCTCATCAGACAAATGGGAAAGAGGATAGCCGCTGAGACAGGACATTAAAAAGTGCATTGAAGAGGGGAAGGGAAACCGAGGCGAGGACAAGGGAATAAATGAAACGGTCGCTGTGCGACAGATGCTGGATAGAGTGATGATGCGTAAGATACAACGGAACAAGAAAGACAGGGCTACGTAGTCCAACCGGCGAGGATGGGGCCGGGAATAAGGGCAAGAAAGCATAAGGAGGATGGAAAGAAAGGTCCTTTCGTTCTCTGCTGTGTAGCGTGTTGATGTCCAAGAGCCTGTCGTGTGCCCCATCGTCTCTCTCGGTTCTGGTGTGGTAGCACCGTTTCTTGAGATGCAAGCATGACGGGAAAACATATTATCGGACAGATGGTGACACCAAACGCCGAAATCGAGGGAGTTGCTAGTTGTGGAAATACTATCGCCAACACCGGACCTTGGGACGGTGGAAAGTGAGGACTCCTCCATTTGGCCAAGGTACGGACTTCGGGCGGTCTTTTCCTTGTCTATGGAATAAGGAGATTACGAGTTCTCCGTATTACGACTTGAACGTACTTGTACTTCGTACAGGTAACCCCTACACGGGCGGAGAGCTGTCAGGTCCAAGAAAACACAGCCACAATTGGCACACGTAAGACCACTACGACGATACTTCTAAGAGATGGAACGCGACAGCAAAAGAAAAGAAAGAAAAACCCCTCAAGCCAGTCTTGGCATAGCCTTGGCTTGTTAGTGTGCAGTCTTGGTGTTTTAACCTTTACGAGAATGTTAAGCATACGTATTCGTATACAGGGGATCTTTTCTTGTTTCTGGTTTTCTTCTGTTAACAAAAGAAGCTTGCAATTGCAAAGTAATCAATCTCTCGGGATTGGGAACGAACGGGAGGCAGATGAGATCGCGTCTCTTGGCACGGGGCCTCCAAGGCCCAGACCGGCCGAGATTGACCAGTACGCTGTGTGCGTCTACGTACAGTATTACATGTACTCGTAAAATACGGAAATGGAGACAAGCGTGGAATATAGGTCCACTACGAGAAGCTCGCTTCGAACAAAACTAAGTTTAAGGACAAAAGGGGGGACAGAAAAATATCTCCATATTCGACAACAACACAGGGAGGGGACGCTAAATCCACCTCTAATTTTCACAAAAGAGCGCAAAAAATGAGGATAAAAACAAACCAAGCCAGATCGGCCGAGGAATTGCCTTAAGGTGTGGCCAGGCAAACTATGGTACGATTCACAAGCGACGAAGACGGAATTTTACCGTTGGAAGCTATTGGCGGAAGATTACTCCGTAGACCAATCGAGAATAAAAATTGGAAAAAGGTTACATGAGAGGTCGTGGTTTTCTAGCCATCCCATCCCCATTCTAAATTTTCTTATTTTTGTTATGGCACGAAAATGCTACGTCTGTGCTGCTTTCTTAGGCGCTCTTCGTTGTAATTTCTATCTTATTTTACGGAGCGTCCTTGTCACCAACTACCGCAGGATTAATGCTTGGCGGTTGAAAGAAGGAGAGACATGGCAATCCTTTAGTTTTTCTTGGCACAAAGGGGTCATCAATGGAGACACCCAAAGAGTCTTCAACTACGAGTACTCCGTAGATACATCGTATCTTGTGCAAAGCTTTGTATGTATTGCAACACCGCAAGAGCGTTGAGGCTGTTGCTTGTCAAGTCCTTGCATTATTGTTGTACATACTTCGTACTCACTTGTTCCCCATAGAAGGCGGAGCAAGCCACTCATAATCTCTCCTAATCTCCATGAGTGTCTTAAGAGGCAAAAATGGACTGCAAAGAAGCACAAACGTGACAGAATGAACGGAAAAGAAGTTCCTGGGTAATACGAGTCGACCGACGTTGCACGCTGTTTGGAATATGGATATCAAAGTACTTTGTACATCGAGGCGGTTAGAGAAGCAGCAGTTCATGAGGTGCAAGAAATGTACCCCCGAGAAGACATGTACATGTATGAAACTTCTTGCAATCAGATACGAGGTACGAATGCAAAAAGAGCACTTAATAGAGTTGACCTTTCAACGTCTTGTCGAAGGAAAAGCTCGATTTCAACCTCAAGAAAGCCTATCCTTTTATGCTTCAGATGAGTATTCTCTTCGTTCTTTTTTTGGTTCCACCACGTGGGCCGCGTGACGAGGGATGAGCCGCTCAATTGCTTGTGATAGGTAGCACGGCATCTGCGATGCTGGGGCGTGAAATAAAATGGCCGATGATGCCGATTACTGGATGTACGATAATGGAAAGAACGGCTGACAGCGGCACCGTAGGATCAACCTGACTTTTCTCGCACGTAAGGCCTGCAAAGACTTGATACCTGGCGCCCTGCATTTCCTTACGTTTCTCTTTTGCCTTGCCCGCTTCTTGATTTCCTTATTTTGACATCCGACCGTTTCTTGTTTACTCGGTGCAACCCTCCAACGGCCGCAGGGTCTTATCTCTTATAGTACAAAGTATTGAGAGCCATAGGACAGGCTGTTCGGCGTCTCGCTCCTTGTCTCCCCCAACGAGGCACGATCACCCACCCTTTTTTCGGGGAAGACTTGTTTTATCCGGCGGAAAAACTTTCCATGAAAAAAATGTTTAGTGGTCTGTTAAATGGCATGTCAAAAGGTACAATTTAACCCCCCCCTTCCTTAAAAAGGGTCGCTTTTTAGTGTAGCACTTTTCCCCTCTTCTTTCCTCCCTTCTTTGCTTTTGATTTTTGAGACTTTTACATCGTCCTTTCCCCCTTCTTCGCCTGCGAGACCGGATCACATTCCATGTGCAGACAGAGACGAAATATGGCTGGCTGATTTTCATTCTTTGCTCCCGCTTGAGGTGGCCGATCGGCCGATCGGCCGAACAAGGACACATTTGTGGCCTCTGCCAGCTGCTGGCTCTCCCGAGAAGAGGCCGATAAAACAGTTTGTTTTGCTTCGGACAGCACTACTCGTAGAACATTTGCCCTGCAAATGTATGGCGTATGTGATGTCAGTTCAATCTCCTAAAAACGAGACATTAATGCAGAAATAGGAATTGGATTCCTTATCCCAAAACCAGCCGCGTTCGTCCCCAGTGACATCAATTTCCCACTCTATTTAGAGCAGTTAATCAACAACGAACCTGCCTATCACCCGGGGAAAAGACGACAGGACCGCACAGGCGAGCCTTGCTCCCGTTATTCATTTCCCGTAGAACGGCTACACTGCCTGCACGTATAAGCGGAAGCGCACTCGGGACCGAGAGAGGGCATTTTTCGCGCGTGCTGCCAAACTCTTGTGCTATACCAGATAGACGGAACGAGTAGGAGATACAAAATAATCAGAGAAAACAACAGGGAATAGATTTCAGCACGCGTTACTCTTGATACCAGATACCACGAATAGGAAGATCAAGTGTTGTCCTTTCCCCATTGCGCTTTCCCGTTGTTCCCAAACTGACCCTGGTCTGCCAAGAGATGAAAAACGTGTAAACGGCCCACTCCGCTGGTTCCCTTTAAAACTTGTGAGCGAAATAAAGATTAGGGTAAAATTGGAAGGGCAAGTGCGAGGGGAATGCAGGCTCACAAGGAAAGAAACGACCAACAACCCACTACATGTTTCGCCTGCCAAAGGGCAAGTGCAAAGTGCCCCTTGCCTGATCAGGAGAAAATAAAGAGAAGAGAAATGATAATCGGAACTCGTGCAACGTTCCTTTGTCACATTTAGCCCGTAAGAACCACAGCGACCGATGGATTGGGATTGGCGGCATTGGAGAATTGGACACACGTTCACGACTGCGTACTGTTATCTTACTTGGGCCTAGCGTACGCCAGTGGCTTGCTGAATCGTTCTTGGACTATTGGTTTTATTGCCTTTCTTCTTATTCGAGGACGTACGTTAGGACACTATCTTTGGCCAAAAACTGACTCAATTCACCGCCTCTTTGAGCCATCGTTGTGAGCTGAAGCAAGGGACCAAGTTGGCCCAGAAAGCGTTGGCGGAAGGCCGAATAAATTGAATGAAAAACATGTTGATCAAGGTAAAATGGGAAAACCGAAACGACAAAAGCGTGATGCCAACTCGAGCTGCTTCAGCTCTCAAGGGCGCTCCTTGCACATCACGCACGCAGGAAGAGGGTACGTCAGCCGAAAAGTGGGCGTCGTTGCAAGCTTTACAAGTGTGCGGAAGTACACCCGCGCTCTCTTCCTCTGTTCACTCGTTCCCTTGTTCCCTTGCCGTTCTTTTCTGTTCTTCTCTGGAGCCGGGTCACCCGTCTCTACACACGCCCCTGTTAGTGTCCCACTTCTCTGTTCACTTCGTCTATCTGCTACACGCCCCCCTCCTTTATGGTTCCCAAGCCATGTCCAACACCGCTTAAGCTTAATTCATCGAAAAGGCCAGCTGCGAAAACACCGCAGACGGTCTTTTATACGAAGCGACTTCACGCCATACATGTACATGTGCACAACAATATTCTGAAGATGCAATGAGAGTAAATAGAGGGAAATAATTGGGATAGTTCGAGGAATATGCACTGTTAATGTGACCCGCAGTTCGCATGCGTACTCGTATGCAAATCGGTTGTCAGCGCGATGTACTCTGTACATGTGCACAACAATATTCTGAAGATGCAATGAGAGTAAATAGAGGGAAATAATTGGGATAGTTCGAGGAATATGCACTGTTAATGTGACCCGCAGTTCGCATGCGTACTCGTATGCAAATCGGTTGTCAGGCGATGTCACAATCCGTGACAGGGACTAGTCTATGCATATTTTTCTTCTCGCTTGAGTCTAAACTTGAATTATGTCGCTGAATTCTTTCTTTACTGGGTAAGATTTCCAGTAGGACTAAGAGACAAAAAAGACCATCGCCGCCTTCTGGTTTTTTTAAGAAAAAAACAAAGGAGATGAAGAATAACAGAAGTTTGAAAAAAATGCAAGTGGAGGAAAAGATTCCAAACAACGAAAGTGAGTATCGCCTTCTGTTTAAGAAAAATCAGATTCAAGGCAGTAAGTGAGCAGGCCTAAAAAAAGACATCATTGAAAAGTGACTCCACTGTATTTCTCCCCAATGCCGACAACGCCGGGGCACTTGGACAAAGAGGGATTAATAGAGAATCAGCCAAGCCTTAGTTTTTAGCATTTTACTGGCGGTCTAGCGTTCGGACAGAGCCTGAATGGACGCCGACGTTTATGGAGAACGGAAAGCTTGGAAAAAGACCGACGATGGAGCGCAGGAGCGTCAGAACACGTCAGATACAGAAGATCCCACCGTGAGCAACGAGAAAAAAGAAAACCAAGAAAATGCACACGACTCAAAAGCGAGAAACCCGAGAAGCAGAAGCGAATGCGACCGGTTCTTCTTCTTCTTCTTCTCCTTTTTTGAAGTAAAGAGGCGAGAGCGAGTGCGAGTGCAATGGTAGTAGTTTTTTTGATAGCGTATTAATATTTTGCGAGGCACCATTTTCCCTCAGACTTTTGGACTTCCCCCGCAACAGCAGTAATGCCTTTTGGAAAATAGGTTGTGAGTATGATCGGCCCTCGGTGCTCGCATCCTTTGCCCGTTCCGTGCTAAGCGAACGCGATTAAGAGAGCATTTTACAGACATTACAAGGCAATACTTTGTGCCGCATCATGAATAGAGGACAAAAAAAATGGGTGTCAGCAGAAAAAAAATGAAGATATGCGTTTCCAACCCTCTCATCCGCATTTCTGAACTGAAGATACCTCCTGAATGGGATGAAAACCCTAATTTCTACTCGTACACCCCCCTGACTTTCCAACTTTGATATTATATATATATTTTTTTTCCCTGGATGCGGTCCACTTTTTTTCGGAGACGCCACACTCTTTTTACTTTTAAACTTTTGGGACCACCCCTCCCTACCTCCACGAGCTGACGCGGCCTCCCTCATTTAGTGGAGAACGCCTTCAAAAGAGCAGAAAAGAGGGTCATGGCCTCCCGCCGACCGGGGTCGGTCGAGAGCCAGAAAATAGAGATAATTACAGTGCCGGCCAAGAGCTATTGCCAAGCCTGTGGTGGATGAGTCTATTTTGTTTAAGCCCGGACTTGGGTGTGAGAGTTAGTTGCACGTTAATCTGGACATGGACGGCGACGAAGCTTGTGGTCACGATAGCTGTTGATTTTTGAGTCTTTTGCTTTACCAAGTTTCTTCTTATTTCAAATAAAGAAAGTGACAGGTTATGGAATCTGGTGATGTATTCATTTGTGCTCCTTTCTTGTGACCTCGTCCTTCTTGCTTGTACTTACGACTCGAACCGAGGAAAAGGACCTAGAAAAGCAACCTCCGTCAGACAAGGATGAGGAATTGTGTGAATGACAAGACTATCTAAAAACAAGGATCGGCAAAATCGTGATACACGCTCACTGTCACTGTACTCTCTTCCTTTTGTTTTTCTGTGTGTCATTGGTCGAGTTGATTGTCCCGCTTTTCGTACATCGCTTGGTAACTGCTCGTTCCGAGTTTGCTTTTCTCGTTTCTTCTTTTTCCTTATCCTCACCTTTCACTCTCCACCCATTCAGCTGGCCGTGGTCCACCAAAGAGGAAAGATATTTCATAAAATACACTTTCATTCTTGACCCTTGCCTACTTGTTTCACACACTCATCTGCCGGGAAAATTCTCTGAAGGGGAAAAAAAGCTTGTTCTTGCTCGTCCTGCCGGCAAACCCCTCATCCATTCCATACTTTGTGCTGGTCTGTTCTTTCCCCTCTCGCTTGTAACACAGGATCTACTCGTATCTTCACCTGGATGTCATTGACAAGCCGAGTCCTTTTCCCTTCTTGTCTCGTAATTGTCTTTCCTTGCCCGTCTCTATTGGGCTCTTACTGAGTTGACGTTTTGCCAACGTCTCTTTGACTTTAGACCATGCATTCCTCGCCATGGCGCAATAGCTAACGTCGTATTCGGACTGCCCACCCGATGATAACGATAGCATGCCTTCAGTGGCAAAGAATTGGTGCCGTTCATCCATCTTTGTGAGATACTTGCTTCTCTCTACCTTTCCCTTTCTGCCTTGTTTCCCTACCTCGCCCTTTCTTGCCGCCGTGCAGGGGTGTCTTCAAGGGACTGGTTGCTACCTTTTGCAGGCCCCTTTTGAGATACAACATATTGTGCTTCATTGCTTTCATATATCTTCGGCGCAGAGCTACTTTACCGCTGAAGGCACTGCCCGCCCTGTCATTTGTAGGATCTGTACTTGTAAGATACCTTTTCTCAAAGCTCTATTTGGCGGTCCGTTTTTGACAAGAGTATTGCTTATCTGCACTGCCTATATTTCAATCTGCAGCCCTCTTAGCTACTGGCCCATTAATCTTGGGAGTTCGCTTTTCATTTTCCCATTCCGTAAGCTCAAGTTAATTGTTGGGCGGCCCAATTAATTTCGAAACAATCAATAAAAACTAATAGCACCAGAGAAAGTGAAAGAGACGTTCCTTTGAACGCATGACGTCGTTTTGAAAACAAGCATGATTTGACCAAAGACAGAATGGCCGTCCGCCTTCTGGCTTTGAAGGCTTTTTAAAACCGTTCATAGCTTTAACCTCAAGCCAAAGAGCATACACCGGCCGGAGCGGCAATGCAGTGTATCCGAGAGAGGTTAGCGACGAGTTTGGTTTATTGTTTGTTAATACAGAGTACTCGTACATGTAATGTACATTGCTCGTATATGCAAAAATGACCTGCGTAGAGATGATACGTTGCCTAAACAAAAATGTCCCATATTACTGGCATTGACCGCTGGGCTACACCGACCTTGCGAACAACTTGATGTAAGAAGGTAATAAAAAAACGTGCTCGAGAAGAAAACTTAGAAGCACGCGTCCTCGTCGAGATGTACATGTACTGGTAAAATATGTTGCCCGAGTGGAGAAGTCTTGCGTTCGGCCCTTTCCTGGTCGTCAGACGGAGGTTGTCGTCACAAATATCGAAAGAACAAAAAGCTTCCTACCCAAGCGAGCTAAGAGAAGAAAAAGTGCGAAGAACCGCAAGGATGGATGTAAGGTTAACGCTGCGGCCCCATACGGACGGCAACACCTCGTCTTTTTTTTTTCTGTCGACTGGTCTTTTCTTTGATAGCGTGCCTTTATTGTGGGATGCGGGCCACGCGGTATGCAGTTGGACCTGATCTATTCCGTGGAAAAGCCACCAAGTTACGAAATGAAGGGGGAGTAGAAAATGATAATAATAAAACAACGACATCGATAATGAAGAAACATGCTCACTGAGCGTTTGTAAGAGGGTTAAACGAGGCCCACAACTGTATCCTACTTGAGTTGCTGAAAGACCCAAAAGGCCGGACAACAACAAGGAGGACACTGCATTCTATAAGTCCTATTTAGCCAACCGGAGAAGACCAGGCAGAAAATAATGGTGATTGGCGCCTCACGACGACCGTCGAGTACTTTCTGCCAGCAGCTCTGGCTATGTCTGGCCAACCAGCCCGTTTGCCATGTGTTTTTATGTTATTATCTCCTTGAATCCTTTTCGGAGAAGAGGGTTGGGCTGGGCTGGGTTTTTCTCATTTCCTCTTATTGTCCTGGTACCTCGAAGAATTCTATCTTGCTTCGGTCAAAAAGACAGGACTGGACATTCGAACGATCACACCCAGTGTCAGCGGCCGTAAGTTTTCGGTGCGATGAGGTTTACTGCTCGCTGGATATTTTGTTGCCTTTCTCTTTACTCGTATTTCTCTTTTTTTGTGCTCCGTACATGCTAGGCAATGGCAACGGGCCGCCGTACAAGTATGTACTTGCAGCGTTGTGCGTCGTCACTTTTTGTCGGCCCTACTCGCATTTTGCTCGCCTTTTCTGGCAAGAGATCCCTATGTTTGCAGGTATTTGGCGTTATCTCTTGGCAGCTTGGCAACTGCGCTCATTGTCGTGCCCTCCGTAATTTTGGAAAACAGCAACGTGTGTCGGGAGTTCCAGTCCGTCCAGGTGGTGGCTGGGACGATATTTGTTAGGGCCTGGAACGACCTTAATTCACTCGCCCCCTTCCTACGAGTACAGCTTGCAGTCGGTAGCAAACGTGGAACGTCGAACCCAGCAGCGACCCAGAGACGCGCAAGCCCGATGCTAAAAGGCAAAAGAAAGGCGGCGTTCCAAAAGGTCTTGTTCAGACGTGTGAGTCGCTAGCAAGAGGTGTAGATCTACGACGAAGTGACGCGGAGAGGGGAGGGGGTGGATCTTTTTACCTTAAAGGGGCGATAATGAAAAGGAAGGGTCCGACGAAATGGGGCACGAGAAATACAGGCTCACGGCATTACGTTGTTTTGTCGTAATCACTGTCAGTTATTGAGGCCCCATCCTGTGTCTTTCTCTCGCGTTGTCTCCCCCCCTGTGGTAGCCAGTGGATGAAGCCGTGCCATTCTGGAACGGGGACTGTCAAGCCAAAATCAACGTGGTCTCCGTGGCGAAGCTTAAACGCCAACGTGGATAGAGTTAACATTGGCAATGACGAGGCCTTGCCTAGAAATAGAAAGACGCTCTGGACAGGAATGGAAAGGAAGAAACAAAAATAGAGACAGCAGAGTAGAGGAGACGTTCCCCGTACAAGTACTTGTACATGTTAAGGCACATTGATCGATTGTGCGGACGTAGTCGTTTCAGCTTACATATTATGTATTCCATTTAAGAGGAGATCGAATCGAGAACCGAGCTCGATCTCAGCGAGAAGCGACGTAAAGTTGTATATTTGCGCAGTACGTACGCGGTCATTGAGGTGAGGTGAATGGAATAAGCACAAGTGATCTTCTCCATCTGCGATTCTCCTCCATTTGAGACGCTTGTCACTCGGTCGCCTCCCTATGGCGCAGTTATGCTTTCCCCTTAAGTGCGTGGCTAGAGAAACGGTTCTCTCGATGCTCGACGACTGATGCCTTCCCTCTCGCAGTGGCTTCCATTGTCTTTTGGGCTGTCTGCCTCCTTTAGGAGAACGCACGTCAGTGCAGCGTCAGCTCCTATCTTGTGATCTTCCATCAGTCCATCTTTCCTCTTCATGACAGTGTTTTTTGGCCACGGTCCATGTATCGAATCTGTCTGTATTCTGTCGTATTGACTGACGCGTCCTCTCGCCCTTGGCCCTATTCACATTCCTCTTCCTAGCCTCTTGGTTTCGTTGGCTTGTGAGACGCTCTTATATTCCCACCAAGAGACAAAGACGGCGAAATGTGTCATGCGCATCTGTGTATTGAAAGTTACAGGCCTTATAGCTGCTCGTGCAGTCCGTGCTGTAACAGCTTCATCAAGAAGGTTTCATTAAGTAGAGCAGTGAAGATAATGATTGTCCCCCCTTTTCGGCTCTGCGTGTGCCGGACTCTATCGCGGGGGGTTGTCTATCGTCTAAGATATCATAAATATGGTTTGATGCAAGCCGCTGTATATGGACAAAGTAAAACAGAAAGGGAGGCTCTATATCCAAATTTTGCCTTCCTTTCACTTCTTGCATAATATAACCGTACATTGTGAGGCAGAGAAGGGACCCTGAACCAGGAAAGGGGACAGCCTGCGGACTGGAATGGCCAAGCCAGTTGCACCTATTAAAGAGCACGACAAAATAAAAGCGAACACCTGGACATGGCACTCTCAATAAGTACTCGGGCTGGGCAATTGCTTTTTGTCGTCCCGATATTGTTGACGTACAAGTAGTCTGTCCCTTTCTTCTTGGGGCGGGAAGCAGTGGCCGGCGAGACATGGGAACGTGGCTTGTTTTTTGATGTGTGTTGCACACGAACCTTCCAACGACGATCCGCCAACTTCACCGTCATCCCGGCGCCGTGTCTTCCAGCTGCGTACATGGTCTTGACTCTAAGCAGAGTCTTCCTCCAATGCTCGCAACAGGAAGAGATATAGGGAAGAGAGAGGTGCGAGAAGAAGGGGAAAAAGCAAGGAAGCGGGTTGATCTTCCGTCCTCCCCGTCCAGCCTAATCAGGCCGAAAAAAGGGCCAGATACGAGAATGGACAGTTGACAACAAACAATCACACGAACGGCCGACAAGAGGCAACGAGCGCAATCCCTATTGTTGGCTTCTTCCCGCGGTGGTGATCATAGACTTGAGTCTCGCTGGTCGCACAGGTCTCGCTTCATGCATGTGGCTATCCTTGCCCTTTCCATCGCTCTAATCCATCCAGGCTCTTTTCCTCATTGACACATCGTCAGATTTCCGAGATCGTTCGTCCACATCGGGGCTCGCTCGCGTGTTTTAAATTGCCGTTCTGGGTTGCGGCCGTTCTCTTCTTGCCTGGTTTTCTTTTCCATTCCTCCGTTGTGCATCAAATGTTGTTCTCCCTTTCATTTTGAGTGTGGCGTTCGCCTCTATTTTGGATTGTTTGTCCTCCTCCAAAATGTCTCCGTGAAAACATACTCCACAATAGAAATGCTGCACGACGTCTCACAAAACGAGAGGGAAGAAGGATGAGAGAAGAAAACGAGTCAATGTCCTATCGGGAGGAGACTGTAGCAGAGAGAGGCCAACGGCTCTTCGTCTTTCCAGCGTCGCCATGTCACCCGAAACGCGAGAACGACGGCAGGCCACAGTCGGATTCACGACAGAGCCTGATCGACGGAGCATGGCCTCGTTTCTCTGTGACGACGTAGAGAGAAATAAGGCCGTAAGGTTCGGCACTGGCTCGGGCAACTTTGTTTTCCTTCCCTTTTGTCGTTGTCTCGGCTGCCGCTACCTTTCCTCGAACTCGTCACACAAGAGCCTAAAATATCGCAGATAAAGCAGGACGAAGATGGCCCATTTGACGGAAGGAGATATAAGATAGAGTCAAGAAAGAGTGTAACGGAGCACAAGACTCGCCACAATGCGACAAGACGTGTTTGGCGGCTTGCCATTTGGCTTCTTCCAACGGTATTGCCTTTTCACCGAGTTTTCATGTGTCTCGGCTGAGAAAGAACGGAGCGAGAGAGATGATGATCGGAACAGCCGTGACGTCGGCAAAGCGAGTCAAACTCGCCATTGTCGGCTGTCCTTGTTCTATTGTTTCGACGCTGCAAGAAAGCGAGTCGTGAGAGAGCAAAGAACTCAAAGGCCGAGAGTAGAGGTGACAAAGTCCAAGATCCGTGCAGAGACAGTAGAAACAGAGACAACATCGGACGGAACATGTAGGAATGACAGGTGGCGTGGTGCACAATGACGCCGGACGCAAGGACAAAAACAAACAAGACACAACACACGTGCACATGCCACGCACGACGTCTGTGTCCTCCCCCTTTCTCCTCGTCTTTTGTGTCGCTGATGCCGTGCAATGACACCGGCGCTTGCAGCGCGTTGCTCTTCTTGTGTTCGATGCAGCACCCATGCTGTACGACGGTTGTATGCACAACCCGTGTCTCTTCCTCCCCTCACGCCCCTCCTTTCCTTATCCCAGCACAAGAAGGCGACGTGCAGCGGAAGAACCAATTCCCCCTCTTCTTTCCACCGTTTCTTCCTACATCGTTTTATTCTCTAGCAGTCGCACCGCCCAAACCACCGGGGGAACGCAACCATATCGCGAATGGTCTGCACGCCCGTCAGGTAGCAGAGTAGTCGGTCAAAGCCCATGCGAATCCGCCGTGCGGAGGGCAACCCAGCGACGGAGGTCAACGTACCAGTCGAGGCTACCGGGCGAGAAAACCATGTCCCGGGCTTTCATTGTTGCCAGCAGTTGCTCCAGCCGGTGCTCGCGCATAGATCCGCCGGCAATCTCGCAGAACTCAGGCACCAAAAGGTCAAAACAGTCGACAGTCTCTGTCTCGGGCGAGCCGTTGGAGGACTCTGTAGGAAGCATGTAGAAGGCCTTGGAGACACGGGGATAGTGCGTGACAAAAATGGGCGTGCCCTCGGCGCCGCCTACGATGCGCGCCAAGTACCGTTCGTGTTCCGTTCTGAGGCCTTGCTCCCAGACCGGTGTGTACTCAAACTCGACCGGTGCGTCCTTGAGCAGGCGAAGGCCTCGGCGTAGGTAATACGCGGCCATGGCTTGGCCGATAGGAGGCCGGCCCAGCGCTGCTCGACTACCTTTGGGTCTCAAGGTCGCTTTCGGCGTTGGCCGTCGAGGTTCGTGCCAGGAGCTCGCCGTAGATACGGCTGCCGCGGTTTTCGGTTGCACAAACCGTAACATGCCCTCAACAAGATCCATGATCCCGTCCATGCGGTCTACAAAGCCGACTTCGGCCTCGAGCATGTAGAACTCGCTGAGGTGTCGCGGAGTATCGCTCTCCTCGGCGCGGAACGTCGGCGAAAGTGTCCAAACATTGCCAATGGCCTGCGACAAGGCCTCGAGGTGCAGCTGTGTCGATACCGTCAGGTACTTGTCCGGCGGAAGAAACCCTCGGCAGCCTCCTTATTCTCCTGCTTTGGCGAAGCACCCCCACCACTGTGAAGACTTCGCCTGCGCCCTCGCAGTCTGAAGACGTGATGAGTGGCGGATGCGTCTGCACAAAGTTGCGCTCTGCAAAGAAACGCGTCAAAGACGACACAATATCGGACCGGAACCGAAGCAGCGTTGTATTGAAGGGCACGCGCGGCCTCAAGTGCGGCAGTGTCCGCAGATACTCGGGCGTCTGGTACTTTTTCTGAATTGGGAACGTCTTGGCATCCGAGGGGCCCAGCACTGCAAAGCTTCTGACATGCAGCTCGTGACTCTGACCTGCACCTGGGGAGGGCGTCCATGCGCCTTGGAGGCGGACAGCTGCACCGTTGGTCAGTTCAGCGTCTGATTCGGTAACGAGAGCGGCTGGCACGACAGCCTGCAGAGACGTCAAAGACGAGCCATCACCGAGCGTGATAAACGTGTATTTCTTCATTTTCCGCACAGACCGGACAAAGCCATGGACGGCGACGCCCGTAATGGCCTCGGCGGGTGTCCATGCCAGGAAACCGGCGACAGATGTGGGAATGGCTGAGTCGGGTAAGGAGGAGGAGGAGGGGGGAGAAGATGTTGAGGTTTGTGGCATCCGCAGACAGTGCCGTTGGGAGAATGTGCGAGAGAAGGTGGAGTGTCCCCAGGGCCGGGGCCGTGCCGAGTGGGGGTTGCAGTGGAGGTTGCTGCCGCCCCGAGTGGTGCAAGGACCGGTACAGAGGAAGAAAAGTAGTTGGCCGGTGGAGTTGCCCATAGGGTGGCAGTCCGCAGCGCGGGGATTATACGTGGCCGCATTGTGTCGACAGGGCGTAGATCTCAAGGCCCTTCAAGGTCGTCGACAAGCTCAGGGAGTCCGTGTGTACAGTGTACTGAGCTCTCGTTCTCGTATGTCACGATCTTTGGTGGTTGATGCAGTGCGATAGCTCCAAAATTATTCTGCGCGATTTACCGCTCTGAATGGTGGGACAACCGCCGCCGTGACGCGCTTTCCTGGCACGAAACGGCACGTTCCGCTACTACTTTCCTGACACGGCCAGTGACCTCACGCGCCTTCCTTTCTTGTCGCCTTCTAAATTCAACGTCCTTCGTAGATTGTGTAGCAAACACGCATCCGTCGGCAACTCATTCAAATAGCCTTTTGTTACACATATGTATGACGTTTTCTCCCTTTTATCGGGCTCTCTCTAGCTACCAATTCTCAAACACTCTTCCGGGACCCGCCAGTGGTGCACCGAGGTATGTGATCGTTGCCCGAATGGCCGTCAGCGGGACGATGGAGATCAATGAGGTGTTCTTGACGTGCCCGAGGTGGCTAGGTGAACTTCACGTTTTTCTTTTTTTGCTCTCTGCCAATTTCAGCTTCTTCTTTGCCTTTGACGCCAATCACTTGTCTCCCCACCCCATGCCCTTCAGTTCGCCCCATTTGCCCCGTTCGCCTCGTTCACTCGCCTCGCCTCGTTTACCTCATTGCAATGTAATACGGAGTAGTTGCTGCCATCGATCGGGATCCCAGGGATGAGGGAGAATGAGAGGGGCATAACCATCCCAGCCGTCGGATTGTCTCCCTAGTCGTCGGTGGTACGGATCCTCGGTGTTCATTGAACACTAGATGCGGATATTGCTGCTCCCCTGCCAGTACTTCTTTACTTTTGTCGTTTTCTTCTCCATCTTTCTCTTCCTCTATGCCTTGTCTTCTTCTGCACCCCCTCCCGTTCGCATGGATACAGGCGATGCTGCCTCATAGGCGCACGCCTTACTGCCTTTTGCTGTTGGTTGAGTTTCAAAGAATGCTCCTTAATGTCCCTATTGGCTTGTCCCTATGGAGCTAGGTGGACGAATGTGCACCTTTTTTATTGTTGTTTCCCCTGTCTTTTTTTTACTGAATAATACATCCTATACGAGATTCTGTGTGTTGCCAGACTTTAAGTGACCCACCCTACTTTTGGGCCACCCCCCCTTTTGGGCCACCACTTCTCCCTTGCCACATACACATTTAAAAAACAACGCGAAGCTTCAAAAAATTGTAAGTAATTCAAAAAAAATCGCACAACCACCATTTTTTCTAACAGCCTTCTTTTTTAGATAATGCGCGAGTATACCGAAGAAAATCTCGTTGCGGCGCTTGGCGTTATAGTATACGGCCTCTTTTTACGAAAAGCTTTTTTTATTTACGGAATTCCGCGATCTACACTTTAAAACCGCGTTAGAGGTATATAACCGCGTTATCTCGCGTTTAAATTATATTAGAAGCTTTCGGTGATATAAAAGTAGTAGTTGATAAGTTAGATTTATATTTAAAAAGTTTTAAATCTACTTTTTACGTATATATAAGTTAAAATTATCGTTATTAATTTTTTAATTACTTTAATTAATTATTATATTCGGAAAAAATAATATAGTAATTTTTTTACGTGAAATTATTAATAAAATATAAAAAAGTAAATTTATTAATATAAAAAAGGTTAACGGGGCGTTTATTAACGTATTAAATTTAATTTCGTCGTTATATATTTTAAAAATATAAGTTATTCGGTTTGAAAATAGATAGAATATAAACGAGACTTAAGTTTTTTTTTAGTTAAAAAAATATTTTTTATATTTTAAAGATTATTACGAAAACGAAAATTCGGAAAAAATATATCGATTAACGTTTTTAAACTTTTATAATTAAATATATTTTTTAATTAATAAATCACTCTTTTTTCTTATTATTTTTAAAAGTAAATCGATTTAATAATAATAATTTTAAATAATTTAAATAAATTTAAACTTTAATAATTTAATATAATAAAAAATAATTAAATAATTAACGAAACGGTTATAATATATTTTTAATATATTTTTATTTTATTCTTTTTTTTTAAATTTTAATAAAACGTTCGTTTATTAATTATTAACGGTTACGGTAATTATAAATTAAATAATTTATACGTTTTTATTTTAAAAATAATATTTTTCTTTTTTTTACTTTTTACGTTTTTTACGTCCTTTAATTTTTAAATTTAATTATTTTCTCGTTATTAAAAATAACTTTTCGAAAAAAAATAAAAAAAATATTATAAACGAAAAAGAAATATTTATTAAAATATTATTTATATTATTATTTTAATATATAAGAGAGTATAATAATAATTAAAATTATAAAAGTAGTTAATTTTCGGCCGGTCTTTAATTAATTAACGAATTAAAATTATTAACTACAGCCTTTTTATACTTTTATTTAATAACGCGTTATTTATATTAAATAATTTAAATATTATTATATTTAACTCGTTAAAAGTTTTCTTTAATATAACCTTTTATAATAATATAATCGACTTTTAAAAAGTCTCGCGATTTAATTATTTAAATTAATAAATTTTAATAATAAACATTTATATATAATAAGAATTTTTTTAAAAGTTTAAAAAATTAAATAAAAAGATTTATAAAAATATACTTTTAAAACGTAAAATTAAAGCTTTAAAAGTAAAAGTTAACTCTTTATAATTAATAAAAAAGAAAAAAGTAATAATAAGTTTAAATTTTAAATTCGTTATTATTTAACACATTTAAAAGGCGAAAATAACGGTAAACGAAGTAGTGGATTTATTGGATGATAGCAGCGAAGAAGAGGAAGCAGAAGAGCCATAACACATATTTTTCCAATGAAAAGTGGTTTTTTTATGATTTTTTGAAGTTTTGCTTGTTTTTTGGTTTTTTTTTCTATATGGTGGCCTAAAAGGGGGGTGGCCCAAAAGTAGGGTGGGTCACTTACTTGCTGCACACGCGCCCTCTTCGCAAACTGGTGCTGAACTAGGCAATAAAAGGGTCCCTCCTCTTCATTCCCTGATTAGTGCTCTCCCCCCTTTTTTTCAATACTTATTTACATATATTTTAGCAGCCAAGGTCAAATTAATGCGGCATATCACATACTCTATTCCTGGTTTGAACATGTTTTTCTCCTTTGCTTTCCTTTGCGGGTCCTGGTTCGTGTGTAGTTTGTCGTGACTGCAGCTGTAAGCCATCGTGGACCGACAACTAAAGGAACAGTTGAAATCCCGACTGAAAGAAAACATGGCCAAAACAGGAACGATGCAGATCGTCGATCCCCATGACCATCGACGAGGAATGGCATCGGTGCTTTCGCAGAGTGATCTGGGCTGGTATCGTGCATGACAGTTGGCTGAGAAAAGGTGCAGTTCCTAATAAATGTATTTTTGGATAGCTCGTTTCTGTGATTGCTCTCTTCGGGAATGAATACGTTTCCCTGTCCGCGTCAACCACCACCACATCCGTCTTCGATATCTGCTCCCTCACACAATGTTCAGCTAGCCCGGCCATTTTAGCTCCACTGATGCGCTCCTAGTGAGCGGAAACGAAACGAAGCCACATGCCTTTTTGTTGTATTCGATATTGGAAAGCGTATCCTTTCCTGAGTTGTAGCCTGCCCCTTTCTGCATACCTCTCTTCTCTGCCTCTGCTATTTACATGTACCACCTGGCCCCTCCCTCCATCTCTTGCAAGATACTCTCGCTCTAGTCCTCGTTTGTCTTGTTCCCGGATGGCCATCCGTCCCAGCCGGCAACAAGCCGCTGTGTCTCGCCCGGCAATGCTAGAAGTCCTGTCCTCCATTTCGAAGGTTCTAATTTTCTTATTTCTTTCTTAGTCTACTTTTTACTATCCCTGACTTTTTCTTCTGGACTTTCTTTTTTCTCTCCTTTTTTAAAGAAAAAGTTTGCGTCTCCATCTTCTTCTACTAGCCCCAACTGGTCATTGAAAGTAACCTGTCGATAATTTCTCTTTTCCGTCTTACATTTCCTCAAAGCTCCCTGCAAGGTATTTGCTTTTGGTGTGTACCAGTCCCTTTCCCTCAGATATAATCACCTTCTTATGCTCCCATGACAGGTTCGGCTATCTTCTGCTTATCCCTTTCTCAGACCCTTTTCAGCTGCGTTGCGTCAAGTTTTGATTTATCCCTCGGCCGTTTGTGCTGTAAGAGTTGCGCCGAGCTGGGACTGTTTTGCTTTTATCTCGCTTTCTTCTTGTTAAAAAAAATAGTCCGCATCCTTTCTGTCTTTTGAAAGGCATTCGCAACCACCTCGCTTGTCATCCAAGACAGGCCCACCTATCCTGGTAGCTGGAAGAGCCTCCCTTCTATCAACTTTAGCTTCTTACTTCTATTTATTTTTTCTCTCGTCTTCCATTCTGTCCCCATCACTGTAGCCTTATCCTAGCTCCAGCCTATGCCGTTGATAGCTCGGCTGATCTCCTATATGCCCGAAACGTTGACTCGAAATTGTCTAGATTGGATAGAGATATCTCGCATCAGTGGTGTTAGGGCACCGTGGAAGCCTAGTCTCAGCCCGCACTCTCCCTGCTACGGAGACTTTGAGTTACCCACCTCCCCACTGCCGCGTACCCTGGAGCAGATCCCTGGACTTGTAACGAGGGCAGCTGAAAGAAGAATCCGAAAAGGTAAAAAAAATAAAAGTTAATAAAAACAGTGACTGGGCTCTTGCAAATTGTAGCATGTTTCCTCATCAAGAAATGGGCAGCCAGTAAAGAAGTTGAACAAAAGAAGCTGAAAAGAAAGCCGCCAATACATGATCTGCAATGAATTACGTGGTTGGTTGGGTGGTCGTGGGGGGAGGGTAGAAGGGGGGTGGAAAGAAACGTGAGCATAACATGCTGACCAACAGGTGTGTAGACACGGCGAGACAGAACGCATAGCATATCATAAACGAACTGCGGTTCGTTGCCAGGTAAGATACCACGTCTATATCTTGGTTATTGGCAGGCACCAATCTCATGAACGATGCAATAGAGTGCGGACCTGCCAGTAGCCGCCCCATGTGTTCGTGTCACCTAGCCCAACTCTCCATTTCATTGCCCCTTTTTCTTTTTTCTTTTTTCTTTCTTTCTTTTATTTTCTTTCTGTTCTTTCAGCCAATTTTGGTATTTTTTGTCCAATGCCAGGACGCGCCCCCTTTCTATCCTTGGTAAGATGTCATCCTTCCCGTCTCCCTTCTACCCACAGCTCCATTCCTCACCATCGTTTTCACTATTAGTGCTGTCTATTGTTTCCTAGTTTGGGCATTAGCGGTGCTGACTGCTATCGAAAGCTCCCTCCACCCAAAATCTCCAAATCGTTATATTTCTGTCCCAATTTTTTTTTGCTCCGAAAAACGTCCCCGTTCAGCTGGGAAGTGTGTCTATCTGCTCATCAATTACCCTTTTGTCTGTCACATCCCATTGCAACATTGCACATCGCTTTTGGGGATTTGCATCTTGCAAGTTTGTGTACATGTACATACACCTGCTAGATATATTAGTATCGTCTAGGAAATAAAAAAAAAACTACCATAGCCATTTTGCAGCCATTTCTTTCTAAATTACTTTGCACATATTTTCTAATGATATGATGCTACTTGCCTATTCTTGTTTTTCTTCCGGCTCCCTCTCCTTGTAATGTCGGCGAGATACCTTCACTAACCCGGTTTGCTGACAGGGGGCTCATTAGGTCCCTTTTACTTTTTCTTCTTTCACATCTTATGTTCTAGACAAAAGCTATTCTATTGGGCGGTGGTAGAGGGGGATACTCGGGAGGCATTCATTGGGTCAAAAAAAGAGGAAAATGAGGTCACACGAGATGTCAACCAAGTTCGCTTGTAGCCTGCGACCCGTTTCCTGTTATTTTCCTCCCTGGCTGATCATAGACAAACATGCCAATGCAAGTGAAAAGACAAGATCCAAATCGAGAAACAGTCATATCAACGGACACAAGACGAGCGAAATCAAACACAAAACAGAAAGAGACAGCAAAGACAAAATATATGTTAAAAAATCCTCCGAGCTAACCGTTTGAGAAAAATAGTCAAAAAAAGACAATTAAAAAGACAGAAACGATGAGGCCGTATCTCCTTTTTCGTTTCTTTCTCGGCAGCTCCTCGTTCTTCGTTTAGCTTTCGTACGGAGCTGCATGCACCGGGGCGAGAGAGCATTCCATGCCTGACGGCCCACGATTGAACGAGATTGCGGCCCTCCCTTTCTGAGACCCGCCCCTTTGGTAGACGCAAGATGCACAATCTGATCACTGCAGACATAGGCCGCATCCGTACGGAAGCCGAAAGGACATGGAAATATGAAAGAAAGAAAAAACAAAAAAAAACAAAAGGGGGCAGGGGCGGGCTTTACGCTGTGGCAGCCTTGCTGCGATGGGCCAAGCCATGATTCCTACTCCTCCCTTCTTTTCTTTTTCCTCAGCTCTGTATTCTTAATATTTTATTCTGATCTTTTTTGGTCCTTTTTAATAAAAAAAATTCCCAAGATTTCTTTAGCATGTGCCCACACCCTCTTTTGGCTGCCTCTTGTGCTTTCTTTTTTACTTTTTTTTTTCTTCAAGCCCCCTTCCTCAGCTCACCCTCCCCCATCTCTCTCTTTTGTCCCCCCGGTGTGAACTCTTTGGCATAACCCGGCTTATACAAGTTGCCTCAATATGTGCTAGTGGCAAAGCTCCGTCTGCCTTGTCTCTCGTCTATTGTCTCTGTTGTTCGTCTCCTTCCTTGAATGCTTAAGAAAATATCGTCTCCTCCAGCTTGACAGAGATCTATAAAGAGCCCCCAAGAGCCTCGCACTTTCTGCATTTCTCATTATTTCCAGTACCCTTCTGTACACTCTCTACTATCATAACAACTTCTCATTACCAGCCATACGCACAAGTTCTTGGTGCCTTTTTTATCAAAACGTGCATTCAGATCTCTCTCTCCTCGCTATAAATCTCTTCCTCCATCATCATGCTAGCTCAACGTCAAGGTCCAGGCCCAGGGCTTCCGAGGTCGCGTCTGAAACTCGACGCAAATACATCCCGATGATCAGGGACGAATACGCTCACATCTACAAGACGTGCTCGGTTCTCTATCCTCAGCCACTCGCCGACTTGTCGCTACAGAGCTTTCCCCGGCCGTATGGCCGGTTGCCCACGATCTATATCCGTCAAGGCGACCCAGTCACGATAGCCCTCGAGTGGGCCCAAAACCTTCATAGCCAGACGGGGAGCCCGTGGCCGTTCCGTACCTCTGCCCAGCCAACGGCAAGAGGCCAGGCGGAGACTGGAGACTGGTGTCTCTGGAAGCGAGGTATGTCTTTCTATTCTCGACGATAGTAGCGTCTGTTGCCCTACTTCCATCACACCTTTTTTTCCTTTCCCTCCTTGTTGTGTCCTCCCTGCTGACTTTTTGCTTGAAAAGGAGCGTCTCTGTCGGCGGAGCACTCTCTCGGCCACGCTGGCCAAAACCCGCACCGAGAGCTACTACCAGACAAACTATCCCATCCCGCAACGGGAGGCGTTTTTTCCGAAGAGGTCGTTGTCTTCCGAGGCCCCCACGACCGGTATGAGAGGCTGCCGCCCAACGAGTGGGGTGTCTTGCCCGTGTGCTCCGTGACACCCGTCCGCTGGCCCAAGCTGACGAACATGGGCACCAAATACTCATTTGACGAAGAGCGGGACATGATAAAGCACCAGATGCGTGCGGCCTTCCAGATTTGCGTGTCCCGGGGCTACTCGACCGTTGTTATCGGAGACTTTGGTCTCGGTAACGGCTTCCGCAATCCGCCGCAAGAGATGGCCGAGCTGTGGCGAGAGATGTTCCTGTGGGACATGGACTTGCGTGGACGGGTGCAGTCCGTGGCATTTGTGTTTGAAGACGTGGAACAATCCACCACCAAGGTGATCCTGGACGACCTGTCGAAAAAGAGCCGCCACGGCGGTGAGGGGTCACGGGGCAACTCGTCTTCTTCCTCTTCGTCATCCTTGTCATCCTCGTCTTCTTCAACGAGCTACCCGACAGACTTTGACATCTTCCAATACGTGTTTAGTGAAGACCAAATCAACCGGGCCATGCATGAGCCGGACCCGCGGTACGATCTGGGAACACTGATGAGCCCCCAGTGAGAAACACGATATACGTGCGGGCCTTTTGTTTTCCAGGGGTACACACGGATGGAAAGGACGTGGCTTAGGAATACAATGACTTTTATTATATTTAGGTTGGTGTTTGTTTAAGGTTCTTGTTAAGGTTCTTGTTGATTTCTTGTCTCCTTTTATTTATTGGCATGGTTTTATGCTTATCCAATACAATGGGTCCAGTTTAAATTATTTGTCGGTACAAACTTGAATGCAGTATGTTCTCAACAACAACGTGATATGGTTGCTCTAGAAGAGTTTATCTGCTGAAAGAAGTACGGTAGCCAAAAGCCCAGTCTCTGCTCAGAGCCGAATGCGGCTCATAGAATATAAACTATACCAAAGGAGCACAAATTTTCCGTCAGGAGTCAAAGCAGCATATTCCTGGGCTGTGAAAAATGATACAGACCCATGCTTTGTCTTTGGAACAAGGTCTTTAGGAAGATAGGACGGACCTCGCGGGGTACCACGGCATAGGGGAAGTGCGGATAATAACAGGACGTCTAACTGGTGGCTACTGAGGCGAGAAGTCGAGCTGCAAGATTCGCAAGGTTCAACAGGACATTCCATGGACCATCGCGAGGGAGAACAGGGTGTGGCTTACCACATATTTTAAGATGCCCTCCTTTGAACTTTCTACCACTAATGCATCCCATGATCATTCACACCCACCTGCGCACCAATGCCAAGATTTTTTTTTTGTTGTACCATCTTTCAAGGGGCAGGGCGAGGTACAACACCAGCGAATAGAGTAGAATCAAAGCAAGGGATCCTCAGAGAACAAGAAAAAGAAAATAAGGAAAGAACATCAAAGGGATTGCGGATCCGAGATAGTCTTCCAACAGCCGAGCCGGTACCCACCTTCAGTTTAAGAATGGCTTCATGGCAAAGTAGCCCAAGAATCATGGTATTGTATAGAAGAGACCCAGAATACACCGGTATATTGTTGCCATTTTATTTCTCCGCGTTAGTTAAGATCTAGGAGCCACCCGTAGCGGAATATTAGGTGCAATGGCAATATGCAATGGTAAGTCTGCTTACAAGATAGCAGATGGGCCGTTGAAGCCATATCGCACTCTTACGACCCATTAAATTACTGCCTCGACCTGTCGCAAGGCCGAGGACTTTGTAAATGGTTGAGTAGTCTGAGATGGAAGTTTGAGATGGGGTCTGAGATGGAGTCTTGAGAATGAAGTCTGGAGATGGGGAGAACAAAGGTAAAACATCGCAACGGCTGCAAGGTACTTTTGTAAATGCAAGCTTTTTGTTGAACAATCTGCACAGTATATTTCTTTTTCTCCTCTTTTAACCGCCTTTTGCTTTTTCCACTTCCATTTTCTCAACCAACACCTTCTCGCGCCAATCATACTGAGCACAGCTCGACGTTCTCAGAGATGTGCAGAACCACGAGGCAAAGTAGTACGATGTTTGCATATGAGACTGCAGCCCATCTCGCATCCCTGCAGTATCACCTCTGAGGACGGCGTTCTCGCACTTTAGCAGATTCTCATTTGCTTTCTTTTGTTGACATTTCCTTGTATGTCACTGGCCAAGCTACATCTCGACGCAACCTTGCTGTGCAAGAGTGTAGCTGACGCCGAAAATAATACAGAGAACTGGTTGTTTGGAAGTAGGATGGAGGAACTTTAACTATGTTGAATAAAAAGAAAAAAAATCAAATCAAATCAGGTACCACACCGGAGGGTTTGGTTTACAATATTGTAAAAGTACCTCCACTCTTTCCCTGACCCCTCTCAATTCAGCGAAGCCCAGAAAATCAGAAAAGGGATCTTTTTTTTGAAAAAAGGGACGAGGCACAGGAATAAAGTGCTTGAACCCCCCGGCCCCTTTATTTCTCCTGGGGCCTCCCAGAAAAATCACATCCCTGACACCAGTGTGATTGTGCCGTGCTCCCGCCCGAACCGACTCCGTATAGTGACCACCCAGATGGCTGGGATGTTTCCTTTTACCGAGCACCAGTTCTCTCTATTTCTGTCGAGTCCTTGGCTTGAAATAAAGTGACAGTAAGGCTTGAAATGTGACCGAAGCTTGCTATTCATAGCAAGATCAGCATGATAGCAAAGTTCTGTTCTCAACTCAGTTGCACTATTTTCTCATTTCTTGGTACAGCAGTTTGCTACATAAAAAGAAGCCAGGGGGGGGTTCATCTCACAACGTCCGTTCCTCTCAATTTTAGTCCTTTTGCATCCCGTGGGGCCGGGGCGTGCCTATCTGGACTCTGGCCGTAAATCAAAACAAGAAATCATGAATAAAAGGATCGGCTAAAAAAAGACAGAAAATATGATGGGCGAAAAGCAGTCACGGACGCAAACGAAGGCAAAAGACAAGCCAGGATGCTGTGAAGGGTGGTGCAAATGAAGCAAGGAGGCACGAGAAGCGCCCCATACTGTGGTGGCTGGCCTGTTGCTCACGATGAGGGGTGAGGGGAAGGGGGGAAGCGATGCTGCGGGCTGAGGTCCGTAGGATTCGTAGTTCGTTTTCGTGTCCAGGATGGATGGCACATATTTTTTGTTCTCTCTCCTCTCTCTCTCTCTCTCTCTCTTCTATTTTCAGTGACTTCCACCCAAAGTTTCATTTTTCTCGTCTCCCTCTCTCTTTTAAACAAAAAAAACATTTCAAGACTTACCACATGGGGACCAGCAGGGATCTGCAATGTATCCGGGTAGCATCCCGGACGAGGGAGACGGTGAAAATTGTATGGTTGGTTGTCTCTCGCCTGTTATCCGTGACAGGCTTGAAATATGGTATGGAGTTTATCTGTCGTTTTGTCAGTTGCGACTGAGCTGGTAAGTTCTCATGGCTACCCTGGTCGTGGCTGTCCCCCCTCTTTTTTTCTTTTTCTAGGCGATACTCGTATGTATTTGCGTTGGATAAACACACGCCCACCTTTGTTTACTTGGACTGACAATCACTTATCACCTAGACTTGACGGCGAGTTGATAATTATTATATAAAAATGGCAGAAGATTCAGAAAATAGAAACCATCTTACAGTCTTTTGCACTCCTATTTTGATGGTATGACATGTGATGGACAGAAAAAGAAAGCACAAAGAGGTCACCTTGACAACAAAGTTTTCATCACCAAGCAATCACGGCCTATCATTCCTATGCAGCTGTGCTTCCGCTCTTCCGCCTTGGCCCTCAGTTGAATTTACTTTTTTTGGAACCCGAAAGGCCTTTCCATGATTTAATGATTTAATGATTTTTTTTTCATGATTAAAAACATGCTTGAAAAAAGAGGCAATCGCATATAGAATCAGAAAAACAACAGTGAGATAAAATAAAAGGGGGAGGGGGGGTGTAATTATTAACCCACCGCACAGCAGCACAGACACCGGCCTCTTTTGCTCAATCTCCATGTCGTCACCCATTTTTGTAGTTTTACGTAACAAAGAAACATGCTTCTCCTACCCAATGTAAATGCAACTCTAATTTTTACCAGCAGCACCTCTTGCACCATCATCGTTGATAGCTTCCTCACCAGTATGCCGGCCGCAAACCGCCCAACGATGCGCCCAGCATGGACGCTGCATCGCTCGCATCGTCCTTCTTCCGTTGCCCGCCGAGCTGTGGGAGTTAGCAACATGCTCGTAAAACAATGCGAGAAACAGAAATAAAAACAGAAAACAAAGGACGTAAAAGACATAGAAGACGTACGAATCAAACGCGGGTAGATCACCGTACCTCCAACTGTACGCTTTTGTGGATGTGCACAAGCCAGTCCACGTAGCTCTGCGCCTCGTTGTTGCGGTCCTCGACCAGCAAGCGTGCAAACTCGAATTCGGCACCGTCGAGCCCCTGCCGTGCCAGCTGGATCGTTAGGCCCTTGGAGCCTCGCAACGTCCGCAGGAACTCAATCATGTTGCGTACTTGGGCGTTGAGAAGCGTCTCCAGCACGGGCAGCGACGACATGTAGGGGTCGAGGCTTTGCAGCTTGTCCTTGTCCTCGCCAAAGAGGTCCTGCAGCAGGTTGGGCGACGTCTGCTTCTCAAGCCAGATGAGGCACTGCTGGCCGTTGTCGACAAGGTACACACCGCCGGGCTCGACCTTGGCAAACGTGGCCCGCATTGACGGCGGCATTTTGAGGTGGCCTGTTTCCGGGTCGGGGAAACCTCCTCAGGCTGCAGATTGTGCAGCGGTAAGATGCGCGGATACAGGTACAGGCTGAGCTCGAGGGCACCCATCGACCGGATCATGCGCATCTCGTGCACGCGGCGGTCGCCCGTCTCGCTGCCGCCCTTAAAGGCGCGGCACTTGAGCAGGCCGAGCATGTACATACAGAACTCCTTGAGGCGTTCAGGCATGATGAGCTGGCTGGGTGGCGCCGACTGCGACGCGTGGTGCTTGCGGTAGCCGGCCAGGATCTCAATTGTCTTCTCGGTGAGCCACAGCCGCGTGTCCTTGAGGTTTGCAGACGTGCTGGCCAGCTTGGTGGCGGCCTCCTTGGCCAGGATCGAGTACACTGCATCCTGGTCCACAAACTTGAGGACCTCGCGCGTGTTCTCACTGACGCTGGCAATAACATTGCTGCAGCGCACCCGACGCTGACCATCGGCCGTCGTGTACAGCAGCGCCGACTGGAAGTGCGCGTCCAGCTTGGTGTCGAGCTTGCCATCGTAGCTGAAAGTGACACCAATGGCCTTGTCGGCGTCAATGGCGCCGACCTCAAGGTCCGCGCCCAGCGTGTGCTGCACAAAGTTACCATGGTAGTTTGATATCTGCAGGCCGTTGGAGCACCCGCACCTTGATCAGCGCCTGGAAGCCAGTCTCGCGCGTCACTGCGTGCTTGACCTCCATGGACAGCTTGGCGTTGTCGCGGCCGGCGATGAAGTTGGGGTAGTAGAACGCCTCGCCGCCCGTGGTTGACGACACGTGGCCGATCGTGGCCACATCGAGGTAGCCACCGGCGGGTGCAGCAGGAAGAAATCAATACCGATACCAGCCGCCGTCATCCGCTCGGCAGCCTTGCGCCAGCCAGGATGCTCGGTCGTGTACAGCTTCTTGTCCATCTCACCGCCCGTATGCTTGCCGTCGTCGCGCATAAACAGGCGTCCAGGGCCCCAGGTCGGCAGTGATGACACAGAGCACACAGCCTTGCCACCAGTAGCCTCAAGGGCCGAGATGGCGGCATTGAGAGTCGAGAGCAGCGCTGGCTCTGGGTTCTTGATGGTAGAGAACATTTGCGGCAGCCGCGTCAGGAGCGAGGTGATGACGGCCTTTGACTCGTAAGGATCAACAAACAGGCCATCACTCAGCGGGACGAAGGGGTCCTCAATGTCGGGCATGATCATCATCTGAGCCTGCTCTAGAGTCGACGCCACATTGTAAAAGTGCACCTCCTTGTCGTAGGTAACAAAGCCCACACGAGCATTGGCCGGGATGCGGCGCTTCGGCTCGCCATTCTCGTCCTTCTCCTCCCCGCTGTCCTCGCCGCCACCGTAAAGCGCACCCAGAATGCCCTCACAGAACGCCTCGAGGAAGCCACGGTTGAACGACTCCTGCGTGACGTCGATCAGGAACAGCCAGCGCAGACCCACGGGCTCCTTGGTCCAGTACTCCTTGGGCACGACAAACTCGACTGTGCCACGCGACAGCTCGGGCCGCTGGTCACGATCGCCGCGCACGCCCTGCGGTGATGTGGCGCAGAAATATTCGGGTGGTGTGTCGTTGGGGTACGTGCACAGGTTGCACACAAACTTGTTGCCGCCCGACCGGAACACCATGAATGGGTTGATGTATGCGCGGCAGCGCCGACACCGCGGCGGGCCGGCCTCGCCAAAGTCGAGCACGGGCACAGGCTGCTCACCAGCCTGGAGTGGTGCCAAGGGTTGCAGCAGCAGGCCGAGGGGCAGACCGGTGCTGGCGAGGGCCTCGGCCGTGGCGGGGATATTGTTCATCGTGAGCCGCGTGTACTTGGGCGACGAGTTGCCCTGGTCGTAGGCGACGAACGAGATGGCGGCCGGCGGTGGCACATGGCGCTCAAAGGTCGGGTATACGTTGGTCAAAAAGTGCGGCTGGACGGAGTCGCGCGACATGGGCACGCTGGGGATGTCGTCGGCCGACACCTGCTGAGGGCCGGCCGCCGGAACAAAAGCAGGCGCAGCGCCCTCGGCCACGGCACCGCGTGCAGCGAAGCTGGCTGGGTCTGCGGGGTTGGCCGGCGAGAAAGGCGCACCCGCAGCGGCCGGGAACGCGCTCATCTGCGGCGTAATGGGTCCGTTATCAAAGCCCGGTGCACCAGGGACACCTGGATGCCGGGCTCACCCGGCACGGGACCGCCAGACATTGCTGCAGCTGAGAAGCCCATGGACGAGCCAACGGGCGCCTCGACCGTGTGGTAAGCGTGCCGGTCCTTCTTTTTCCGCCGTGCGGTCTGGTGGCCGTCCGCGCCCAGCGTCATGCCGCCCATCTGCGCTGCTAGCCCGCCATCGTCACCACCGGGCCCGCCTGGCGGGGGAGGTGCTCCGAAGCCCTGGCCGGCCGGCGAGGGCGTGCCCATATACGGAGGCTGGCCCGGGGCGAGCTGCGGTGCGCCATAGCCGGGCTGGGGCTGCCCATACTGCTGTTGCAGGTAGGGCTGCTGCTGCTGCTGCTGCTGGTACGGCTGAGGTGCAACGGGCGGGACAAAGGCCGGTGCCGCAGGTTGTGTTGTTCGGCGGGGGTCGTTGGGATCCAGCTGCTCACCCTGGCCGAGGGCATGGAACATGGCGTAGTCGGCCATGGCTGGCGATTGGAGGAGGACAGAGTCGTAGCAGGAGGCGATATCGTGTGCAGGCAAGGGAGATCGAGAGCGAGGAGGAAGCCGAGCAGGAGCTCAGTAGGACTGAGGCCCGGGGAAGCAAGAGACAAAAAGAAAAAAGAAAAGAAAGAAAAAGGAAGAAAAGAAAACAAAATAGAAGCTCAAGAGACAGACAGAAGCATACGGCCAGCCCGTCTGTCCATGCTACTGCGTAATTGGATCTCGCGAGACGGTTACGGAGAAGCTGCTCTGGTCGACAGCCAGCGGGAAAGAACTGGAGGCGGTGGTGGATGCGTGGTGCGCGCGGTGGCCAGATGGTTGGAACACGTTGCTCGCAAATCGCCCCCTTTGGGCGGTATTTTGGGTGCACTGGCAGCTAGGTGGTGTTTAGGCGGTATTCGTGTGATGGTGAATCGGATCGACGTATTATTGTGAGTTAGCGGGTTGACCGAGGGGGAAAGAACGAGCCAAGGGCGCCGGAATGCCCTGGCTTCCAGCACTGGCGCGCCTGCTCTACGGGGCTGGAAAAAAGGTTTCTAGGGGTAGGTGGGGTCGTCAATCCAGCGGCAGCCAAAGAGCCAGCCAGGGGAGTAAGGCGCGCCTCATAGGCGGGACGTTCTGGACACATGTCGTTCCGAAAAGGTTAATCCGCTCCGGGGAGCTGTCGTCTCGACCAGAGAAGGCGCGCGTGCGCTGGGACGTCACAGCTCCAACACGGAATGCGCTAACGCAGAAGCGGCGACGCGATTTGCGAATAGCTTCCGTTCGGCTTCGATGTCCATTCTCAGCGCATAGTAGCAAGATCCCACAATACACACAACCACACCCTTACCTACACCACGCCGAGAAATCCACATCGCCTACGAGCTCTAGCTGAGCCATCTACCAACAATACAAAATATGCGTCGACAGTAAGGACTGCCTGCGATGTTTACGTTCTGCCCCCTGCAAGGGGCGCGGTCCGAGTCGACGGCGTCGCAGTCGCTGCTCGAGCTCGACGGCGGCGTCAAGGTGCTTGTCGACGTCGGCTGGGATGAGTCGTTTGACGCTGAGAAGCTGCGCGAGCTCGAGAAGCAGGTGCCGACCATCTCGCTCGTCCTGCTGACCCACGCGACGATCTCGCACATTGCCGCCTTTGCCTACTGCTGCAAAAACTTTCCTCTCTTTGCGCGCATTCCCATCTTTGCCACGAAGCCCGTCATCGACCTCGGCCGCACCCTACTGCAGGATCTATACGCGTCTACGCCGCTCGCCGCGGCCACCATCCCCCGCACATCCCTCACCGAAGTCGCGTACTCGTACGAGCAGTCTCTCTCCGCCGAAAACAGCCGCTTCCTGCTGCCAGCACCCACTCCCGACGAGATCACACGCTACTTTTCCCTTATCCGCGAGCTCAAATACTCGCAGCCACACCAGCCCAGGCACCGCCGAACTTGACGCCGCTCAACGGTCTCACAATCACAGCATACAATGCAGGCCGAACACTCGGTGGCACACTCTGGCACATCCAGCTCGGCCTTGAATCGATCGTATACGGCGTCGACTGGGGCCAATACAAGGAGAACGTGTTTGCTGGTGCAGCATGGATTGGCGGCGCGCACGGCGGTGGCTCTGAGGTCATTGAGCAGCTGCGCAAGCCCACAGCGCTCGTGTCCAGCAGCCGCTCGCCAAACGTGGTGCGGCCGGGCTTGCGTGACGACCAGCTGCTGGAGACGATCCGCAGCTGCGTCGTACGTGGTGGCACCGTCTTGATCCCCGTGGACTCTACGGCGCGTATTCTCGAACTGGCCTATTTCCTGGAGCACGCGTGGCGCAAGGATGCCGCGTCCACATCAGCCAATGATGGCGACAACCTCGCACGATCCAAACTGTACCTCGCAGGACGCACTTCTGGCAGCTTGATTCGGCACGCTCGGACACTGCTCGAATGGATGAACGACAGCATCGTTCAAGAGTTTGAGGCTGTGGCTGATGGCGCCAAGCAGGCAAATGGCCGCGGCAGCGGTGGTGACGACAACAAGACAAAAGAGGCCGGTCCGTTCGACCTACGGCACATGCGGTTGCTCGAGCGCAAGGCCCAGGTCGACCGCGTTCTCAGCCAAAGCAATTCAGGGACCACAGGCGGCAAGGTCATCCTGGCCAGCGACGCGTCCCTCGAATGGGGATTCTCCAAAGAGATTCTACGGAGGATTGCCGACGACCCGCAGAACCTGGTCATCCTTACAGAGGTTCCCGGTGTGCTTTCTGACGACCGCTTGCCGTCCCTGGCAAGAACACTGTGGGAGTGGTGGCGTGACGGCAGCAACAATGGCGAAAACGAAGCAGAACAGCTCGTCCATGGTCGCGGCCGTCCGATTGAGTTTCACGACACGCGCAAAGTCCCGCTCGAAGGCGCTGAACTTGCGCTTTACCAGCAGTGGCTCGCTACACAACGCCAGCTGCAGGCCACTCAGTTGTCTATGGCCGGTGGCGGTGGACTGGGCGGTGGCATGGGAGCTGACGGCGGTGCAAGTGGTCTCGGCGCTGGCATGGCGACGCTGCTTGAGGACGGCGCCGACGATGTGTCGTCAGAGTCGTCGTCGGACTCGGATGAAGAGTCGGATGGCGACCGCCAGGGCAAAGTGCTGAATGTGTCAACGACCATTGGCCAAGCCAGCCGGAAGAAGGTAGTGTTGCGCGACGAGGACCTGGGCGTCAATATCTTGATCAAGCGGAAAGGCCATTACGACTTTGAATGTGCGCGGCAAAAAGGGCCGTGAGCGCATTTTCCCCATTCCCGTGCGCCGGAAGCGCATCGACGACTTTGGCGAGCTGATCCGGCCCGACGAGTATTTGAGAGAAGAAGAGCGCGAAGAAGACACAGGCAATGACGCCCCTGCCCGCGGCGGCGACTCAGCACCCCAGCAGCCACAGGACGGTCTGGGCAAGAAGCGAAAATGGGACGACGTGGGCACCACGAGGAAGGGCGATAACAAACGCGCCAACCACAACAACAATGAATCCAATGGCCACCGCCGGGGTGACTCGGACGGAGGACGCCGTCGCGGCCGCGGCGATGGTAGCGACGACGACGCCAGCCACGATGGCGACGGCGACGATGAAGGCGACTACGACGATGAGGCGGACCCTGCGGCCAACGCTGCATCCAGCGTGCTCGGCCCGTCCAAGCTGATCGCCACCACCGAAAGCGTCCCCGTGCACCTGCGCATCGCCTACGTGGACTACTCTGGCCTCCACACCGCCCGCAACCTTGAGATTCTGCTGCCGCTCGTTGAGCCACGCAAGCTGATTCTTGTCGGAGGCAGCGACGCCGAGACAGAGGCCGTGGCCGAACACTACCGCAGCGTTGTGAGCACGAACCGTGGCGTTGCCATTGAGGACGTTGACGTGCTACTCCCGCGTGTAGGAGGCCCAGCCGTTGATGCCAGCGTGGACACGCACGCGTGGGTGGTCAGGTTGGCGGATGCCCTCGTGAAGAAGCTCAAGTGGCAGAACCTACGCGGTCTGGGCATTGTGACCATGACGGGCCAGCTTCGGCCAGGCGCAGCACCCGCCACGGCTGGGGCGGCGGCTGCCATCGAGGATGCGCCCGCCGATGCGGAAGAAAGCAGCAAGCGGCAAAAGACAGACGCTGGTGCTATGGTCGTCGCGACATCGCAGGCGGGGGCTGCACCTCCTGCTCTGCCCATTCTTGATGTGTTGCCCAACAGCCTGGCACTCGCGGCTGCGCGCACTGGTACACAGCCCCTGCATGTCGGCGAGCTGCGTCTGGCAGACTTGCGGCGTGCCATGCAGGCTTCGGGCCACACGGCCGAGTTCCGCGGCGAGGGTACGCTGGTGATTGACGGGTCCGTTGGCGGTCAAGAAGACAACGACGGGCCGTGTTGAAGTTGAAAGCATCGGCCTGCCGTCAGATGGCGGGCCGGCAACCAAGTTAGGCGGCACGTTCTATGCCGTGAAGCGGATTATCTACGATGGGTTGGCCGTGGTGGCGGGCGGATAATTTGAGAGGTGCATGTAAGATACAAACAATACCGGATAGACGATGAACAATGTACGAATACAATACAAACCTTTCTGTATATTAAAGCAGTTTTTGTGTGAAACCTGTACTTACTACCATCATAATAGTAGGCTAGACTAGCTACACCAAAAAAGCCTGTCTGGCAACTTTTAAAATATCTTAAAAAAATAAGACGCGACAAAATACAGCGGAAAAAAAAAGGGAAATAAGCAAAACCCCCCCAAGAATGTTAGACAAAATGTTCAGGTTGATATGAGTGTAAAAGAAATTTATTCTATGCTGAGTGCGTCTGGTTTTCATCTCGACTGCCTTCTTTCGTTTGACCAAAACTTTAACTTTCGCTACAAACTGACTGGCTGCTAACATACTCTTACCACAATCTTTACCATCTTGCCGCCTTCAATGAGACATTACAAAGTCAAATGGTACTATTCTCGTCACACATGCTATTCGCATTTTCACCAACACAGAGTACTCTATAATGCGCCGTACTTTTGCGTCGACTAACGGAATTTTCTGCGACTGTTGAAACCTGCGCTCTGGCTGAGGCTTGGTAACCTTTGAACGGGCTGAACGGGGCTGTGGGCTTGCGATCGATCGCGACCGGGTGGGCCCGGGAATGCGCAGGAGAAGGGTGAATGAGCTCAATGAGGAGATGGACGGGTTAAACTCGTGAGCACCAAATTTTAGGTGAATCCTTCGGGCGGGTTGCCAGCAATAAATAGCATTGACGCCAGTGGGAAACAAAGAAGCAAACTCGTAAAGTGAGAAAATAGAAATAGAGTAAAAAGCATATGTAAACAAGCGGCGCGATGCACAACCCAGCAAGCTCGAACCAGGCTGCCGGGCTTTGGTGCACCGCCCCTTTTTCAATCCCGTTCAATACATGTACACTGTATGCCCTAATTCCGTCTCAATTTGACAGCCACAGTGTTGCCGTGTTTCCCCATACTCATCCGAGCAGTACGATGCATCTGTGCTTTAATGAGACACCCATTCTCGGCCAGCTCCTGCCTCTGGACCGCTCCACAGCCATCATAAGCGATGTCAGTTGCTAGGCTGGACCTGAGAACTCGAAACAATCCTTTGATCCTGACCTACGACCTGCCCCACGACGGCCAGACGAAGGAGCCGCGCCTCAAAGCGCTACCGTGCCTTGCTCTCCTTTTTGTCGGGATCTTCCCTCCTTCACAGAGCTGCAGGAATATCGAGAAACAGGGGTCTCCATCTACCCTGCGCCTGGCTGGGATCCATTTTGCGCAAGCCTTAAAATGAGGCGCATCCTGAACGGCGATAGATGCCCTTAGAGGTGTAGTGGAGGATGCGCCGTCAGATTTTTGAATCCTCATGAGCTCAACGAAAAAGAGCACGGAAAGGGTTCCATGGCAAGAAGCACGGTAGAAAAATTGTAAAGTATAAAGGCACGCGTGATGGCTTGGTCTGTGATGACTGCTTCTTCGGCCGGAAGAAGCAGTTTCCATACTCCGTATAGTCATCGTCTTTTGTTCTGTCTTTTACGCTTCCCCCCTTCCTTTGTAATTTTCCTTCTTTACTTTCCCTCTACTCAGAATGCCTTCTCTCCTGTCGGCAACGCTGCTGGCCAGCGCGGCCACGTCTGCGCTCGCGGCCGGACACATCAGCTACCCGATCAAGCACCGTGCCGTCGCCGGTGCCCAGAAGGTCTGCAGAGACGCACTGCCAGTTACGCCGGTGCCCTCCTCACCAACCACTCGTACACTAGCTACCTGATTGACCTCGAGATCGGCACGCCGCCGCAGACAATCAGCCTGCAGGTTGACACGGGCTCGAGCAACATGTGGATGAACGTTAACTGTGACAATGCCGCGGACGTGGAATTCTGCAAGGTGCAGCCCCAGTTCAATGCCGACGACTCGTCGACCTGGAAGCCCCTGAACGAAACCCTCACGCTCACTACGGCAGCGGCAATGTCACGATCAATCAGGGCGCAGATGTGGTGCGCATCCCGGCCGCGGAGGGAGGTTCGACCATTACGATCTCCTCGTTGCAGTTTGGCGTGATCGAGCAGTCGTACTTCTGTCAGCAACGGCCTCATCGGCGTGAGCTTTGGCGAGCTCGGCGAGGTGACCGAGTTCCCCAACATTATTGACCAGCTTGCTCTGAGCAACCTCACCAACGGTCGCGTGTTCAGCTTGGCCCTGGGCAACCTCACAAACGTGCAGGCGGCTGACGGCGTCCTTATTTTCGGCGGCATCGACACCAAGAAGTTTGTCGGCGACCTCGTGCCCTGCCCAACCTGCCCGTGCAGAAGACGACCCGTTCCCGATTCCCGCGCTACTGGGTCAACATGGACTCCATCTCGATCAACGGCACGGAGGTGGTGCCGGGCCACGATAACCTGACCACCACGAACACGCCCCATCACGAGCCCCCAGGTGTTCTCCGACATCAACGGCCCGGTCATCCTGGACTCGGGAACCAGCTTCCTGCAGCTGCCCACCACGTTCATGGAGTCCATTGCCAAGGCCATGGGCGGCACCGTCTACGACGACACTGTCATTGTCGACTGCGCGTGGCAGCTCTCGCCTGGCTCGCTGCAGTTTGTTTTTTTTGGCGAGTCCAACACCGACTATGTCGTCATTGACGTACCGCGGGCTCCATCGTGCTCGGAGACAGTGGCTCGTGTGGCCTGGGCGTCCAGTCGAGCGACGGCGACAATATGATCATGGGCGACATCCTCTTGCCCAGGCTACTGTCTCTTTGACCAGGACAAGGAGTACATCTACATGGCGCCCGTTTAGCCGACTTGCGGCTCGGCCGAGGAGACGCTCCCGCAGCTGGCGGATGGCGAGTTCTTCAACTACACCGGCCAGTGCCAGACGTCGGGTTTTGTCGAGGAGTTGGCCGCCATTTCCTCGGCGGCTGTTCTTGCGACTGCCTCGCCTACGGCCACGACGAACGGTGGCTCGACTGCAGCAAACAAGTGGTGTCGCAAGCTCGGGCACTGCTGCTGCCAAGTCGTCGGCCGGCCGCTCGTTTGCTGCGTCCGCGGCGCTGCTCGTTGCCGGTTTCGCCGTCAGCCTCTTGATTTGATCGACTTTTTTCGACGAGGCGTGACTGGGAAGCCTGAGAATGGAGGTGTTTTTTTGTCTAATATTAATATCAGCGCATTGTACAAGATAGCACTGCTTTTGTCCAAGGGAAAGGAAACTTGTTTAGTAAAGTGTTTCAATTGAACAGGTTAGAAACAATTTGAGGTGCAAGATAATTAAAAAAAGGTGTATGTTGTACGGAGTATGTTGTACGTTGTTCGGAGTACGTCTACAGGTACGACGTATTGTGTTGTATATTATCCGTCAATACCCAGGAACTATTAATGTGCAAAGGCGATGGATGTCAGGGAATAGGGGCTAGAGATAAAAGTGGAACCGTCAGTTCCGTCCCGTCAACAACAGGGGGCAATTGGTCTCGATTCCCCGTTCCTGGATACTAAATCGTTATCCTAGGCGAATCAGGTCGCTTGCCTGTCGAGTTTGTGTTTCTCGCGTATTTCTGGGCATGTTCGGCATGTTGTATCTCTGACCGTAGCATCTTGATAACAAGCCACAGATTTACTGGCCTCCTTTTTGTCCTTCCATTCTTTCCTCATATCTTCTCTTTTGCCCCTGATTTAGATCGTTTTATTATTCTCTCTCTCTTTTTAAGTTGTGAGACTACCTGGTTGCTTGCTAACTGTCTTTCTCTTGTGCTCGCCCACGTTGTGTCGCCTCCTGAGTACAAGCATTTTCAGGCCATTTCTACTCGTAGGCCTGCTGGCCTGTTTTCAGGTACCCCCTGTCCGTTCTCCATTCTTCATCTCTCGGGTCTCGTATCGACACCGAACGTCCGCAGCCTGCTTATCACCCCAGCCGCCTCTTCAGTAAGACGCTCTCCCCGAACTTCTCCCACAGCTCATTTCGCTCTCTTCAGGAACCCGTTTCCCGGCAGCGCCAGCCTGCCATCCCAGTGTACCCAGCCAAGCCACAGCTTTGAACCTGCCCGCCTCTTGACGAACGACGGAAAGAAAACAAACGGTGACGACAAACTGCTGGGTACGCGGTTGGCCCGTGTGGTCTTGTCTTTTTACGACGTCTCACTTCGTACGCTCGTGTTCTCCGTGTTCTATTCTTGTCCCTCCCACTGTTTTAGGCCTGCATCTGAACTCATTACTCCGTACTGCACAACAACAGGAGCTCAGCAAAAAAATGTATAAGAGGTAGAGGGTTAGGGTGACTTACCTTTTGGTTCTGAGTGGTCTTTTGCCCTCTCATGCTAGGGCCAATGGATGTCGAGCACGGCCACAACAGCAGGTTTCCTGGCCCAGCCAAAATCATGACAGAAATACAGGCGCAATACGACGGCTTGCCTGATGATCGCTGCTGATCTTCCAGCCCCGTGCAGTTGGGAAGAGAGGAGATGCACTTGGTAAGGCAGTGAAACTTGGCTTACGCAAGAATGCAACCAAAGGATACGAAGCGCGGTCGAGAATTGAGGGTTCTCAGAAAGAACCAGTAGTTGAAAGCAATAAACCTATTTGTAGGCCACAACAACGAAAAGAAAAACAAACAGCTAAAAAAAGAAACTGAGTCTTTGAGACAGCCGCTCTAGTCTTTAGAGTGCTTGCACGTCTGACGCGTGTAGCTCACGTTTTCGCCGACCGCACTGGAGAGCCACGGGTTGTCCCAGGCCAAGATGAAGACCCAAATTGGAACAAGCAGGGAAAAGGACAGAAGTGAAAAAGAAAAAGACGGTGACTGCTGCAAGTGGACCACAGCGGCCGGGCCTGAAGAGCAAGCGGATCGCACGCGTGGAGCAAAACAATATGTATCTTATCTTAGCATAGCTCCTGGCCAAGCCGTATTCAGCTGTGATGGCGAGAGTAAAATATAGAGCAAGATATCAAACATATAAGTACATGTACATGTACTGGAGTGGTTGCGATGAGAGTAGGGCGGTTGTGACCGACAGAGATAAAATGTTGATAATAGATTACAGAAAGATGGCAGAAGGAAACGACTGCCGAATATCTTAGCAACAAAGATGGAAGTTGCGATACGAGTACGAAGTACTGGAGCTAGACAGCACGGCCAAGGAAGGAGCAACCGCTGCGACGGAAACTAATCGACACCCGCAGGAAGAAGCACGCGGCTTGATTTCACACCGAAAAGAAATCCAGCGCAAGGGATAGGGCGACGAGAGCAGGGTGGGTGCCCTGGATGTGCTGCCAGACGTGTCTTGCCTCTCATCTCCTCCTGTTTCGTCGCTGGACAGGATCCAGACCAAGGCATTGACGGCGGCAGGCGCCGTGATTAAAACAGGAAGTTGCCTCAGTCAGACACCGCCGTAGCGCCTAAAATAGCCCCCTAAGGTGCTAGAAAAAGTTGCTAACAGCGGACTAGGGAGCACTCAAGGGCACGCACCGGACGCTTTCGCGTCAAAATGAGAATACTTCGTACAGTAAAATACCCACCAACGGGTTACTGCATGTGTCTCACGCTGTCCTCCCGTGCCTGGGAGCCACCCTTGGCCACCTCGAGACAGACCAACAGCTCCCATTCCGCCCTGTGATTGGCCAAGGGCCCGCTTTGCGCCTGCCTTTCCGAGCCTGGGCAAGCAGGGAAGGAACCCACCGCGACGGCTGCTGCCAAGGCTAGCCCAGCCCGCCCTGTTCTGTCTCTGCTGGCGGGCCAGCAATGAATGGCGTTTGCCTGCCTGCACTACCTGCACTGCCAACTTTTCCTCCTTTTGCACGGCCGCCATTTCTCCTGCTTTCTTTGCTGCCTCACAATCTCTCGTCAATCTTCCTAGGATCGAGAGGCAATCCAACGGCGAAACGCTCTTTTCCCGCAGCCGCCACGACGACAGCGACGCCGGACACACTCGCATTTTCTATTCGCTCGCCGTTGTGTCTTGTTCTAGCATCCTCATTTACATCGCCATTGGTGGTTTGGTGGTCTTTCGTCCGCATCGAAAGCCCGGATCATCACCACTTCTTTGCCAGTCCCTTGTTCGATCCTCTAGTCTTCCAGATCCCATCTCTGGCTGTCCGCGTCGACGACACAGCTCCTCTTCATCGCCGCTTGATATTACCGTGGGCGAGAGCGTGGGAAGTTGCTCGCCAATAGCGGTATTTTCTTCTTACCGCCTCGATCAATTCGGCAGCTTGCCTGGAAACGCCCTCGAGCCTCTCGCCACGCACAATGACGACGCACATTACCCGTCCTAATTCCGTCTCTCTGCCGTATCTCCTTCTTCGCCAGTCTCGGGCCTTTTTTGTCTACAAGGCCTTTCCTGCCCCGGGTAGACCTAGAACTTGCCATTAGAGCATCGATTGGAGCGGATAACCGTCTGCTGCGATGCCCTCCTTTGCCCGCGACGAAGAGAACTGCCCCGTCCCAATCCAATCGCCCGCCTTGACAACGCCCGCTGCGGGCTCACCCGCCGCAGGAGACGGCCCGGCCACGGTCTTGGGCAAGGGCGTTACCTCGCGCTCTCCGGCCGTCGACGTCAACGCCAACTCGTCTGGCTCACCCAACAAAGCACAACCGGTACGCACGTCAATGGACCGCGCCCTGTCCGCTACAACTTCCACCGCCTACCTCGTCTCCTCCCTCGCCGCCACTGCGGCAGGCTCCCAAGCCCCAACTAGTCGATGACCGCCTGTTGTTTTTACGACCGCAAGCGCTCTGCTGCGTTTTCCGACGACGAAGACGACGGCGACGACGGCGACGCCTCTTCTGTCGCCTCGTCGGCAGATATGAACGGCCATGGCGCGGCCGAGGAGGCGGAAGCAGCAGTGTCGGCGCTGCTAGTTCTCAGACAAACTACAGGCCACCTCGACGACGACCTCCGCCTCGACGGGTTTGGTGGTTCTCTCTACGATAAAAGACGAGGACTTTGACGTAAGGGACAGCCGTCGGAACGCTGACGATGACCATGCCCAGCCCTCCTCCCGCACGGCATCTCTCACAAGCAGTAATGCGCCCGCAATACCAGACAGGGCACCCCCACCACCCCCTCAACAGAAGCCACTGTCCCTCTCCTCGCAACCTACCTCGACTTCTACTCCCATTACATCCTCCGTGTCCGCACCAATAGCAGCGGCATCGCCGCTGAACCGACCACAAGCCCCCTCTTGCCCACCGCCGCCACCTCCGAAGCCCGAGTCACTATCGCGGAAAAACAAAGCCGCTCTCGAAATGGGGGCCCCATCTCTGTTCCCAATCCTATGGCCGACCGGACACGCATGGCCGTCCCCCACTCTCAAAGCCAGCCATTCCTCACGCCAACGCATTCCCAACAGGCTTGGACAAACGGTACAAGTACTGAAGATAGCGAGTTGACCGACACCAGCCCGGATGACACTTTTCCCGGCACTCGGTTGCATCGACTGCGCTAATTTCCGTCCAGCCGTCTGTTGCCGATCTGCACAGCACTCGCCAGGTTGGCTACCGGAATAGTGATCATGGTGCTTTGAAATGGCTCTTCCTCTGGCTTCGGCGCAACCTTGATGCCTGCTGCACCGGGAACCGCACCGCCGACCACGCCACTACTGCGGCGACTCCCGAATCATCTCACCCAGCAATTCTCCGCCAAAGCCCGAACCCCCAACTCCTGCAGTCCGGCCATTCGCCGGTCCCCCACATCGATTTCTTCTTCCCCCCCTGCCTACAACCCTGCAGCTTCTTCGAGCTCGATCGCGGGCCCATCACAAACTGGCGCCCACGGTTGGCCTGAAGCATCGGCATACCCTGGAGGTACCGAAACCTTCGCCAGCTAGGAACTCACGTGAGGGACTTGATGCCTCGGGTGTGTACGCCTTCTGGGCCGGTTCTCGCCCACAGCGGCAGGTGGCGTGGGCAGCGGCAGTGCTACCGGTAGCATTGGTGGCCGGAGGGCATCGTTGAGCTTGGTGCGTAGGAACACCCGCTCACTGCACTCTGACCTGCCACGGGACGAAGTCGTGCCTGATGAGGACGCCCTTCGGTGGGCCGAGGCCTACCGCCAGAAGACGTGCTAAGCAAAAAGCGCCGCATGGAGCAGGACGACGATCAGGTCCTGGTGGGCACAAAGGTCGACGAGACGCACCAGAACTGGGTGGCGGCTTACATACATGCTCACGGCATTCGCGTGTCCGTCTCACGCACCAACGCCAAGCTGGACCGCCTCTGACAGATGAGGACTTTAATGCCAAGCAAAAATCAACGTTTGATTATCGCGGGCAATGAGCTGGTTCCCTCGGCCAAGTACTGACTTCAAGTTCAAGGATTACGCACCGTGGGTGTTCCGGCCACCTCCGCTCTCTCTTCCACCTTGATCCCGCCGACTACCTCATTGTCGCTCGCCCGGTAAAAAAAGTACATTCTGTCCGAGTTGGGCTCTCCGGGCAAGAGCCGGCAGCTTTTTTCTACTTTTCTCGCGACTACCGCTATATCATCAAGACCATCCACCACTCCGAGCACAAGTTCTTGCGCAAGATCCTCAAGGACTACTACAAGCACGTTACCGAGAACCCCAACACGCTCCTGTCACAGTTTTTCGGGTTGCATCGCGTCAAGATGCCGTATGGACGCAAGATTCACTTTGTCGTCATGAACAACCTGTTCCCACCGCACCGTGACATCCACCAGACCTTTGACCTCAAGGGCTCGACGATAGGTCGTGACTACCCGAGGAGCTTCTGGCCCAAAACCCCCGTGCGACTCTCAAGGACCTCAACTGGCTTCGCCGCCACCAGCATCTGGAGATGGGCATCATCAAGAACGCCTCTTTTTGGAGCAGCTGCATAAGGATGTCAAGCTTTTGCAGCGCCTGCAGATCATGGATTACTCGCTGCTCGTCGGAACACATGACCTCCGGCGCGGCAACGACGAAAACCTGCGGGGCAAATTTTGCAGGTGTTTGAACGCGCGACAACAATCAGAATGCCGACGGCCCCGGCGGACCGCAGTCTGTGCTGATGCGGACGCCTAGCAAGCTTGAGCACCAGCGCAAGACCCGCGAGCTACGCCAAATGCTCCAAGTCGGAGCGGCCCATCCCATTGGCCAGAGCAGCAACAAGATGCCCGATGAGCTTGACGACAACAAGCAGTCCATTTTCTACAAGGATGATGGGGGCTTCCAGGCCACGCACAGGACAACACCCCTGCCGAAGAAATCTACTACCTCGGCGTCAATTGACTGCCTCACTCACGTAAGTACACTGGTATAATATATTTGATAAACATTTTGATTGGCTAACTAATCCACTCAGTACGGAATTGCCAAGAAAATTGAGCACTTCTGGAAGGGTCTGTCGAACGATGGTAACCAGATCTCGGCACTACCGCCCCAGCAATACGGCGACCGTTTTCTTGAAGTTCATGTCTGGCATCACTATGTCGCCTGAGACGTGGCCCGTGAGGCACAGGATCGAGGCGACGTTGCCGCAGCCGATGCCGCATCCACCTCGCCGAAATGCCGACGCACCAAATGCAGTTGATGATCTCGGCTTCGATGCTGGCCATTTCGAGTGGTCGTGACAAGGCAAGGATGCCGCTAATACCTCCGGCACCGGTCCGGACTATCAGGGCACAGCCAGCGCAACAATTCGGACGGCGGTGGTGTTGGTGGCAAGCAGCGAAAGCGGCCCCCAATATTAAGGCCGCGCATCGTGCTGCCGAGAACGAAGCGCAAAAATTGTCCCCAGCACCCAACGATGCCGAAAACTACACAGACGATTGTTCCTATCGACGGCGGCATGCTTCCTCCCAGCCGTGTCGTCAGTGGTGGATCGAACTTATCGCCGTCCTTGCAGCCTTCGACTCCGTCTCTCTCGGCTAGTAGTCCTCAGAATGCGCCTCATAGCGAACGCCGCGAATCGATGCAGCAGCCTGTTTTGCCCATTGTGGACGAGGTTTGGCGGAGAACTCGTCGATGGGAGGCCGCAGCCGCAGCAGCCGGTTCAGCAACCATACAGTTGACGGCGACGACCGGCCGCCCACCACCCGCCAAGGATAAGATTCCGGTGGTGGCTGGTAACGCGGCAGTGGGCCAGTTTGGCCGGTCTGGACTTGGAAACAGCAGCAAACGGCCTGAAACCCGAGAGCGCTGACAGTGGGTACGGTGTGTCTGGCACACGTTCACGGTCCGGCACTGTCGGCTCGGGCAAAGCAGGTGAAAATGCAAATGAGCCGGGACAGCCTTGACAAAGAGTTGCCGCCATTGCCGAAGCTTGACAGTGGTGCAGCATGAGCTCGGCAGACACGAAGAAACGACTATGTGATGGGAGAGGCCGTGTTGATGCCCATTTTGGAATACGTGTTGGATAGTGAAGGACGACGAGAGAGTTTGTAAGAAAGACACTGTGGTAGGCGTTCCGCGTCTACTCCATACCCGCTCCCCATTTCTTACTAAGGATTGTCTCTTTCTTTTGTGTTGTTTTTCACTTTCCCTGTTTTTGCCTCACCCCCCGTTTGTCATGCCGAACACCGAAACAACTTCTGACTTCATGATACCATTTTCTTTCTATCCTCTCCTTTCCTCCTTTTTTTACCATTGTCTCCATTGTCTTTAGTTTTCATTTTTGTCTTTTCCCCAATTAGCATAACAAAGAAAGAGCCTCGTTTTGATTTTGATTTTTTTCTAGGGTCCCCCCTTCTTGATTGTGTTTTACAGACTATATCTCATGGCCGTTTTGGTTTTTGTTTCTGTAGCTTAAGCTGTTCAAAATTAATGCTCCTTTCACCCGTGCCTACTTGTCTCATTCTATTTTCCTATGTGTTGACTGCGTTTCCTATTCTTGTTCATTATTACTGGGCCTTCTGCTTATTTCTATGTTCATTATTAGACTTTGTGCTCTGTATTTTCTAAACATATGGAATTGCATAACCTGGGTTTACCCATAACAATGAGAGATAAAGCCGAGAACAAAATCAAAAGCACTTCCAGAAGATAAACGGTACACGCCACTAATAGACATATATTGCCTTTGTGAAGCATCACGTCTCTCTGATGCTCGTATTTTTCATGTAGATTTTGTGTTGTCATGTTGTCATGTTGTCATGTTGTCATGTTGTCATGTTGAAATAAGTGGCGTGTGTATAATGTCCCATATGTACTGTTGCCGCCGTCCCTTCCCATCCCAGAATAAAAGTAACGCCGTGCCCTGATCTCCTCTGATCTCCTATGCCATTCGTACCCTGTTTTCGTTCCTGTTTTATATCCTATATTTTATATCTTCCTCGCTCCCGTAGCTTTTCCTGTCTGCCTCCTCATTTCTTCGGCACGGGCACTGAGTCCCTGGCCCGTTGTTGATCTGCACCTCATTGGCGCCCTGTGCGCGGAGGGCAGCCAGACGTTGTTCCTTCTGGTGGTTGGCCACACGGTACTTTTTAAAATGGGCGACCTGCACACACACTGTTAGTATTTGTAGGCAACAAAAGACAGGACTCTGCACAAGGCTTCGACCAAAGGGAGGTCCGCCAAAAAAAAAAAAAAACACTCACCCACTGGACGGCGCAGTCGCGTTCAAACTGCTCGTTCTCTTTCGGGCAAGCCTTGAGGGCGGCTGCCGCGCCAGGCTGCTCGACGGCGTCGATAATGTTGTTTGCGGTCCAGGCAGCCAAGTACAGGTCGCGGCTGTCCCAGCAGCGCTGACGCTCGGCACGAGAGGGGACAGCAGCGCCGGTGCGGATCTCCTCGGCCACGCTTGGCCTCTTGGGTGGCGGGTGCGCCGCTGCCCCAGACGGAAGAGAGGAGGCCCATTGTCGGTAAGTTTGGGCTGGGTGTCGAAACAGCGGTGGTGGTGGTTTGGTTGTCTTTGTCGGCGGCCGTCCGTGACAGGAGGATGTCGTTCGTTGTCGGTCGACTAAAAGCTTGTGCTGTGCGGTCCATTGAGAACAGGCCTGATGTAATGGCAGAAAAGGGCGGTGAAGGACTGTTTCGGGCATGCTCTGTATTAATAGTGGAAGCTTCGGCGGCGGGTTGGAGCGTGGGGCTCCTGTAATTTAGTGAGCGCGACGGCAGCCCCACATTCGGCAACAGGGGCGATCCGGCCACCTGGCGACCTTATAACGGAGAGCCACCAAGTCTCGAAGACCACTAAGACCGCTAAAGCAACGACCCGGCAACCCAATCGCCCCAAGCAAAGCATCCAAATTTCTGCCGCTCCCAGCCATCGAGGCAAATGTTACGCGGTCTCCCTTTTCACAAACCATCCCGACGACTACAATCTAACCACGACGCAACACCGGCTCTTTGTCTACCTTTACGCTGGTGACTCGAGCTGATAAGAAGCCTTGTGCTTGGTCACTCTCAGTAAACGCTTGCACTTTCTCAGCAGCTCCAGCTCCAGCTCCTTCCAACGATCATCCCTTCCGCATCGCAACCTGTTGCCTGTCCCCTTTCCTTTCGTCGACGCCCGATCGCGACAGCTGCGCACATACGTTGGAGCTCTACCCCTTGTCTACAAGAACGGTCCTGCCATTGCGAGTCGATAACGGACACGGCCAAAGCACTTGAGCAGCTGTTCCTTGGCCTGCCGTCCGCAAAACGACTGCGCGCAACGCGGATAGTCTCCGTTTCTGGCCACGCTTCCTCGTCAAACCACACATCCTCGCCTTCCACACACACTCTAAATGGCGCGTCGACGCCGTCCGCGCGCTCTGGCGCCCTCGGCGAGCTGCCGCCACTGAAGATCCTCAGCCAGATCGCCCTGATCCAGGCCATATTGTATGTCAGCTTAACAACATGATGTTTTTCACCGAGCGCATCTCGGGCCGGCCGTTCTCCTTCAATCTTGTCTTTGGCTGGAGCGGCATCCGCGGCGATACTACCGAGGCCTCGTTACTGCTTTATCTTTGTTATCGCGGCAGGGTTATTCTCGTAAGCCCAACTGACTACCACCCCTCCCTGCTACCTCTCGTTGTTCTCCATGCTGACCTTTCAGTGCGCCGCAATCGTGATCTTTGTCGGCCGCTCGAAACTTGTCCTCGACTTTGCCGCCACCCTGCACGTCGTCCACCTGACTGTCGTTTTCTTCGTTACGCACTCCTTGCCTGCCAACCTCGCCTGGTGGCCACCATGGGCGTGGTCGACTGGTGTGGCCGTGCTCGTTGGCACTTTTGGGGCTGCCGGCCACCGCGAGCTGCAGCCCATCTCGTTTGGCGGAGCAAGAGGGACAAACAATACAGGGTCGAGTGTGGCAGCACCTGGAGGCTCGGCTGCCGGTGTCGACGGCGACGAAAGAGCAGGGCTTCTCACGCGGCCGTGGTCGAGGCCGGGGCCGCGATGGTGCCGGCGAGTACGAAATGGTTCCGGTCAAGACGGGCGAGAACAGCCGGCAAGACTGAGTTTCTGCCCAGCGTTGATTGCAGTCTTGCGTTTTCTTATCGACTCTTCCTATGTATAGAATACCCCCTGGGTAACGGCGTCTTGTGGGTTCTGTTTTCAGCGGCCTTGGGTTTGGCCTTTTCATTTTAATGCTTGTACTATCTTTTCTTCTATTTACCGCCGTGCACTTATTTTTCGACATCCCCATTTGGTGCCACCACTTCAACTTTTCATGGAAGGAATTGGCTTTGGCTTGGGCGTTTGCATCCTTTAGGTGGCCGGTTGGAGCAGGCATTGGCATAGAGCAGGGTCGCTCCGTCACGCAATACAGTATTTGTATTTGTAAACTCCATTTTTATCAACTGCATCAAGATGGGAGTCGATGTTGCCGTTCAAAACTTTAAATCGCTGCCTTCCTTTGTATCTGCCATCTTTGGGGGGGAAATGCTGGTTGCCTTCACTGTGCTGCAATTCGACCCCAGACCAAGTGGCTTACATAATACTGGCGTTCTATCTCCAAAAGCCGATTTTGCCGCCCGCAACTCGTGAATTTCCAATCCACCGACACACATCGGACATCACACTGCTGCACCACTGACCGGCCATACCCCATGTGAGACGATGCGAGACTGTTTCCATACGATATCTGTCGTTCGATAGAGCAACTAAGGCTTATCATGGCGCCGTGGGGCCTCATTATCCGGGCCGTTATGGCCATGGAGGACCTCATGGTCCAGCGGGTAGGCGAAGCCATCTTGACCACTTTGAAAGAGATCTCCCTCTTCTGACAGAATGCAGCTCCTCAAGAGCCCCTCCTTCCACCACGCCGTCCGCCGCATACATCGCAACGTACAAGAGGTGCGGCACGGCCGTGACCCCCATGAGCCGCTCAGGCGCGGCGAAGCGACGGCCGATCCGAACCAGCGCGGATTCCTCAGCCACTTATCGAAGAACTTGGCCACCAGGCGCGTGGAAAGGCATCGCAGCCGCCGCCAGCACCAACCAAGAGACGTGGGAAAGAAGTAGGCAGGGCAAATCGGCAAATATAACGACCAACGAAACGACACTATAGCCGACGCACACACAAATGACGGCGAGAAGCTTTTGCTTACGGCTGCGGCAGTATAGATACACACTCTCCCTGCTCCCTCATCCCTCCTGCCTATTTTCTCTCGCCTCACCACTTTGCAGACCTCTTTCCGAAGAGCGTTCCGTTCATACCGCAGCCGGTGTTGAAGCAGTGCGACACTGTGTGGATATAGCGGATGGTGCCGTTGATGATACGGAACAGGTGGCTGTCGGGCACTGGCCGCGTGGGCTCGCTGCGGTCTAACCCGGGAATCCCTCGAAAATGTCCACGACACCCGCCGCCTCGTCCACAATGTACTTCTGGTTCGTCACCTTGATGTTGTTGGGGAAGCCTCCAATGTCGCACGCGTCGGCTGTCAGGTTGCCTCGTCCAGTGTACGCGCCACCTTTGAGCCGCGCGCAACGGCCGTGCCCAGCGGGATGACGACGCTCGTGTTGTCAAAGCGGTCAAAGTACTCATCGGCGGCCGCCTGGAGTGCAGCGCGGTCGGTCGCGACCTTCTCGTAGGGCCCGACAGCCCAGTTCTCGTGCGAGTCCCAGTATAGGTAGCCCGTGGCATTGAACGCCCAGTCGCCGGGCCGTGTGACGACCGAGTCGACGGCAGCAACGTGCCATGTGGCATGCTGACGACCAGGCGCGTGTGGATCACATAGGGATCCTTGGGTTTGGCGACGATGAGCTCAGAAAAGGCGGCACACTGCGCGGCGTCGTGGACGCTGCGGCTGCGGTCGATCCAAGAGGCCTGGCGAGGACAGCCTAGTGCACACTGGCGAGCTTCACATCGTTTTCGATAAACGTGCCATTCGGTGCGAGGCTCGGAAATAGCGCAGGGTCGCCGGCAGTTTGTGCAGCAAGGTACTGGCTTGTGAGGGACTCGAGGAACGCGCGGGGACAGCTGCCAGCAGCGGCAGAGCCGGCGAGAGCAAGAAATGGAGAGCCAATGCATTGTGGGCAAGGAAGGTGCTGGAAGGCGTCTTGAGTTTGTGTATAAATCCACAGCTTTACGAAGCAGATGAACGACCCGAACAATTTACGAGACATGACTTTCGTTTATAAACGCAACCGAAGAGCAAGACAATTTTCAACAAACGAGGGGATTCTTGCGTAGACTAAAGCGAAAGAACAAGTAAACCGGAACGCGAGGACGCCGAGAATACCGTTAGAGTGAAAGGCAGCCAGGAACAGGTAACGGGTAATACGACCAAACGAGCGCAATCCTCAGAATCCCCGCCTTCTCCTCCCCGTGCCGTGCACGAGGGACATTGGATGTATAACAGAAATTTGAAAATTCGGCAAGAGGTAAAGTTGAAGCAAATTAGAGACACAAAGCAGTTAGCGAAGAATAACAACCAAAGAACGAGTGTGTTGTGAGAACGAGATGGGGGAGGGGAGACGCAGTTGGACAAGACAACAAGAAGAGGCAGTAGAAAACGGCAAAAGGAAAAGGGCGTTGGAAAGGGGCCAGAGAGAAAGAGCCAGAGAGACAAATTGATCTAGAGGCACAAAAGGAGAACAAAATACCCCATAAATAAAGATCCCAGCAACGAGGGAAATGTCAAAAAAGCAAGGTAGGATGAGTGACGACAAACAGGACCTCTAATGGGCCTGGATCTTGGCCTTGTCCATGTCCTTAACGCGCAGATCACGCCACACAAAGACACAAACAGGGCAATGCCCATGACACAGGTGGCAACAATCAGCATCATGCGCTGGGCATCGCCGTACGCGGCCTCAATACCGAGACGGATGGCCGAGCCGGGCTCGTAAGAGAGCTGCTTTGTCAAGTCGCCGTAGATGAGGGCGCGGTCGGCCGCAGACACCTGGGGCAGGTAGTGAGCCAGACGGGTCGGAAAGACGCCAGTCCAGATGGCCGAGGCAATGGACGAGCCGATGCCGCCACCAATATTGGCAAACATGTTCTCGAGGGCGAGGCCAACAGCAAGATACTGGTGCGGCACCGAGGCCATGAGGGCCATCTGGTCGCAAATGACCATGGTGCCACCGGCAAAAGAGATGAGGATCTGGCAGAGGACAATGAAGCCAATGGGCGTACCTGGCTGGCGGAAGTGGATCATGAGGCCGGCGCCGATGATGTTGACGGGCACGCCAAAGTAGAGGGCTATCCACTTGAAGCGGCCAGTGGCACGAATAAAGGCGCCCACGATGAAGGAGAAGAAGCAAGTGCCAAGACTGTAAATGTTGGCGACGTAGCTGGCCTGGGTCATGCTGAGGCCCGAGACGACCTGCAGGAACGAGGTGAAGAAGTTGTCCCAGATGAAAAAGGACACAAAGATGGCGCCCGAGGTTATGCAGCTGCCAACCACGGTGCGGTCGGTCATGAGGCTGTAGGGGATCAGGGTCTTGGGGGCCCAGAAGCGCTCGTAGACGACAAACATGCCGAGGAAGAAGATGCCAAGAACGAGGAACGAGATGATCATGGGCGAGCGCCACTTGAGGGCCTGGTAGGAGTAGATGCTGAACGGCAGCAGGAAAAAGGCCAAGCCCGCCATGCACAGAAGCATGCCCACAACGTCAAACTCGATGGCGTAGTAGCGGAGGCTCTGAAGCGTGGTGCGGTGGACCTTGTCATCTCTGTCCTCGGCGACAGCCACGGCGGCCGGGTTCTTCTCGTCACCCTTGTTTTGGAGGACACCACTGGCCGGGGCAGGGGCAGGGCAGGAGCAGCATTCTTCTCCTTGACACGCCCGTTGTAGGCAAAGAGTACCATGAGAGGCAGGCAGACGATAGGCATGACAACGGAAAAAACGCCAAAAGCCCACCGGAAACCGGGGCCCTTCATAAAGGCCGTGGCAAGCGGACCGCCCACAAACGTGGTGATCATGAACGGGGACGTCGAGAAGGCAAACGCCAGAGCACGGTACTCGAGGGCAGACGTGTCGGCAATGAAAATCTGCAAGCTGTAGGTCAGGCCGTTGAAGCCGACCCAGTAAAAGACCTGGGCAGCGCAGTAGGTTGTTGACGTCCTGGCAGGCAGCCATCATGACGAGACCAATATCGAGCAGCAGAACACTGAGAGCGAAACCCTGGGGACGGCCCCACACGTCGAGGATCTTGGCGAGTGGGAGCTTGGCGGTGCCACCAATGATGCTGGACATGACGGCAGTGGTGGCGGTCAGAGAGTGGCCGGCAAACGTGCTGGTCACGTAGGGCGTGAGGGCACCAGCCATGCTCTGTTGGAGGGCGTCGGCGAAGAGGATGATCCAGATGAAGACATAGGCAAGAACGATGTGGAGTTGGCTCCACGACTGGACAGCCTCCTGGACCTTCTTGATGCCATTCTGGATGTCGTCGTCTGTACTCTCCGAAGGGGTGACGACAGGTGCGGGATCGGGGGCAAGGGCCGGGCTCTCGATATCAGCATCCTGCCGAGCAGACGCCATCTCGATGGGACCGTCGGGCACAGGGTGCACCGGCTGCTCTTTGTTCCAAAGCCAACGCATTTTGGAGGCGAGAAGAAAGCCGAGGGTGTTTGAAAAGAGTTGATAGAGAAAGGAGTGTAGTCAAAGGGAGCGACGAAATGAACGACGAAAGGAGTGTCCGAGAGAAAGAAAGGAGAAAGAAAGGAGAATGGAAGAAGGAGAAAGAAAGGAGAACGGAAGAAGGAGAGAAGAAGGAAAGAAGAAGGAAGATGGAAGAGAGCCATGCTCTTATAGAGGCGAGATTTGTTGAACTTTATCAGAGCTTGTTGGCAGAGCCAAAGTTTAAAATCAAATATATATCTGTGTGCAGATCGACTACACCAACCGATGTAGATGACTGCTCAAAGGCTGTCGTCGTGGTTGGGTTCTTAGATCAGGGTCACGGTCACTTACACGAGGATTTTTGTGGGCGTTTGCGATCCCAGCCAATAATAGGACAGTTTCTTACACTTGTCACTCCAGGATGGCACGTTGGTTGTCCACAAGCTACTAATATCTTGTCAACGATTGACGACTGACTGAACAAATTTGACTGCAGCTTATGGACAGTATATGAAATAGAAGGGAAAAAGAAAAAAATGAGCAACAGACGCTGTTTTAGATGTCTTGCCACGCTCTTCTGGAGCTTTGTCATGCATCGAGAATAGGGTTGAAAACTCAGAGGGAGGCAGTCAAACATCACGGTGCGCACGAGGAACAGGGTGCGATGTAAAAAGGCGAACAGCAAATATGCTTATATAAGATAAAACCCGTAGAGATGGATCAACGTGCTCTAAAGCAGGGAAGGGAAACAGCTGGAAAGAGGCCCGGATCCTCAAATTAGTAATCTACAGTATTCTGCCGTGAGCAAATAGGATATCAAAACCCGTCATATTGGACGGTGCACTGCCCAGAAACACCGCGGAACGACCAATACAGTTCCGTGGTAGCTTTATGCATGAATGTAAATATGTAAAGACTAGAACGAGTGGCCATGGACGCCTTCCACGGCTTGTCATCTCGTCGCCGCTACCGCCTTGCCCTATCACCAAGCGCCACCGACGCTGCACTGTGCTCCAACATGTGTACCTACGTACACTTGACTGCTGCTGCGCTGGCTTTGGCTTCACTGACCCAAGCTGCAATCACGCCTCCAGTGCAGTGTACCACGGAATTTACCGATGTCTCGGCCGCCGACTTTGTCCAGCGCCTCAACCCAGGCTGGAACTTGGGCAACACACTCGAAGCGTCGCCCGACGAGGGCTCTTGGAACAACGCCAAAGTGACACCGCCCGTTTTCAAAACAGCGCGCAAGTCAGGTTTCAATGGCGTGCGCATCCCCGTCACGTACGCCGACCACTATGTCGGCGGCTCGCCCGGCTGGGCCATCAACGCGACGTGGCTGCAGCGCGTGTCCGATGTGGTCGACATGGCCACCGCCCAAGGATTCTACTTGGTGACCAACATGCACCACGACTCGTGGAAGTGGGCCGACGTGACGCAGCCAGGTGCCAACCTGACTATGATCCATGAGCGCTTCTATGCGTCGTGGCTGCAGATTGCGCGGGCGCTGGCATGCAAGCCGTCGACAGTCGCACTCGAGCCCATCAACGAGCCGCCAGCAACAACGGCCGAGCACGGCGAGCAAATCAACATTCTGAACCAGCTGTTTCTCAAGGCACTGGCAGACGCTGGCGGACACAATGCACGGCGTGTCGTGACGCTGGTGGGGGTGGCGAGGACGGGCAAAAGACGGCCGCGTGGTTTGCGCGGCCAGCTCAGAACACGACCAACCCGTGGGCTCTCCAGTACCACTACTACAGTCCATGTACGAGCAGCACGCGGCTAGAGCGGTGGGGGAAACGACAGAAATGCTGACTTTGCAGACAATTTTATTTTTAGTGCTTGGTACGGCCAGAGACGGACAACACGCTGTCTTATCCTTTGAAGACTAACACCGTGTGCAGGGGCAAGTCCATCTGGGGCAGTGCCGACGAGGAGGCGGCTCTCGCGGCCGACCTCTCAGCTGTCCGCGGCAACTTTACGGATGTGCCAATCCTAATCGGAGAGTTCAGCGCGAGCCAAGCCAACTGTGAGGCCTCGGCACGCTGGAGGTATACAGACCTGCTCGTCCGAACGGCCCGCAATCTCAGCACGAGTATCATGCTGTGGGATAACGGCCTCGATAACCTAGACCGGCCTGCGGGCACCTGGCGCGACCCGACAAGCCTGGCCCTGATTGTGCAGACAACGACGACGCCCGAGCCGAGCAACAGCCTGCCCCGAGGGACGACCGACGACAGCGCGACGACCCAGGCTTCGTCTGCATATATTTTCCAGAGAGTCGGCGCACCGACAACGGCCCAGGCCCTGCCCTTTGAATTCAACGGCAACGCTGTCACGTCGATTGTGACAAGCCGCAATGACAGGCCGCTTGGCTCGACCGACTATGCAGTTAATAGTTCGCACATTATTTTCTCCGCGGCCTTCCTAGGCAGCTACCTCTCCCCGAACGGCACAGCTGGGCGAAAAGCAAAACCTGACGGTCAACTTCTCCGAGGGTGTCTCCGTCCCTATCGAGATTGTCCAGTGGGATACTCCAGTTCTGGCATCAGTGACCTCTTTGGCAACTACGGCCTCGGCGAGCTCGGACCTTGTAATCCCCGTCATTTACAAGGGCCTTCCAAAGCTCGCAGCTGTCCGCATGGCCAACACCACCGGTGGATATTTGGTCGACACCTGGACAGCGTACTTGGGGCCGCTGCAGCAGGGCCGCGTGACGTACAGCAACCAGTACAGCTTTGACGACACGCACGTCATCATCACGTCGTCGGCGGTCCGCGACGTGGTGACCAGCCTCGAGCCCGCCGTCTTCACCTTTGAGTTTTACCCGCGCGTGCCAGGCAACGCCGTCAACTATACTTTAACCGTCGAAAGTAGATCCATTTTCGCGAGAGAAGATTAAGGGCCGCAGGAAATTGAAAGGGATGTCAGCGGCGAGGGGAGAAAGTGATGGTAGACTGTATTTAGCCGTAGCAGTCTGAGCCACGGACGTGAGGAGCTCCTCTATCTTGTGCAATAGATGCATCGTGATACCGAAACCAAACTCGTCCTGTTTTCCTGCACGTACAGTCATCCAGAATCATTTTGTGCAGACTCTGACAATGCAGTCTTTCCCAGTGGTCTTTGCGCTGGCAGGCGCTTCGTTTGCCCGCTGGTCCAACTTCTTCGTCGCCCATCACATTGACGGTCAACAGCTCCGCAACATACCAGACCGTGGATGGATTTGGTTTCTGCGAGGCCTTTCAGCGCGCCAACAGCCTCTACAATGCGACGGCACCGGTACAAAAAGCCGTATCTAGACCTGCTGTTTGACAAGGCAAACGGTGCGGCCTCTCCATCTTGCGCCTTTGGACTCGGCTCCTCACCCAACACAACGCAGGACCATATGACAGCATCGAGCCCGCGTCTCCCTTTAACAGCAGCAGCCTGCCTACGTATTCTTGGGATCGCAACGCCAGTGGCCAGGTCTGGATGGCGCACCAGGCGCAGAGCTACGGTGTCAGCACGTTTTACGCCGACGCCTGGAGTGCACCCGGGTTCATGAAGACCAATGGACGCGATGATGAGGGCGGGTTTCTCAGAAAGGAGTGGGCTGCGGCCTATGTCAACTACCTCGTGGAGTATGTCCGCGCCTGGACTGTCACAGAAGGCGTGCCGTTGCGCCACGTCGGGTTTGTCAACGAGCCCAATGTGGTGAAGCCGTATGCGACGATGCAGCTACCAGGCGTCGAGGGGAATATGACAGCAGCTAGCAACAGATCTGTTGCTTCGGCCTCGATATCATTCGTCCATTAGCTGCCGCCTCGAGGCAAGCAACGACTCGGCAGTGTCTTCGACCGGTATTTCTTGCTGCGAGGCGCAGGGCTGGTCGATGGCTCGAGCAATGCTCCCCAGCCTCAAAGACACGTGGACGACGCAAGTCTTCGTTTTATCACGACTCACGCATACAAAGGCAGCCCTGGCGCACCTGACTCGCCTCTCGATACCTCGCTGCCAGTGTGGATAACTGAAAACTCGCCCATAATGCAGCGCCTCGGCTTTTCCGACGTCTGGTACAACAGGGCCGGGAGAACGAAGGTCTCACCTGGGCCAACAATCTGCACACTGCCCTGGTGAATGGGAACGTGAGTGCTTACCTCTACTGGATCGGGGCAGGGGGCTACGGAAGCGAGGTTGCCCCTCGTGTGGCTTCACGATAGAAATTACAGCGTGGCAGCCACGTACTGGGCTACGGCACACTACAGTCGTTTCGTCCGTCCCGGCGCTGTTCGTGTTGGCGTCGATACAGAGGAGTGACAGCAGCCCGAGTGTGCGTTCGTCTGCCTTTAAAAACACCGACGGCAGCTACGCCTTACAAGTCATCAACAATGGTGATAGCAATGGGGCAGTCACTCTGTATGCGCCTCCTCCACGGCCGCGGCAGTCGAGAACCATTACAAGATATGTCACCGACAACAACCACCGCCTGCAGAGTTTTGGGACCAATGAACCGGAGAAGGGGCCGGCGCTGAATGCTGTGCTGCTGCCGCGGTCGTTGACTACATTCCATGTTCAGTATAGGTGGAGAAGGGACAGAGCATCCATTGAGTGGAGGTGACAGGTAGTGTACATGAGAGCAAAGGGGCGACTCGTCGTCTACTCATCAGCCTTGCCTCCATCAAATATCTTGTTCCCACAAAGCTGGGTACCAGCGACCCCGGCACCGCCTGCTCGTAGTCGTACTTGAACCGCCAGCCCGTGCAGTGACCGGGCACAATCACCGTCGGCGCCAGCGCCTTCAAGTCCGCCAAAGTCGCTGCCATCTTCTCCGTGTCGTTGTCGGCCAAGTGGAAACCGCCCACAACAGCGTGTAGCTTCTGCCCTCCGAGAGAGCCAACGGCACACCTGCTCGCATTGACCACGCCCGCGTGGCTGCACCCTGTAAACACCACCAGCCCTTTGCCCTTGAGGTGGCACGCTACTAGCCGCTCCTCCTGGATCAGCGGGTCTGGCTGCCACGTATTGGTAGCCGCGACGTACCGCACAGCGCCCTTGATGCCGCCCTCGTACGGCGTCAACCGTGGGATCTCACCCGACACCCAAAAGAAACCGTTGCTGACCGTGTGTGCCTCGTCATGCGTCTCCACTATACCGCCTGCTGCCGTGATCGCGTCCAGTGTCGGGTCGGCCTCGAGCGAGATAGGCGAGCGGCCAGGGAACTGTACACCCCGAAAATCTGGCCGGTCCGGGTGGAGGTCTACCACCACCTTCTTAAGGGCCTCGTCTCGCTCATTTGTTTGTGCACTCGCGGAACTGGCGGCGTTAATCATGTTGATGGCCTTGAGCATGCCGCCCGAGTGATCGCGATGCCAGTGCGATAGGTGTATGCGCTCGACGCCGCCGACGTCCGCCTTGAGGCGCTGCACGTTGCGCTCCCACACGGCCTCTTCTGGGCCGGTGTCGAAGAGCAGCGTATGTGTCTCGTCGCACTTGGTGGCCTTGATCATCAGCGAGAGGCCGTGTGCGGCACAGCAAATGCTGTCCATGCGCAGCTCGAGGGCGGCATCGCCACGAGGCGGAAGTGGCAGCCACCGGCGTCAGCTGGAGGCCCCGCATCTGGCCGGCATATTGCACGTCCGGGTGTAGGCTGGGCGTGATGGGATCGAGTTCGTTGTCCACGAGCACAGTGATTTCGATCTTGTCGACTTCGAGGAGTGCCATGGTGGGCTGCTGGGAGGATACACAAAGATCGTAGAAGAGTTGGTCTAAGTTCCAAAGAGATTGGGAGCGCCTTTAAATACCGGCAATGGTGCCTGTAATGACTGGGTCCCGACCAACACGGCGACGAGCATAGCTCTTCTCCTCAGCCTCGTCGGGTGCATCGGACTGCCACGTTACTGTTGCGACTGATGTAAGCTCTTGGAGCTGACAATGCTGACGCCGGGTCACACGCTATCTCTATCCTTGAAGCCAGCTCTCGCCGCCGTTGGTCCCTCGAATGCTTTGTAGGGAAAGGCGCCGAAGGGAGGCTGTGCCCTCTTTTGGGTGGAATCTGTCTCTGCCTCCTCCTTTGTGATTATCTGTGATGATGATCTAGACGCACTCGCCATCTGCTTGACGCGCTCCTTTCCCTTTTCGGACGTAAGCTGTTAATACCCGCGATCTCCATGTTTTCTGATTCCACAACAAGAAGGGAAGAGAAACGTTGGCGGGGGTATGACAGCTCCTGCCCTCAAACCGGAGACAGAAGAGGCTACGAGCTCTGTCTTTGATGTCAGATTGTTTGATTTAGCGTTCACTGATAATTTATGGGAAATAAGAAGGAAGATGCTTGCAAATGAAAGACAAAAAAAAGAAGAGGCAATATTTAGCTTTTCAAGGTGAGGTTTGAAAAATACCATTTGGTTGGCCGTTGAGGGTTGAGGAGGATTCAAGGTTGAGCAAGCGCTAATTCACAGGTGGCTAGGCTCTGAAGGCGCTGTAACCAAGACAAGGACGCCTGCGTATCCAACGGAGTACATGACTCGCACCTCCACTCACCGCGACTTTTCCACAACTGCGAACCTGAGCTATTTGACTATCAGAACGTATTCTCGGCTCTTTCCGAATCAATAAAGTCGTATTGAGGGCAGAGCAGAACGTTGCTTGTGGCAATGGTCCCTGCCCCCCAAAGACAGTCCCTGCAGATGATTTGGCACGGTCGATTCATGAAGACAGCTGTCAACACGGGCTTGAGATACAGATGACACACTCTTGGGTTGGAAATAATTACATCTGCAATTTACAATCTGGCCACATTATGCGAGGTGTGGTTCTACGCGTACATGTACGTCGTCGTTGTCTTGTTGTCTCCCCTGCGTTCTGTCCGCCAGCTTCTGTGCATTTCTATGCTTACCAATCCGGGCAGCTTCAATATCGGCCTGGCCACCACCACCAGCCGCCAACAAATGCATGAAACGAAAACACGAAAAGGCGGACGGAGTGCAATATTGATTACCTTGGTTCTCGTCCCGTCTTCCGCCCGGCGATGTGCAATCGAGGGGTTGTCTAATGTCGTGGATGAGGCGCCCCGCGTTTCCATCTTTTCTTTCTCAGGCACGGCTGTCGCTCTGGTAAAATACTTTCCACCATCGTCTTGTCCAGAGTCCACTTGGCCAATACAAACAAATGTGTCGATGGCACTGGCCAACATTTAATGGCACAAGTGGGACAATGTGTGCAGAAGTGGGTCTTGCGCGCCTTGTCCTTTAGCTACATTAATAATTCAAACCCACCTCAAGATGGTCCCAGCACGGCAAAGACCCGTCTGCTGTCCAATCGATGCCCGTCGTTGCTGCCAGGCTGTACATCATGTCTGAAAAATGGCCCAATCGTCAAGAGCGGCAGGACAGGACTATGCGGCGTCTTCTTGATTAATCAGCTGGCCCATGAGAAATGAGAAAAGAAACACGAGCATTGGCCTTGCACCTCGGCAGAGCGAACCAAGAAAACGGAGTGACGGTCAGTGTGAAGTTGCTGTTCCGACTAGGCCATTGCCGGCGGTCAACAATCCGTGCCATGTCAGTGGTGTTGTTGTTTGGTCGTATCTTTGCCATTGTACCCAGTCCTTATTGTGTGCGGTCTGTTGCCCCAAGCTTTGTCTGTCGTTGCCTTCCCTCGGCCTGGACTTCAAAGTGGACAAATAAGACGGACAAGACTACTCGTATGGGTGGGCACCAAGCCGATAGCCAGGCACAGGGTACACTAACAACACAGCTGAAACGGAGCCTAGATCGAGACGGCCGCCTTAATGCTCGCGTTCTGCTTAGCAATGGATCACCATTCAGCCGTATCCGCTGTGAGAGAGGGGCGGAGGTGAAAGAGGTTTGAAATGCATTGCGTTTGCGTGCACCAGAATAAAACGACGAGTGTAACGTACTGTGTGTACATGTACATCCTTTGCCCAGCTATTTATACTGGCGGCCCTCCCCTCACTAAATCACATCATTGAAATGACGCCATCCTCCAAACATTTCACCCAAACGTTCTAGATACTGTTGCATCCTCTACAATTGCAAAAGCCCATCTTATCAGCTTACATCCTACCACACCCTCTTCTCGAACCTGTCAGCACGACATTTCGCCTCCCGAATCTGAGATCCTTCAGCCTCGTCCCCCACATTTACCTTCATCTCCTCACTCCTCACTCCTCATTAACCCCCCTTCCCCCTTTTCTTCCCACAATGCCTGCCATTACGCTCTACGAGGTGTCTATCACCACCTTTGACAAGGGCCTCACCACCCTCAAGCACATTCTCGAAAAGGCTGGCGAGTACGCTACCGCCCAGGGCCAGGACCCCAATGCCTACGTCAACGCCTCCCTCTGCGAGGACATGAAGGGCCTTGCCTTCCAGGTCCAGGTTGCCTCCAATACTGTCAAGAAGGCCGTCTGGCGCCTGACCGGCAACGAGGTCGAGAGCTGGGCCGATGACGAGACCACGCTGGAGCAGCTCATTGCCCGCACGCAGCGCACCATTGACCTCGTCCAGGCCGTCGATGAGGCCTCCATTACCGGCAGGGGACGACAACATTGTCGAGCTGCAGATGGGCAAGAACGGCAGCCGCAACCTGCCTGCCAAGGCCTACGTGCTCAAACTACGCCCTGCCCAACTTCTTCTTCCACGTCCAGACGGCCTATGCCATTCTGCGCGCAAAGAACGTGCCCCTGGCCAAGTCGGACTACCTCGGCGGCTTCTTCAAGGAGTAGAAGCTGCCATCGTGTCCCTAGAGCACAAGGACGGTAGTCTCACGAAAAGGTGAATGGGATTTAGCGAGTAGCGAAGTTTTTCAAATAAATCCATGTCAAATTTTTTCAATTTATATGACCCAGTCGATGCAGTGAAGCTAGACGCAGTGCACTTTTCATTTTGATTATTTGATTATTTGATTACACACTCATGATTCTTCCTTGCTCTCGAAAACCCGAAATGGAGTTGGCCAGCGCCGTGATGGCCTTTGCACCGCTCGACGCCTCGGAGCCCGCCACAAACGGCTTGCAGACCCATTCCTCGGCGCTGGACATCGCCTTTTACAAAAATTGGCAGTAGGCCGCCTCAGCATGTGCACTCTCGCCAGGGCCACCAGGAAAGTCCGGTCCCGGCAGGCCTGCCAAGAACGCCTCCCGCTGCCGCACCATGTTGCCGAGCGTTCACTTCCGTCAGGGGCATACTGGAATGTACAGCCACACTCGAATCGCTGTGCCGCTATGCACTTTGTCGACGGCATGGATGCCGTCGCAGTGCCACACGACGTAGTCACCAGGACTCACCTGGGGAACATGCACCATGGTGCGAGCGAGCTCGAGGTGGGGGTGAAGGCTGCCATCCGGGCCATCAGGGAACTCCTGGCCATGGCCGGGCGTGGCGCCCTGCAGATTCAGAGGTCAATTGCCGCGCCGCCAGTAAACACCCAGTTCTCCGGAGCAAGGAAGCTCTCACTGGAAGCCGAAGCCGGCGGCTTGACAGGGGCAAAGAATGGCCGCAGCAGCGCCAATAACGTCCCCAACTTGGCCAGGGGTACACCAGCAGTGTGCCCTGGCGCGGCCTGACATGGCTGATGCTCATCCAGCCCTGGAACGCGCGGAAGACGCTGCACGCGCCGAGGCCGTCGTGGAGGTCGCCACACTGCGGCCGCACGGTGACCAGCGTCCCAGGCATCATAGTCCTCCCACTTGCCGGCAAAGACAGGGTCGTACACATGGCCCACACCATAGCCCCGGGGCTCCCACCGCTCGACGCTGCCGCCGTCCTGGTGCGGGCCCAGTGCGAAGCGTGCGTCACCCGGAAGACGGATGCGCAGACGATCTGCGTAGGTTGTAAGCTGCGTCAGGTCAACCGCGCCGACGGATCGGTGTGCCACAGGCCCATCAACTTCGTTTGCGTGTCCACGAGGTTGGGATGGCCTCGTGCCGCCAGCTGTGCCGCCGACCAGTACAAGCTCATACACTTGCGGGTTCTCGGCGGGAAGCCACGGCGTCTTGTCCTTGTTCTTTGCAACATACGCCTCCACCTGGTCCTTGTAGCCGCGCGCCTCAGCCTCGGGGATGACGCCACGAACAACGGCAACACCCCGTTTGTGAAGCTCCTCTTTGTGCACGGCCAGATCCTCGTCGAGGTTACTGTAACGGATGCTGGGAATCACGTCTGGGCCGAGACGGGCAATGGTCTCATTCTCGGTACGCAGCTCGGCGAGAAGACGCTGCCAGCTTGCAACGATGGCCGTTTCATCGTGGCCAGCAACCAGGGACAGCTTGAGCTGCCGGTAGCGGTCTGGCAGAGGTGTGCTATTCAGGCCTGACAAAGACGCAAAGGCGTCGGAAATGTCGCCCTCGCGTTTGCCAGCAGAGGGAGTGGGCATCGTGGCCGTGGTGGTGGAGGTTGCTGCCATGGACGCCATATTTATGGAGCGAACAGATGTGCATGTGCGTGTTCGTGTGCGTGTTCGTGTGAGAGTGACGCGGGCCTTTGATCCCAAGGCATGTAGCCGTAGGACAGTTCGCGCTGCAGGATTCATGGCGGAGAAGAGGGCGAGGATGACGCCGAGTTTGACGGGGGATTGATCGTGTCTTTATGTTGATGGCTGCGGGCTGCTCAGATAGGCAGGCTTTTAGGTGTTGTGTCTCTCAGATGAGATCAACTTTCTTCAAAGGTTCCTCAATGCTACCTTGCTGTCTTCGTTCTAGACGCAATAAGTGTCGATGCCTAACTTCATCTGGGATCGTCAGGGCTGCCGGTTCCTGCTGGCAACGTTGCGTATTTATGTACGCCATACCCCGTAGTATATTTATTTTACAGTCTGCCCCCAAGTTTTCCCCTCCGATCTGCCGCCTTGATTGCCGTGAGTCTTGCTGGCCGGCAATACGGGCGGGCGTACTTTGTCCATGTCGTTGGTGACGCGGAGAGAGCGCGCGTGAGAGAGTTAGCCGGAGTTAACGCATTTGCCATAGTGTGGCTGTCCGCGCTGTCTGATTGGTTCGGCACGAGTGGCTGCGGAGGTGCTAAAACGAGGAAACTCCGCCTCCGCTCACATTTTTTTTCGGGAAGGAGGGACGACAACTTCGGCCACCTTCAGCTGCTGCAAAAACGACTGCCAGTAAAGCAGGTGCGACACAGCGACAGAGCGAAAGAGCGACAGAGGGACAGCGGAAAAGGCAGGAACAATCGATATCCAAGATTGAGCACCTTGGCGGTCTCCTGACATCATTCTCCTCCTTCTCCAACCTCTCTGTTGCATCTCCACATCCGCGCTCACCCATTCTGTCGGAGACGTCAAAGAGCGGCATTCCCGCCGCGGGGCCCGCAAGTCCCTTTCTTCTTTCTACGGAGTGCGAGTACACGCTCTCGCATTGCCTTGTCCTATCCTGCCCACCCCCGCCGTCTCCTCTTTTCTCCTCGTCGGACGTCGATCTGACCTGAGCTTGAGCCTTTGGGAAGCTCCGACGCAGCAATCTCGACTCTCACACCCGGAAATCTAAGGACCTAGGAACACCTTTGTCCAGAACAATTCGCTGGCCATGGCGTCCATCTCGACGACGCCCGTCAAGTGGTGGCTTCCGACCATGACGGACTTCCCATGAAGAGAAAGCAGGTGGCACAAGCCTGCGAGACATGTCGCAAACGCAAGGTACACACAACGTTACTCGATCCTTCGTTCTCTCGTTTCTCGTCTCTTGGCTTTCGTGGCTTGTGATTTGTTTTTCGTGACCTCTCTGCACTCTGCTGACACGGTTGTCCTATAGAAGCGATGCATACACACCGGCGATGGGCCAACACGGCCAGCTTCCGTTTCTTCGCCACCTCCGACAACCGGCGGCTCTTTTCGGGTCCGGATGGCCACCCCAACAAACGATCGGGCTCGCCTCGGCACCACCATAGTACCGGGTCGGTCGATGAGGAGGACGCCCGACAGGTTGCCGCCAACCGGCTAATGGAGCTGTCGTCATCACGGTTCATTAGTGACTTGAACCCCGAGGGCATGTTCATACAGGCGGCCACACCGTCCCTTCAAACCGCCGCTGGAATCACACATCGCGACAAAAACGATCTTGGTATCTGGCTGCCGCCGTATGCTCGGACAGCTCAGGGGGGGCACGAGGACGCGGCCAGCAGTGGCAGCGGAGAAAACGACGGCGACGAAGGTGGCGATGGAGATGAGGACAGACATGCTGGCCAGGACGGTCGTAGACCAGCCAACGCACAGGAGAGTGGCAACCCGAGCCACACGGCCAGGCAAAGAAAAGGAAGAGCCGGCCACGCCGCCCCGCCGGCCGTTTGGCGGTCAGCGAAGCCGCACTGAATTACGAGCATGCAAAGTACTTGTTCATCAAGGAATGTCTAAGCATCTACCCACCAGACGAGGACTTTGCTGTGCTGCACCGCATCTACTGCGAGAAAGTGCACCCACTACTCCCGGTTCTTAAGGACGCGGACCTGGAGCGGGCTTCCATTACACTTCGACTGCACCTGACCTGGGATCCCCACAGAAAGCAACCACGTCGACGGCACCCTCGTCGCAGCCAACACCCTCACCACACCCTCCGCAGTCTGCTTTCGCAGCAAGCATCTTCCCCACTGTGGTCAAGCAGATTATTGCTTTATCGGCTGCTACGACCGACCAAGAGGCTGCCGCTCCCCATATGCGTCTGGAGCCTAACGGTCCCTCCTTACGCCCCGCGAATTTCACCATCGCCTGACGGATGCCGTATCTACTATCCTCGATGCCGATATGATCGCCCACCGCTTTGACTACATCCGCGCCACCATCATGCTGTCTTTCTTTTACCAGCCCACTGTCGAGATCGACCGCAACAAGCCGAGTTCCTGTGCACCCAGGCCGCACACCATTTTCAGACGATTGGCGGCCATCTGCTCGGCTACGCCCGGAGCAGCCAGACGACGATGTTGACAGAGTCTTTTGTGCGTTGTGGGCACTTGATCGGCTCGCGTCAGTTCTCTATGCCCGACCCTGCATGATGCATGCCTACGACAACGGAAGAATGCAGAGGACTGCATCGCCAAACAGCCGCCATGCTTTCGGCTGTTCATGTCTGTCATTCTCTGGCTGGACAAGGTTCATCAACCTCTATCGTCCTCGCCAGCCCTTTGTCATGATCGACATCCCCGTCTACGAAGCGCTCATTCTCGACGCCCAGGCCGAAAAGTTACCTGCCATGCTACTCGGCACATCGAGATCCTATACCACACCGTATGTGTGCTCTCATGTCGACAGCCCTTGAGTGCCTTTAGTGAGGTCTCGGATGTTTCCTTGCTGAACCGCGACGACCGCACCTACCTTCCCATCTCCATCATGAATCCGCGCCGCTCGCACTCGTCAGACCGTATTGTCTGGGTTACGCAGACCCAGCCCATCTGCCTGTTCCCTTATGTTCCGTACGCTGTGTCCATCGCGCTCAGCGTGCAGTACAAAAAATGCGTTACAGCCGCACGCCACTGTTTCGGACGCGCGCCCGCGTCGGCTTCAAAGACGTATGTAGCCCTGCTAAAGAGTATGGGCGACGTGTTCATCAACGCGCGTGTGAATGCTGCGCTAGGTGAGAGTATTTGGCGCCAAATGGAAAAGACGGCGGAGAAACCTTTGTCGAGAAGAGGCAGAGGGCGGCGGTCCAATCTCTGCTGCCGGCGGTGCAGCTGCCACAACAATTGCCACCACCTCCTCCTTGTCAAAGACTGCACAATTGGGCCACCGCCTATTCCTGTGACCAATGGTGTTGACAAGAAAAAGAGCGCTTTGACTGCGATCAAAAATGGCAAGTCAACCGGGACATCAGCCTCTTATCCGATTCCTCCAGCCACCGCCTCATCCTCTGTCTCAGTCGCAGCACCAACGGCACTCGTTTCAACGTCAGGGCTGTAACGGCCTCAACCGAGACGACAGCAGCAACAAAATCGACAGACAGTGTCCCGCCAACCGTCCCACAGACCAGTCATAGCGAATACATGTACCCGGCGTGACTTCTACAAGCGACAATTACTGCGCCTGGCACCACCACCACAGCAACTTCTTCCACTACAATGCAACCGCATCTGCAGGCCACCGTCCCTATCACAACAACAGCAGTCACTGCCGACGAAGCTGCATTATCGCAGTCGGCACCACCGCAGATGCTTGGGCCTGGCCTTCCAAACCAAATCGACCTGTCCGTCCTCGATACTCTCGATACAGACATTGACCTGTTTGGCAACTTTGATCCAAGCTTTGACCTGGGCGCCATTGACACTGCGCTGGAGGCCAACCTTGACATGGCTATCCCCCAGAACTGGGCCCCTTGGAACAATTTCAATTGAGCGTGCGCATAATCTGGTCAAAGTTTTCTTGGGTGTCCCTTTTCAATTGGCAATTGACGCGAGAAAATGGTTTTACAAAATACTTCAGACGGACGGTCAGACAGTGGCACGGCCAATGGGCAGCAGGGGAAATCGCAGACGGGATGTTTCTATTCTTGGTTGCATACGCAGGTATGGGTTACGGGTCTTTATTTCACAACACGATACATGATAGCGCTATGTCCTTTTTTCTGACGATCTTTTGTTTCAATCACCTTTTTTTTAAAAAAAAAAATCCTAGCCCACACCTTTTGGCCCTTCTTTTTTGCGTTTCTTCCGCGACCTTTTCGCTATTAACTATTGGTACGCCAGACACATGCTTTTCTTGGTCGCCAACTTGAGCGGTCATCTCTCCCACGCCGTTGCCCAGTGCCTAATTGTTGTCTTTGTCATCCGTACGTCGAAAAAAGGGCCATCTCAGTACACGGACAATGCTACAGACACGAGACAAAACAGGCCCAGCTTCTGCACGTCCTTGCACTTGTATACTTTGTTTTCCAACATCGTTGTATCACCAGAGTCGGCGGCTAGTACATTAGCAAACATAATGCAAACAGAACGTCAAAAGTAATACTAGTAAATGGTACATGTACTCCGTATTCCGGTCAGAGTTACACCTCTCTTTCCTGCCTTTTTAAATCATTATTGTGTGCACTTTCTCTCCGCTTACTCGCTCTCGTTCCTTTCTCTCGTCTTCGCCATGCATAACTGTGGCACAAGGACGTAAAAAAAACCAGAGAGAAAAATAGAAAGGGAAGGGGCACATCCAAACACAAACAGGGATACCCCAGACTCGATCCTTGGCCAAGCTTTCCCTCTCCGACTCCCATGTGCATGTCCTGATGTCTGCTTGCCAATATTGTGACGCTATGGGGGTCCTTTCTTCCTGTTTTGGTCTTTTTTTGCTGCGCTGGAAATAGAGCCCACCCCGGATGCTGCACTGTTTTGCTGGCAAATTTGAGCAAATCTCAGAGTCAAACTTTGTTCAGGTTACTACATACCACAAAATGAATGCGCCTCCTACCGGTGAACATCCTGAGCAAAGCAGCCATGGTAGGTAAGAGAAGTCAACATACGAGAAGAAAATGCACTGATTGGCTCAACGTGGGCGCCTACGAAATGCAGTAAGAGTGCATGCCAAGAGACGCAGGGGCTTATTTTTTCCTTCTTTTAAGATGTGGCAGGTAGTGTTGTTGTACGATAGAGGAAAGGACTGCTAAATAATAAATAATAATAATAACAATGCACCTATCACAGGTGCCTCATTATACTTGTGTTGGTGTCTCTTGCAGACAGCCTGGGGGTTGCCACCATGCTTCTTTTTTTCTTCCTTTTTCTACGTATGATGTATTAAGGCACATCTTCCGAGGCTGGTCCGTCTCTCCACATCTCCTCACTTACACATTTCTCCATAATACAGCTAGTCCAGCCGGCCCGCTTCTTTCGACTCCATACTTGCGAGGCGCTCCTCCACAACACACACAAAATAAGCGTGTTCCTTCCGCGACAAGCATTTTTGCTCCAAGCTTTTCTCCTTTTTCACGTACTAGCTCCGCACTCTCGCTTGTCATGACACCGTTACCCATACAGCTACGCAAGACTTGCATGTAGGTGTAGATCAGGCCGTCAAGCTCCCTCCATCTTTTGTTTTAGCCTTTGCTAGATGCCTGTGCCTGCCTTTGCTTTACTCGTACAAAGTCCTTCGTCTCGAGTGCCAAGACGTGTGTCGTGGTTGATCCTTCGTCGGGGCCATGTCTCCGATTTGCATTTGTCCTTGATAATGGCCTGTAAGATGCTTTAGTTTTCCTCGGTGTGGCTTTTTTGTGATTTCCAGCTCAAACGAAGGGTCCTCGATGGCGACATGCAGATCAAGATCGTGCGAGGATCGAGTGCGTGCTATACTACATGTACAGGCTGTCACACCCTTTCCTGACACAGGCTGTGCGTCGCGGGATAGGCAAGTGAGAAACGGGTGAAAAGCGAGAATAGAACTCGGAGGGATGCTTGTGCGCCAGCCCCAAAGGAAATTGACCGACGGGCGCTAGCAGAGGTTAAAAAGAGGAGTTATGTTGGGGGAAGGAAAACGGGGTAAGGCAGCGGAGAGAGAATACGGAGATGGGGCTAGTCTCTGTATCTCGCAGAGTCTAAGCAACAACAGCAACATGACCAGCAAAAGCCAGCACCAAACGAGCACGGGCTTCTTTCGTTACCTTCTCAGGCCTGTGCCTGTCTTTCAGCTCGCCACGGTTCCCGTGCTTGCATACAGATGCAGTTGAAGATGCGTTTGCTGCACTCGGCCTGCGGCCTGTTTCTATTTTGATCCCGCAGCATCTCTATTTTCGTCGGCTCTCTCTCTTTTTCTTTCTCTCCCTGCCACTATTTCCCACTATTCCTTGGATTATGTGTTGTAGCCCGGCCCTCCGCACCACTCCTCTGCAGCCGGGGCTCTTTGCCGTGTTCATTTTGTATTTCACAAGGTTCAGTTTTTCTGTCTCTCTCACAAGGAGCACACTTTTACGTCTTTTCGTGCATCTTCTCTGGTCCCTGAACGGAAATTTTCAGGCACGCTGATTTATGCTAGCCACGGATGAATGATCCCTTTGGGGCTTCCGCTGACCCTTTTCTTCTCCATCAGATTTCCTTTTGCCTTGTATCCCGCGTCTAGCTGTCCTCGCGTTCATTGGGCGCCATCCGAGAATCTCTCGTCTCTTTAGTTGTGTACATGTTCAACGTCCCGCCCGGGGCCGACTCATTTCTTTCTGCCTTTGTCCCTTACCGCCTCCTCCAATTGATTGTTTTCCCACTCCACATAGGCCATGCCCAAAAGGTGCGTGTGGGGAGAGCCCGGCTAACAAGCAGCGACCATCTTCCTCGGCAGTTGGAGACAGGCAAAACGACACAGGTAATGATTGCCAGGCAAAGCTTGACGGATATTGTATGTCCTCTAGATTCAACACAAATCTTTTTTTTGCGACTTTTCAAACGACGGCGTGAAATTCTGCTCCACGCTGCTGCTATGTAAGATGCGTGTCAGCGGCCTGCGTGTTGTCAAACGAGATTGGGGCTCTGTACCAAGAAGACAGAACTGTTGGAGGAGCGTGGAGTCGACCCATCCAACGCAGACGGAAACCAACAGGGGAGCTAGAACTACAGAACAGACAGGAAAGAAAAAGATTTTTTTAAAAAAAATAGGTTGCCATTCTCGCAGTGCTTTCCACCGTCCCATACTTTCCGCCTGTCATCTTCCTTCACGGTAAGGAGTAACTCCAGGCGGGAATGCTCCTTGATGGCCTCTTTGTCGTCTTTCTTGTATTTACCGCTACGGCTCATCCTCTTCTGCCAAAGTATTACACCCCTTCTCTCTCCTTCTTCCTCCTGTCCCTGCTTTGCATATAACGTCCATCAATGCGCGCCTCTTCTTCCCTCTTATTCCTCCTCGTGATTCTTTTAAATTACAAGATCGTCGAACCTCGAACCGCTTCTCTCTTCCCCCTTCTCCACATCTTCATATATATCGTTCTTCGTTTCTTTTCTCCTGCATCTCTACCACACCCGCCCTCACTTTACCTCGTCTTCAGTCACCAATCGCTCTTTTTTCAACAAATTCTCCTCCCATGCTCCCCACAATGGCTGAACCCGAGAGTGCGGCTGCCCCTGCCAACACGCCTCCTGTCGACGTCGAGGCTGCCCAGGCCATCGCTGAGAAGGAGAAGCTCGGCGCATCCAAGCAGCATCACGAGACTGTGAATCTTCACGAGTACGCAGAGTCAGAAGGCTATGTCATTGACGCCTCAGACGACAACGATGCCTCGGCGGCGCTCAAGCGTGCCCCCGATGGCCACACGATTCTGATCCCCCAGCGAGCGACGATCCCAACGACCCGCTCAACTGGAGCTGGATGGCCAAGCACCTGACGCTGTTTATCGTGGCGTGCACAGCGTTCCTGCCCGACTACGGCAGTGCGACGGGTGCCGTGACCCTGATTGCCCAGGCAGCCGAGTGGGACATGACCCAGGATGCGGTGAACCACAGCCAGGCCGGCAACGTGTTCATGCTGGGCGCGGGTGGTATCTTTGTGGTCATCTTTGCGGCCTACCTGGGCCGCCTGCCGGTGGTCTGGTGGTACCTGGCGGTGTCGACGGCGACGGCGGCGTGGTGTGCAGGCGCGACGTCCTTCAAGTCGTTCATGGCCGCGCGCATTCTCAACGGCTTCTTCAGCACCGTCTGCCAGGTGTCGGGCCTTATTTTCATCCAGGACATGTTCTTCTTCCACGAGCGTGCCCGCAAGATCAACATCTGGGCGTCCTTCTTCGTCATCAGCCCATACATGGGCCCGCTGCTGACGGCGTTCATGCTGACGGCCGAACCGTGGCCGGTGCCTTTCTGGGTCTACACAGCCATGACGGCAGCCTGCTTTGTTTCGACCACGCTTTTCCTGCGCGAGACATACTTACGACCGCCGCATTGCTGCTGCTGACCAGCCGGCCCCGGGCAACCGCATCCAGCAGATCGTCGCATCGCGCAGTTCCGCTCGCGTCACCTCCGCAACAGCTTCGGCCAGGCTATCTGGCGTGCAGTTAGCGTCATCCTCAAGCCCACCGTCTTCCTCGTCTGCGTCTACTACATGCTCACGTTTGCCTGGGTCGTCGGCATCAACACCACGCTGTCGATCCTGCTGCAGCCTGTCTACAGCTTTTGGCGTCCTGCAGATTGGCTACTTTTACTTCAGCCCGTTGTTGCCGTCATCCTTGGCGAGATTGCCGGCCACTGGCTCCACGACGCAGTGGCCAAGCAGTACATCCGGTCGCACAGGGGCCACTTTGAGCCCGAGGTCCGCCTCCGGGCCATCTTTGTCAGCTTGCCGTTCATGATCGTGTGGCATTGTCATTCTCGGCCAGTCTTCTCCAGCACGAGTGGCACTACATGGTGACGTCTGTGACCTGGGGCCTGTACGTGTTCGGCATCATGATCACGACGGTGGCTGTCTCGAGTTACTGCTTGGACTCGTACCCCGAGGCCAGCGGCGAGTGTCAGCATGGGTCAACTTTAGCCGCACGGTTGGTGGCTTCATCATCTCGTACTTTCAGGTTTCATGGCCACGAGCGAGGGTGCCAGCAAGAGCTTTGGTATCCAGGGTGCTGTGATGGGCCGCGGCCTTTATCTTTTTCATTCTTATCATCATGCGCCTGGGGCCAAGGCCATGCGCGTATGGGCCGGCCCGCTCAACTTCGCGAACGGCTTAGAGGACCGTGGTTTAGGTTTTCATTTCAAGGGGAGCAGGCGTTCCGTTGTGTCGTGGTGGGGGGTTGAGATAAGCGCCATGGTTTTTTTTTCTTGGTTTTTCTTGGTTGTTCTTTGTCTGCTGAAAAAAAAAGACTCCCAAAACTTCAGAGAGACATATTACTGGCACCCTCTTAAATCTGTTACAGAGTTCCTTCTTGCATATCCCATCTTACACCCCCTCCGTAATATCGAATCGCTCTTAATTTCAAAAATACATCGCAACAAACAGCCGTCATTTCGGTCATCTTCCTCTTCCCCTCCCCCTCCGCGTCATCATCGCCCATTTCCTCATCGTCATCCACCTTCTTCGACCTCGCCCATGGCGTCTTCATCTTCCCCGGCTTTCTCTGTCTGCCGCCATCAGTGCCCGCAGCTGACCTTCGTCCGTCAATTCATCCAGGCCGCTACCTCCAAGCAAAGTGCTTGGCATACCAGGCACCATCTGGTCCAACTGGCCGGCAATCTGGGATAGTTCCAGCTGTTGACGTTGCTGCGTAGCCAATAGCTCTTGCCGTGACTCCTGCGTCTCTTTTCGAAATAACATTGTAGAAATCCGAGAAGGGCAGCGCCTGCAGTTTGAGATACTTGCGCATCTTGCTGGCGCGAATGCCGTCGTTATGCATCATCAAGATGGACTCGCGATGCGCCTCAAGCAGCTTGGACCGCTCGCTGCGGAATCCCAGAGGCGGCACGCCGGGCATGGTTGTGCAAACGCGTGGCCTGCTGCACGCGCCAGACCTGACCAGGAGCCGGTGCATACTTGTCCCGCTTGATCGTCAACGAAAAGGGCATCCCGTCTTTTGTGCTGTGTGTCTGCGGCGCTTGACGGGCTGGCCATTGCGGCCAATGGCAGGTTGGCTGGGATCTGGCATCGTTTACATTACCGCCGCGTCACGACGGAACGTATAGATTGTAGCGTCTGGGCCAGAGGGCACACGTGCACGCAGCACCACATGTAGCCATTGGCGAGCGCATGAGCCTTGACTGCCTTAGTAGCAGCCTCGATCGACGTGAACACCCAAAGGGCGGCGGTGGACCACATGGCGGGCCATCGAACGCTTCTGGAGCCGGTTCTTCTTCGCAGCGGTCGCTGCTGCTGTTGCTGTTGCTGTTGCTGCTGTTAGTCTCGCGCTCTCTTCGATCTGGTGCTGGTGTGGTCGCTGGAGGCACGCGGTTCCGGCGCCGGCGGCAGTGGCTGCTGGCTCGCAGGTACGGGTTGCCTGCTGTTGTTGATATGCTGCCTCTGCCGGCCATACTGCTGATTAAACACTCCGTATTGCTGCAGTTGTGCATTCTGCTGTCCGTAGAGTGGCTGGCCGTGTGGTTCCTATGCCGTTGATGGGGGTGGAGGAGGCTGGAACTGCTGGAAGGGATCCAGTGCCACTGTCCAAAAGCCCTGCGGGGGCGCGGCGGGGGCGGAGAAAAGTCGGCATGCTGTGGCGTATGTGTCTGTGGTGTCTGCGGTGTCTGCGGTGTCTGCGGTGTCTGCGTCCGAGTCGCCGCCGCCTGAGCTGCAGAAGTACGCGCCTTTAGTTGCGCCGCCGCCTAAGCTGCAGAGGTACGCGCCGTTAGATGCGCTGCAGTCCTCCATTTGGAGCCAGCGGCCTCGGTGTTGACCTCGGTGTTGACCTGCGTGTTGTATTAGAAGCTGGCTGGCCGTCAGCCACAGCCCTAGGTGTGGCCTGTGAGGCATGTTGGAGACCGTGTTTTGCTCAAGTGATCGGGCTAGGACGTTGAAGATGGCTGGTTAAGCAAATGCAGCTGGCTGAAATCTGGGTCGCTTTTTGTTGCTGAGTGCGTTTCATTGGTGTATTGGGACGGTAGACCGTGGTATTTATTAGCACGTGATATTGCCTCATGCTTGGCCAATCAGATAGCTCAGACTTGGACCTATTTTGGAGACTTGTTTATGTCAGGGGTTCAGGGACGGGCTGACGGCGACATTCAGCGGCCTCGTGCTAGATTCCAGTGATAGCATCCCCTATATTCTTGAGTTTTTCTTATGCCTAGGACGATTTCAAATTTGCTGAGACGATTCCAAGGCCTCGCTAAGTAATTTTTTTGTTTCTACCATAAATGCACGCTTAATAAATAATACATCATATTTTTCAATGCCCATTTCCATTTCCATTTCCATCCCGCACCACACTTAAAATGTGAAATAGTCCAACATGTCTGCCTCGGGCATCAGTTGCGATATATCAAAGCCCGTCGGGTTGTTGAAAGCACTCGTCCACAGCGTATTGTCCGCCGCGTCTTCGGCGTTCTGGCCGTCCTGGCCGTCTGCTGCAGTAACGATCATGGCGACATGGGCGGGGTCGAACAACACACCCGAGGCGTCAATGGCTGCCAAGTCCAAGTTGTTGAAGAAATCAGCATCGTTGAGGTTGAAACCAAAGCCGCCTTCCAACGGGGGTTGGTATTTATTTAACGGAGGCTGCCCTGGGCCATGTAGGTGGTGGTCTGCATATCCCGGTGCAGGCCCTGGCAGGTTGGCCGGCAGTGGTTGCTGGTCGATGATGTACAGTTGCTGTTCGTCTAGAAAGGGCTGCTTCCTCCTGCAGAGAGACTGCAGGGAGTATCATCGGTAGAGGATGTCTTGCAGAATCTGGGCGGTTTTGGGGGGGCTGTTCATGCTGCAAATGCTGCAGCTGCTGTTGGTGAGGGTCTTCTCTCGCTTTCCCCTTGTCATCTCTGACCCCTACCCCTGGTCCCAAGATCGACCGTAGCCGTGCAAGCTGCTCGTATCTTGCGCCACATACACGTTGCCCAAGTCACCCATGCGTTCGCAGTAGTGCCATTCCCTTGGCCATAGCCTCTACCGTAGGCGCGTGTGTGGGAAATGCTGTGTTACACCAGCGCCAGCACAATGGCAGCCGAAAAGGCGTGCTCGACATCCATGTAGCCGTACGTAGCCACCATGTTGTGCTCGGCGGCTTTGGACATGATGTGGACCGTATTGCGTGCAGCAGACATGCAGGCGTGATGACAGCAACTGTTTTTGAGGAGAGACCGGCCTCCCATGCTCTCTCTTTTTCGGCGGCAGCGTCGAAGCTGGCAGCCCGGATTGCAGCGATACGCTTTTGGACCACGTGGAAGAGAAGCGTGCAGTCATGTTTATGCACTGGTAATAGTGCAGGTACATGGAGATGCTCTCGCGAGATAGCTTTGTGCCTCGGTCAGGGTCGAGCCGCAGTGGCGTGGCAAAGCCTCCTCCCACTGGTTGAGCGACTGGAGGATGGTGTGCACCGTGGCGATGAGTGATCCTTGCTTGAGGGGGTTGGAATGAGGAATGAGGATGTGGTTGACGTTCTCTTGTAGATCAAGGCCGGTAATGTCTCCTAGAATGCGCGGACAGCTCAGTGTAGCAGCGAAGTACCATAACCGGACTGTCGAGAGCCTCGCCCGGTAGCCGCGCCGGCATGTTGACGCCATATTCTTCGTCTAGAATGGCCACCGGGTGGCCTGACTTGAGTGAAAGGATTGCGGTTCGAGACTGTAGATGCTCCAAAAGACGCGACGGCGGTGTTCTCTATCCGCCTCAGACAGCTTCAAGGACGTTGATGACTCCTGGTGAAGACCGAGGTTGACAGCCATACGCAAGGCAAGGCCAATGTGAAGATAGGCGGCATCACGGCGGTTGATGTTTTGGAAAAAGTAGCCAACGTAGGCCAGTGTCTCTACGCTAGGATCGAGCCTGGCTCGTGCACGTCTGGGAGGAGGGCCAGGGCATGTTGCAAAATATCCGAAGCCGGAGGGCTGTCTGTTTCGTCCATGCCTGTGCCATCGTGTCGAGCATCGCCAACGACATTTGTCCGGTTGACCGAGTACAGCCGTCCCAAGGCTAGTATCATCAGTATCTTGGCATAGGTGAGGCATGCCTCCGTATCTCCCGCCAATGTACCGGTCGGTGGTCCGTCATAGCAGCAACGTAGTTGTCTGTCAAAGGTTGTAGGGTCTGAAAGGCGCAAAGATAGTACCAATGTACATGTGCTGGGCGAAAAAGTACTGGCCGGGCGATATCGACAGGGGGGAGCAGGTCAACCAACCCGTTGGGTAAGCTCTTTGGCGGGGGTGCGGGATGGAAGCATGCCCGGGTCGTAGAAGACGGGAGCACCCGTGTCATCCCATGACTAGCAGTGTCGCCCTCACCTTCCACCGACCTCAGACCAGACATTTTGGTAGCCACTTGGAAGAAATGATCGGCAGACCCTCGGCTTGCACGAAGGTATATGCTCATCTGCTTAAACTGGTCGGTCAAGGAGTCATCGGCGTCTGTATCCCATCCGGGCTTGAGAGGGATCCTCTTTGACACCGTCATCGTCATCATCATCCCTGTCATCGTCCTGGTCATCCGGCATGGACGTCAAGGGTGACAGGTGGTCCGGAAGCGTGCTGAGCACTGCGGGTGGCAGGTTCTGGAAGATGTCTTCATACCGCTGCAGCTTTGCCTTGAGGTAGCGGAGTTTGCTGGCCTATGAGCATCTGCACAGGACAATAACACCAATCGCGGGTGTGCACATGGAGAAACTCACTCTTCGTTCACACGGATCTTCTTGGGTCCTGCGTAGTCACAGTCCAGGTTCTTGGCCTCGCACCGCTCACACTTGGGTGTATGCTTTGAGCAGAATATCTTTTGCTTCTTACACTCACGGCAGCTGATCTGTTAGTAAGGTCAAGTTGCTCATCTTATTGTCCTTGTGCTTCCTTCCGGCTTCCCCTGGTCCCTCCTCTCCTGATGGCCACTCACGCTCTCGGCTTGGGCTCTGGCGGTGCCACTTTGGCCTTGCGGCCCGCAGGTGCTGGCTTCCGCGCGCGTGCCATGATTAGTGGCGATCTGCAGGATTCGGCAGTTGATGTCGCGGGACGTTGTTATATGTTGCCAACGGTCAGTCTGTTTCTTTTTCTTTTTTTTCCCTTAATTTCTGTCTGAACGGCTATCCGGCACAATGAAATCCGTCGTGGAGATGATGAGGCATGGCCAGGCCTTATAATGGCAGTGTCCTCCTCTTCAAAAATATCAAACGCAAATACAGACACACGAAATGAAAAAGACAGAGATGCCAAGGCTAGGTTGACTGTGGCTCAGACTTCAGCCTCAGAAGTGTGATGGTGAGGGGCGGTCATGGTCATTGGTCTTGAGTGACGACGATAGCGAATAGTGTGGAGGATAAGGAGGCTCAAGTGGTTACAGTGAGAAAAGTGGGTCTGTATTGGCCCTAGCTTCGGTCAACCTCTCCGATGTCTCGTCCACAACCGCCGGCCTCGCCAGCCGACCCAGGCGCAGACGACAAAGAGGTACAAAAGGGAGGACAAACTGGCCAAGAATGCATGATACGCCTTGGCTTAATATACATTACAGCCGCGAAACTCGGAGACGGGAAGATGCAATGAGGCCTCACTCAGCCTCGGTCATCTTCGCCTTATCTTTCAATGTATGTCACGTGGAAAAGCTGGTACTGTCAGTTGAAAGAAAGCTGTAATATCAATAAGCATCGACTGACTTTGTGCCTTCGAGCTCTGTGTACTGTATTTTTTAACCCTTTTTCGGGCTTGTGTGCTTTGTTGTGGTTCTTTACTTGTACTCATACTTTTAGTTTTGCAATTATATTTGCATTTGCTTTAGTTTTTTGCTTCCATAATTTTCCTTAATTTAATTGTATTCAGAACACGTGGAAATAATGTATTTGATGCAAAGAACAATTGCACAGAAACGTATCATATTCTCTAGTACCATTTCCATTCTTTATAAGAAAAGAAAGCCCACATTTATGTGCATTACATTTCACATTTAGGAGATGTACTCCGTACGAGTGCGTAGAATACAAGGTACGCTGAATCTTAGTCATCCTGTAAGTCGCCCAGATTAGATAAGGCTTCCACACCGCCTAAAATTAGTGGCAGAAAAGAGAAAAAGTTCACAAAAAAAAATAGCTGCAATACATGTGCCTAGACGGAAGTCTTTCTACTCCAAATTCGATCAAATTCTCACACATCTTTTCGAGTGCTTTTTCTACCATCACATCATGGCGCGCGTCAACGATAAGGCACGCTACTACTTAGAGCGGGCAGTGCCCCAGCTCCGCGAGTTTGAGTCAAAGGAGATCTTCTCTAAAGACGAGATCCGCACCCTCGTCCAAAAACGCACCGAATATGAACGACTGATCCTCTCCCCGGGCTCCTCGCCCGCCGACGTCCTGGCCTATATTTCCTGGGACCGCTCTCTCGACGAACTACGCGCCAAGCGCTGTCGCCGGCTCAAGATCAAGCAGTCGACTTCCTTCACAAGCCAGGGCCGCATCTTCCAGACATTTGAGCGCGGTGTCACAAAACACCCGGGGAGTAAAGAGCTGTGGCAGGCATACCTCGAGTTCGCTGCACACGAAAAGGCGACTAAGCGGTGGCGGCGCATCATGACGAGAGCGTTGCGGATGCTTCCGAGCAACAGTGGACTTTGGGTGGTGGCTGGACGGCGGCGCGGCCGCCGATGGCGACATGGAGGGCGCGCGTGGCCTATTTATGCGCGGCTGCCGGTTCTGTACGAGTGAGCCGTTGGTTTGGGTCGAGTATGCTCGCGTGGAGATGGAGTGGCTCGCGCGACTCGAGAAAAAACGCGGCACGGCAGCCTTCAACGCGAGCGTGGCGGCGATTGCGGCCGAGGCAGCCAATGCGGACAAGAAGAAGAACCGCAATGTTTACGAGGAAGGCGAGGGCATGGCTCTGTTTTGACAGCGATGACGAAGAGGCTGATGCCGACGACGACGATGGCGACTTTTCCAACAACGCGATTCTGCCCAAGTCGCTGGTCAACGACCTCTTGGCCAAGAACAAGAAGGCGGTGTTTTACCGACGACATGGCCGCAAAGCTGGCAGCCACACCAGCGCTTGAGGGTGCCATTCCACGGGCCATCTTTGACACTGCGGCCAAGCAGCCCTTTTTCAACGCCGACGCGGCCGAGACGTTCTTTGACCTGTTTGTGCACTTTGGCGCTACCGTGCCCACGGCGCAAGCCCATGCTCGTTGCACACGTCTTGACTGTCATCGACACGCAGTACCCCAAGGAGGCGGCTACATGGAACTGCCGCGTGAAGCAGTGCTACTGGGCCTGAACCCCAACGATGCTGCGTTCCCGCGGGCACTGGGCACGGCCCTGAAAACCATGAATGAGGGCCTTGCCAACTCCACAACAAGGTGCGGTTGGCAGCCAAGAGCAGTGCCATGGATTGATGCGCTGCTTGCACGCAGCGAGAGCGGTCTGGATGCCGGCCTGCGGGCTGTCCTTGAGGACACACGGCGGAAGCTGGACCGTGTAGGCGAGGAAGACGCAGTGGCGAAAGAGGCGTGAGGAGAAATGAGGGTGTGGTGGAAGATGTAAAAGAAATTGAAGCATTCTAGCGCTGTATGATTCCCATTAAAAATTACACTATTTGAACACAAATGATGGCTTGGTCCGTTTCCCTTCCGTTATAACATGCAAGATACGTGCCCCCTCTCTATGTCGCCTTTGCCACGCCCAGAGATGTTTCCACTCGGCTGCGCTCACTCGGCTCACGCTCAGCCGTGACTGCTTCAGCATCTGCATGCTGTCCCAGTGGCTGTCCAGGGCCGCCCATGTTCTTTCAAGGTCACGGAGCGTAATGGGGTTGGCAAACTTGCTTCGGAACTTGACGTGCACCACGCTCCATTTCGGTCCTTGCCTGCCGCCGCGTCTGCCGCCGCATTCGGGTCGTAGTATGCCGTCTTTGGGTCGTGGTGCTGTCAGGTCGGGCGAGTGTCCTGCACAATCGTCATTGTGCCACAATGCCCGGCTCCTTGGTGTTGGAGTGGTAGAAAAAGGCTAGGTCGCCCTTTTTCATCTTGCGCAGGTGTTGCGCGCCGCGTAGTTGCGGATGCCGTCCCAGGGCTCGGGCGCTGTGCATGCGGCAAGATCATCGAATTGAAAAGCGGACATCAACGCCGTTTTCGAAATCGGAGATTCAGGTTTCGGCCTTGAGGAGCCATACTGCCGGTCGGGATCATCGGCCTCCGAGGCAACGGCGGCTGCTGGCGAGGCGGGCAAAGCAGTCATAGAAGACGTCGCGGAAGGTGTTTCTGCTGCAGCAGATTTCCTCTGCTTCCTTCTTGACAGTTGCCCTTCCTAACAGTTGCTGGCCGCTTTTGCAGCTGTCTTCCGGGTGGCAGCCTTTTTTGGTGCAGCCTTTTCAGCCGCGGCCGGTGCCTTCTTTGCTATTCTGCTTTCTTGGCCGGGCGTTGGCTGTAGCTCTGGCTCCTGTTCTGGCACAGCTTGCTGCGGATGCGCGTGGACCGCCGCATGCGGCGTAATTGTTGACTCCGTATCTGCCTTTCGCTTAGGAGGCATTGGTGTAGCGTGGGGATGGGCTGTGAAAATTGAGGTCAAGTAACCTGCGACAGAGGAACGAGCCCGTGTACTCGTAGTTGTGTGGTCGTGTGGGTGTCAAAGAAGCTCTCGTTTCTGCCGTCGCTCTCCGTTCTTGCTTCTGGCTCTCCTTCTCCTCTCCGTGGTCTCTTGGGAGACGCTGCGTATCTTTCTCATTTGACGACATAGTTCGCGTTAGGCGTTGTATGCACTGGAGCAAATCAATTTTACAGCGGGTCTTCCCTGTGCGCCATTCTCGCGCAAGAGCACTGCAAACAAGTTGTAACGTCGTTCGTCTGGTGCTTTTTTGAAAAGTCGCTAACACTAGATCACAAGCAGCTGTTAGCATTGCTTCTCTACTTCGTATCTGCCTCGTCTGCGTCGAGCCCCAACACCCGTCACGTCACTCTCCCCGAGACAAAGGCCATCCAGGCCGGGGTCTTCCACCCTTCTTCGACGTGTTGTGTAGACGAGCTCCATCCTTCGAGGGTGACCCGTACCAACCACTAATACTGACGACGGAATCATTTTCGAGTTGCTCGTCTTGTTTGCTTACATCCACACCCTCAGTCGTCTCCTTTTGCCCCCTCTGTCCGATCTGACTTATGTTCTCCTGACCGGAAAAGGGCCGCCGGGCGGACCGGACGAGGCCGGCTTTTGTCAGTTGGTCTCTGCTGCCTGCGTTCCCGGTACTGTTTGACTGGTGCATTCGCGTTTCTGGGCATTGCCTGAGTCCTGGTGCCTTGTCTGCCTGACTCTACTTCGTACGTCGTCTTCTGCTGTCGATCTGGCCTGGTGTTCCTGCAGCCCTACCGGCATGGGTTTGATCGATCCTCCTCCTTTCTCCTCCCCCTGACTTCATTCCCTTTCCATATGTCACACCCCTCCTCCTGCCCTCCAAATGCCCGTGCCCCATTGGGAGTATCGAATTTTAACGATCGTCCCTGTCAGCCTGTCTAGTCGAGGCCTGGAGATCTGTTGGAGAAGTTGAGATGACCTGCATGCCTGTTCTTCAGTGCACAACCGAGAGTCCAATCCACCGCTGCTATCTCTCAGCACTAAGTAGAATTCGACAACAGAAATTATACATGACCACTCCTTCCAGGGTTCACCCAGGTCTCGGAGAGACCTGCAATAGATCTTGAAAGCCAGTAAGCAACAATACGAGTATGCCACGCATTGATCTCCAGACGTTGCTTTGCTGCAAATGCTTGGCGCCTAGAGCGACCTCGTGGGATCCTAATTTATCCCATACAGCACAAGTACTTCGGATAAGCCTATGAATCAGTAGGATATAATGATAGCTCTTGCGAAACCGATGAGGCATTACTGCGGAACCACTATCACTTTTGCTGACGCACGCATGCCAGCGCTTCTGCGTTTCTAGCAACCGTTGCCCCCACTTTACCGACTAGCGGGGGGGCCCGCGATGAACCCACGCTATCAGCCCAACACGGCGACTGGACAACGAGGTCCTCCCACCCCAGCTCCCACCCAAGTCTCTCGTTCGTGCATTCGTCTTTCCACTGAAATTCCCAACCGCCCCGACCGAACACACATACTCAAGCGACAAAACATGACGCACCAGCACCTCTGTTAATGGAGGCCTTTAACGAGCTGAGGCGAAGTCGTCGTTTGTATTCCTTTCACCTCATTTATCGCTGCTATTCCCCAACCTGGCATTTTTGCTTCGTTGACATTAGCCTCCTGCCTGGCCTTGCATCGGGTTGGACACACGCCAACCCGCTCTCTGTTCGGTCTTGTCTCCCCTTTTCACGTCCTCTTCTCTCGCTCCCTCCTCAACTTCTCTCTTTCCCGTCGCGTTGTGCTTGCCTTCCATAGTGCGATAAGCGCAACAGTGCGGAGTCCCTCTTTTGCTCTCTCCTTCTCTCCCCTTCCTATTACCATGTCCCTTGACAATATGCACGCACCTCTCCCTTGCCCGCCTACTGGCGTACCCGTGTCCCACCCCCAGCACTTTCCGCCTGCCATTTTTGCCATGCCAGCCGTGTGCGCGGCTTGGAACTAGAGCTGTGCCCCTGCACAGTCTGCAGTTTCCCTATTCCTCTGCTCTCAGGCACATATTTCTCTCTGTAGCCTGCTGGTCAACTGCGCGTCCCTCAGCAAGTTATTCCTGTCGCTCAGTGCACACCACTGCCCCAATAAACCCTTTGCCCCTTCCCTCCCCCTACGCATCGCAGTCCCTATTGCGGACATAAGCCACCACCCGCGAGTCGAAACAACAGTAAAAACACAGAGCGACCAGAGAACCTTGTAAAGGCCGAAAAAACCTGTGCAAAAAATTAAGGCAACGACGCATGCACTGGTTGTCACCACGCCTGCCCTTCACACTTCCGCCCCAAAAGCCCACACGGAGCCCATACCTGAACCACAGCCCGACCTGACGCGACTGTTTTCCTCTCCCCATCGCGAACACCCTCTGCCGTAGTTACTAGCCATTCCGATTTGACCCGATTTGTGAACTGTTGCATTGTGCACGTCTGCTTGGATGTCGTCGACGTCTATCTCTATCGCCTCTGTCATTGCTGCACCTGTCGCTGTTCGACTTGGCTGACCCGTGTCCCCGCTCAAGGGCCAAGAGAGAAGAAAAAAGAGACTACGCCACTTGCGAGACGACCAATTCGATCACGCATCGACGACACCTCAAATCCCTACGGCTAAACGACAAAACTCGAAATAATTCACACGCGCACCCCACCTCATCCCTTTGGCTGATGGCCCATCCCCGACGGCCCTCGCCCCCTCCCGCATCGTCTCTTTCCATCCTCCGCATCGCCCATCCTCGCCTCTCCGCCATCATGACTCCTGAGAACGAGGCCGCTTGTGCAGAACCACAATCCGCAAAAGGTTTTTCCCGCACAATCAATAATCCGAACGCCACCGCCTGTCGTGACCGTGGCGTCATGATGGACCGCAGTCTATTCCATGCTCCGCGAACCAGCCGCCCACGTTCAACCTGGCATTCATTCCCTTCATGCAGCCCTCAGTCAGTTTGATGTCAACTTCATGCATTGCAGCCCTGCGTGCGCGTCTCTTATTTTCTTGTGTTTTCCGGACTCATATCCTATCTGTTTTCCTATTCTCATTGTCATAAACGGCCGCCCCGGTGAGGCAGCGTTGCTGCATTTTCACCTTCTTCATTGAACATGTTCTGTGTCCCATGGCTTTCTCCTTTTTCATTGTCACTCCTCTGCTCTCAGTAGATCTTCCACGTCACTCCTCTTTCCCTGCCTTAGCAGCTGCAAGCCAACTTACTAACTACACGCCTCAGCGTTCCCATTCCTATCATCCTCCCCTATCACAAGTTTGCTCTGACAAGAAACACCTGATCTCCCTCATGGCCCAACCAGATACGCGCCGGCAGCTGGTGCACTCCAGCCGCCGTGGCCACCCACCTCACACTCCATCTCCTATTCTCTCCTGCTACGCCCCAAGAGCTTTGCGCTCAGGCGATTCTTCCCGCCGCCATCGTGATCCTAGCCCGTTTGCCACCCAGCAGCAAGGGCCATAAATTGCCCATATGGCCAACCCGGCGGTTGCAAACGTTCCAGCCTGGATTCAATCCAACTTACACGCCTACGCCGCCCCCTGGACGCCCATCGCCCAACCCGCAACACATGGCAGATTGCCCCGCAGAATGTGGCCCGATGGCCAAATGAACCCGCAGATGAACCCGCAGATGAACCCGCAGATGAACCGCAGATGGCAGATGGGTCCTGCGGTCCAATGGGCCAAATAAACCCAATGGCGCAGATGGGCCAGGTCCCCAATGCGCAATGTTCAATGCAGCAGCAGCTTGCGCAGGGCGCGCAACCCGCTCGAGCCGCAAGAATATCGCTCATAGTACCAAGTATGCAGCTGCATCACGACAGCTTCAGCAACGGCAAACATGCAGGCCAGTGCGGGCAACCAGATGCCGGTCAGAACAATCACTGCGCAGCAGCGCAGCATGATTGCAAGACGCAGCACAGCCAGCAACAGCATCAGCAATCAGCCAAGCCAGCAAGGCAACAACTCAGCAGCAGCAGCCGCCCACAGCAGCAAGCTGCGCAACAACAACAGCAGCCCACCAACAGCAAAGCGGTCCCAATTGGCCTGGTCCCGCCCGGCACCGCCCCCAAAAACCGCACAGGGCCCTGCGGCGCACCAAACCAGAATGGCCCTCAGTCAGCACCAGCGATCAGTTCCTTTCGCAGTTGACTGTGTTCATGCAGCGGATGAACCCGTGCCGTGTTGTATGTCAATCCTGTCGCCGGCGACCGCCCCCCCGATTCACGCTGATTGCAGCGGGATGTTTCAACGACCGTGCAAAAAGGTCTTAGCGGTTACCGCAACATCATGGCAAATAATTGGCCTCAGGCCGCAGAGGTCATCTAATGTGTTCTCGGCTTTCCATCCGTGCGCAAAATACCATCAGTTGCGGGGTCAAAGATCAAGGCCATCTACGAGCGCAAACCTTCATCAAGTTTGAAGAGTTTGTTGTCACACAAAAGGTCCGGCAGCCTCCACAACAACAGCAACAACAAGCACAACGCAAGCTCAGCAACAGGCACAACAAACAGAACAGCAACAGCCGCATCTGCAGCAGCCTCCACAACAACCCCAACCTATCCGCCCCTACACTCACAACAACAGCAGCCGCCGCTCGATCAGGCGGACCGGTAGGCATGCCCAGCACCCGAAATCGGCGACGCGCCCAACAACAAACGGCAAGGTCGGGCCCGCAACCGCCGGCGCTTAAGCACGGCCGCCTCTAACGGCCAGAAATCAACGGGTTCTCCACACCATCCGCCCAATGTCCCCAGCAGCCGGCCTCCTGCCTCGCGTAAGGGCGGGGCAAGAACGTTGCAGCGCATCTACGCACGAAGAGCACCCGCAAGCACCTGGGCCGGGCATGGGCCCATGTTCCCATGCCGCAACGGCCACCCTATACGTCGATTCCAACGGCAATCCTGTGGATGGTATGATGCGGGCGCCAGGTTTCCTGGGCACATGCCGCCAGGGCACGTTGACCCCCAGGCTACATACCCGACAGATGGCCCGAGACATATGCAGGGCCCGCCTTTTGCCGATACGGACGAGTACAAGCCATGCAGTCGCGATAACGCAAACATTTGGGGGTGTAGATGTCAATGCACCCACCAAGGTAGTCACCGATATTTTGCGTATGCGTTTCCCGAAGTCCCAGCGCCTAACGAGCTTGGCAACATCGACATTCATGCCCTGACCAAGGGCATCCAGTCAGGCATCCATGGCGAGGTGCGCCTGGCACTGGATACCTAGACGACCGTCACTGTGCGAACATGCCCGGCCTTGATATTGAGCTCGGACAAGTGTGACGAGCTGCTCGAGACAACTCATGCGAATTAATGCAGACGAACTGCTTGAAGTTCTTGCCGAAAACACCGTCGAGGTCTCGGACGAGATTTTGATCCCGCCATAAACGAGGACAATTGCGCGCACGCAATGAGTCAGATCGAGCGGCTGTCCAATCTCGCGACGAGTCTGAAGAGATTGGCTCTGAAGAAGAGGAAATGGACCGCATGGTTTTTTCCTACCTTTGTTTGCCCAAAATCACCACGATTTTCCGCAACCTTTCCCTTCGAACCGGCCGCAAACCAGTGGCCGGGCCTCGCCGATGAGACAGCCGTCAAGTTCGTGCTAGCTTTCATGCCAGCTCAGACGGTTAGAGCAACGAACGCCAACGCACATGCTTCTGCCGCAGCGCAGCTCAATATGCTTGATTTTATGAAGGATGTCAATAACATTTTCCTGTCCAATATTGCCGGCTCTATTGAGGTATTACCCGACCACGAAGAGGCGGTTTGCTTTCTTCAATTCCTGCCTCTCGCCCGTTTCCGCACCCTACGCCGCTACCTGAGTCTTTCTGACGAAGGAACATTTGTTTTTCGCTTGCCCCTAACTCAGCCAACTATGCAGCCATACTTGCCAAGCAGCTGTCGACGCATTGGCCAAAGCTGTTTTGGGCGTCGTGATGAACCCAATAGGACGCACTTCCGCATCGTCTTTGGCAACGACTCAGGCAACACCGGAGGTTTGGCGCCGTATGACCTCCTGACGCAAACTATTTTGCGCTCGCAATCTCGGGCCGATTCCTGAATCACCTGCGGGAGGCGCGCCCGCGCCACTTGCCCAAACCAGTCCTCGAGGCGCGCAACGCCTGTGATTATGCAGGTCTTCTTTTGGCCGCTGACATTGTCGCCTCGCTCGCGCCCGGCTACGAGAGCGGTGTCACACGGCACTTGGCTTCCATGGCTAACAACGGCTTTGTGCACAAAACTTGCACCGCACAGTCCGCGACCTGTGCGCGGCAGTACGGAGAGCGTCGAGCACCACCTGCGCCAGCAGTGCCGAGTTCCCAGCGTCCTAATGCCGCGCAATCAGCACCTGCTGCGAAGGATGCTGAGCTGATGTACATTTGTGTGTTGGCTATCTCGATGTCTGCGCAAGCTAGCGGAGAAGGCTGTTGGACTGTCAATCGAAGTCGGTCCTGCACCAACCGTACTTCCCTCTGAAGAGGGTCTTTTGGAAGCCCTGGAAATGATTAGCGGCGAGTGGAGCCGCGACGGTTTTCTACACAATTATGTCGCTTTTGCTACCGCTGGACGAGAAGTAGGGAGGGATGCACCAAGGGGACGGTGGTAAGGGGTTTTATAAAGAAAGAAAAAAAAAAAGGCAGAGCATAAGACGAGATTTTCTTTCTTATTGTTCAGGTTCTTGGTATTTCATGTACGCTGGGTTTTATTTTTTTTTCTTGCATTCTTTTTGACATTGTTTTACTGCCGGTAACCTTTTTTGTCGCTTCCTTTGCCTTCTTGCTTCTTGCCTGTTATTCTTCTATATATAATCTATACTGGCACCTTTCTTCGTTGTCCTGAATCAAAACACTCTTACCTCAGAACCCTTCGTTTTGTCTTGTGTTCTTAAGCATCCTTTCTACCCTGGCTAAGTGTTGATCTATGTTTGCTTGTATGATGTAACATAAAACACGATCAGGTCTTTCTTTTGTCATATGTACGGAGTATATCTTGAAGTCAATGTGGGTGTAGAAGTACAAGACTGTTTTCTGTTGAGATTCATTACATCAACTGAAAATATGTAGTGAGCATCACTTGTGTACAGCACAAAAACCACACAATACACCAATGGAGGGATATAAAAAGAGAATAAATTGTCATAAAGAAAAAGTCTTTTTCCCTACAGAACGCCAAAAAAAAAAAAATTGGAACTAACTAAAAAAGAACAACACAAAAAGACCAGTCAGAACCGTTTCGACTGTCTTCGCCAACCTGAAAAATGCACGCACAAAAAAAGCCGGCTTTTAGTTTAACCTTTCCTTTTTGTTTCCTATTTCTCTTTCTCATTACATCCATTACCGGGTCACAGCCGCCGTCAAAACCTGTGGTCCGGAAGAACCACCTTTGTCCGCTCAATCACCTGCTGGTAGACACGGAACTGTTGGGGTGGTTCATGATAACGGTGCCCTCCTTGAAGTCGTTTTTTGGCGGTCCCAGGCGGTTGTGGCGCGGATCAGGTTGACAATCCACTTCTCGCCGTCGTCGACGTTGAGGCCGAGCTGCTCGCTGCACGCTTCAAGGTCGGATACGGGCGTGGATCTGCAGTAAGACTCGAAGAACAGGTGACGGGCGGCATCAATAAAGGAATCGGCAACACCGGCCAGGAAGAAGTCGCGCGCAGGACCTCCTCGGCCCGGGAAGCTGGCGCTGAGCCTCCTCAAAGTCAAAGTCCAGGAAACAGGGCGCGCACAAAGTCGGTGACGGGGTAGTGTACTCGTAGGCCTCCTGCTTGATGAGCGCACAATGTCCTTGAAGTTGCCTTTTGGCTGCAAGCCAGCGTTTGCGGGAACCGGCCGCGGGCCGCTGATGACGGAACCGGCGACGTAGTCGTAGGACCCAGGGGCACGAAGTTCTGGATGGTGTTGATGTAGTTGGGGGGAGAAGAGTAGCTCGAGGATGGGGTCGCGGCACCCTCAAAAGTTTGAAGAGTGGAAGAGGGCCGTGCAGGAGCCACGTGGCGCTGCTGCAGCTGAGCGAGCGGGTTTGTTGAAGAGGCTTGGGTGTCGATCATCTCTTTGACCGTTTGGTGATTTCCTCGAAGCAGACTCCCAGTTCGCGGTCAGAATCTCCGAGGCCAGCTGTTGCCGCCAGGTGGCCGCGGCGAAACCTTGTCGTTATCAGTGGACAGCACGCGGAACTGGTACAGCAGGTCGGCGGCGCCACCGTAGTTGCCACAACTGTACTGGAAGTTTCCGAAATCGTAAAGAGCATTGACCATCTCGACGGTAAACCGAGGGCGGGAAAGGCCAAGAGTTAGTTATCCGAGCGAACTTTTGATATCTTTGAATCTGTAATGGGTTTCATGGAGGGGGTAAGGGTACGTACATCGTGCTCTTTCTTTTGGAACTCCAAGTTGGCAACCTTGTCGCTCCGCAAGTTGCCAACGACATCTCGTCGCCCAGCAGGTCGCGCAGCTTGGTCGTCTCGGCCTCGAATTGCTCCAGCTTGGCAAGCAACCTTTCTTGCGCGACTCGGCGAACTCGGCGCAGGCGGCTGCGTCCAGGTTCTCAATCTCGCAGTACAGGTTTGGCGAACGTAGTCGGTCAGTTTGTTGGTCTTCTTCAGCAGTTCCGTTACTTTGGCTTTAAACGCCCATCTCGCGCGACTTTTGGCCCTCGTCCTTGCTGCTGCCATCCCCTCCTCCTCGAGCTGTAAACCCGCCACGCAACTCGACGGAGCGGGAAGATAAAAGATGCCGCGTTCGAGCCGGCAAAGCTAGCCAGCTGCCGGGCCCATCAAAGGGTCAAATTCGGCCGCCGTCGTGGAAGCCATGATGTGAAGATGGCGAAGAGGGGGCTGAGCGGACCCTGTTTGGAAACAAGAAGGGTGCGTTGATGGGTGTGTCCGTGGCGTGCCAAACGTCAATGTTGAAAGGGGTGAAGTTTTCGCGATAAATGATGCGTGTGGTGTATTTTTTTGCAGAGGGTTTGCGGCCTGGGCTCCATTCAAGGGCGGTCAAGTGGGGGCTAGCTTTTAGGGCGGTCGTTCTGTCCGCAAAGGGGCAAAATTTTTGCAGTGCAAAATGTGGGATGCCCCGGACCTATATTGCTTCCTCAGCCGACAAACGGAAATTATTTCTGCCGGGCGGTGAGAAGCTTTTGTCCCTGCCCCAGCTTCCGTGCTACTACGCTGAGCCCTACTTGACGACTGGTGATCTTTCAACGACACGTCGAAGTCAGTTCTTTTTCTTGTATTTTGTCGCCCACACGCCCAGATAATAATGTCGCAATTATTTTCTTATTAGTACGGCCACTCCACGAGCGCCCTTACGCGCTGCACGCCGCCCAGCCCACCCACCCTCCTCCCTGTGGCACCGCGCCTCTTCTCTAACGTACCGGCAGCTTCTGCCACCCCTACTTCCTGCTATCTCCCTCCTGCATCAATACCATCTACGACCTCCCTGCTTATCGTTATTGGCCGCAGCAACTCCCTCAACTTCCCCGTATACCACCGTATAAAGGTACGGGTTAGGATTACCACACACGCCCACCACAGAAATTAAGAAAGTACCGAGGCGTCGATGCCTGGTTCTTCGCGGTTGTCAAAGCGGTTGGCGCAGGACCCTTAAGCTGGAAACAAAGGTCAACCACCGGACCAACCATGTGATTATCAAGGTAGGGCCTTCTATATATTGTACAAAATAATGCATGCCATGGTTTTATGGCTAACTGAATAGGCTTTCAACGGGAAAAGTCGTCCAGTGGCTGATGGAGAGCGGCATGTGAGGCGACAACCGGGAAGAAAAGAAAACGAGAAGCCTACGATAAAGAGACAGCCTTTACGCAAGGCATGTGTATAGCATTAACTGTCAAAATAACTCCTAAGCGACCATGTATACTATTATAATTTATGTCAGATTCCCAAACAACCGTTGCCACGAGATTTGCACCAACAGCCAGCCATTCTCTCACGCGCAACTAACATTATTCCTGTCCATCTGTGGTGTTCGCCTTCTGCCCACTGATATGTTTGGCCTGTGCCGTGGTTGTGACTCTGCAGCGGGTGTGAATTGTTGGGGAGCATGTTCCACATTTTATTCTTAAGCATCATTTCTTCAACTCACTCATTGTGGCAGCCTCCCTTCCCAACGGAGTTTTTAAAGCGTTGCTTGACGAAAACTATCAGACAGCAAACAAAGCTGACGAAGTCCCTTAGGAGAGGCGTCAAGTCATTTTGCACATCATCTATTAATCCTTAATTTAACACAAGATACAATGTATTGCACCGACTTCGCCGCTATGTATGCATCTATGAACCCTAATGCACCGTGTTATCATGCTTAAAAGTTAGATTCAAGTAAACGCCCCTTGAAACTCCTAGCCCTCATTATAAACATAAG